>CM027571.2:7713906-8313906 GCA_015852605.2 Populus deltoides
AAAAAATATTTTAATATATATCTAAAAAACCATTTTAAAAAACAATTAAGGTACGAGAGAAGCTGGCAGTAAAATAATCCTCATCGCTGGACCTGGAGGGGAGACTAGCTATATTTTATGCATTAACCTTTGACCATTCACGATTAACAGAATTGTTTATCAGGGCCACTTCAATCTCGAGAGCTCAACTCCTCACAAAAAGCCATTAAAGAGGCTACAGGTTTCCACCACTTCTATTTCAAAACTAAGTTAGGTATGGATGTGGAAAAGACCACCAAAACATTTACCAAGAAGAAGAGTTCATGTCACTCAAACAAGATCATCACATGTGTTTTTCTACTGCTGCTGATTCCCATACTCGTGCATTTGCAAGCTTCCCCTTTCTATTTCTTTTCCTCTCCCACTGCTACTTCACGAGCTTTCTTCAACAAATGGAAAGGAATAGCACTTGACGCCTCCGCTGGTCCTTCTATCCCCAAAAACAGTGACGGTTTGATTTCAAAGCTCCGAGAGTCAGTCACTTTCCTACCCCTGAAAGATCTGAGGTTCGCTGAAACTGCCATGGAGGGGAACACTTGGTTTATGAGCTCCTTGAACGACACCCATGAGGCGAACGAAGCCGAATACCTCTATTTCCCTTCTCAAATGTCCAAGGGGCGGCTTCTATGCATCAAAGGACGTCACGCGACAGATGGCACCAAGAACTCATACGCCTTGGTTTGGCCAGAAGCTCTTCCAGACTCTGCCATGCTCATGAAGGGCTTGACCTTTGTGTCAGACACATTCTATGATTATGGCAATTTGTGGCATGGATTGACTGGTATGGCGCCCTTTGTTGGTTGGTCTATGAAAAATAAGTGCCTGAATCCTACAAGATGGGTACTATTCCATTGGGGAGAGTTGAGGTCTAAAATGGGGTCATGGCTGCAACACCTAATGCAAGCTAACTTTGGAGATGTTAAAATTGAGGGATTTGGAGGAGATGGGCCGTACTGCTTTGAGAAGGCAGTTGTGATGAGACATAACGAGGGAAGTATGGGAAAGGAAAGGAAGCTTCAGGTTTTCGATTTGTTGCGATGTAATGCTAGAAGATTTTGCGGTATAAGCCCTGAAGGGAAGGGACAAGAGACCAATGAAAGAGGTGAACCGATTATAAGGCTGACGCTGCTCATGAGGACAGGTTCAAGGTCATTCAAGAATGCAAGCGCTGTGACAGACATATTTGCACGGGAGTGTGCAAAGGTGGAGGGCTGCACATTCAAGGTAGCTCAGTCAGAAAATCTAAGCTTCTGCGACCAGGTTTGTTTCTTTTCCTACTCTTTTTACAGTGAAAAAAAGACGATATTTTCAAAGAGAACTCAGGCAAAACATAATATACCCAAGATATTGATACATTCATTACACTTAACACACATTTTTCTCTCAGAAAAGAAAAAAACGATACTCATCTTATGTTACTCTCTGACACTCATCTTATATTTTACTTACATAGCCCCTTCATTGTTACTGAGAAATCAAATTATCCAGCGTTCAATTTCTTATGAACAAATGCTAGTGATCATGACGGTAAAATCTCTGGCATAGTCAGGGACAACTGCGGGCAGTAACTGGTTAGGTTGAGAGCAGAACTAATTCAAGCGAATGCCAACATAATCGAACTTCTACATACTCATCCGATTGGTCGAATGAAGAACATATAGAACAATTTGCAACTTACTGCTCATTAAGTTTCCTTTGCTGAAATTCTCTCTTGTACATGCTTACTAAACAACATGCAATGACAGTAGCAATAAGCCAACCGGAATTAATAAAAAGCTCGATGGTTCGAAATGCCATGCTCCAATCTAGCTCATTCTCTTAACAATTGTTTTCATCATTCAGGTCAGAGTAATGACTTACACCGATGTTGTCGCATCCCCACATGGTGCTCAATTGACAAACATGCTTTTCATGGACAGAAACAGTAGTGTGATGGAGTTCTTCCCTAAAGGATGGTTAGAGCTTGCCGGAGTGGGTCAGTACGCACATCACTGGATGGCAGACCAATCTGGCATGAATCACCGAGGTGCATGGTGGGATCCACTGGACAAAAAGGAATGTCCATTTCCTCAACAAGATCTAGATTGCTTTAATTTTTACAAAAATGGGAAAGTTGGTCACAATGAAACCCATTTTGCAGAGTGGGCAAGAATTGTTCTCGACCAAGTTAGGATCAGCAAGATGCAAATTGCCACTAGGAGTCCCACTAACAAGCCACAGCCAAACTCAATTGCCTGCAAGTGCTAGTGTATTTGTTCACTTGACATTTTACAATCTTATATTATAGGGCACAGTTGAATGGTAACAGCAAAATTTGACGAAATAATGCTTTGCTCTTGTACATGAGAAACAAGAGGAAAACATGCAGTGATATTCTCTTTATATAGCATTCAACTACAATTATAAGGAATTTTTCAAATGTCGCATTAAAATTGAAGAAGCTACCGGGAAGATTTACAATTGAACCTGCATTTTAACTCTCTTTTTTTTATTAATATGAATGTCTGGGTCAGCTTGCGCGTACTTCGACTAATTTCACGGGGTCCTAAAGTTAACGATCATGTAAACCTCCAATGACCCTGAGGTTTGTGGAATTCGAATTGATGACTTTTAAGAAGCAAACTTAGATCCTGACCAGTTAAGCTACACCCCTCAGAATTCCTGCATTTTAACTCTCGATACATCCAAAGGATGGGCATTGCTTTAAGAGATACTTTGACATTTTGGACTACAGATAAACCACCAAGAAACAAAACAGTGCAAAAACAACCACATGAACAATATGGTTTCCACCATTCTTGATGATACTCTTGTTTAATTTCCTAAGGTTGTTCTTCACACCAACTTGAGCTTTCATCACAGTCATTTGCTGTTATGTCATTCAAAGGAAGCTTTCAGAAGGCAGTTGCAGATTTTTGTAATGGACCAATGTTTCATTTATCCATTTCCTTTCCTAAAAATAAATATTCAACATTTCAAGTTGTTTTCTGTATCTGAGAATCAGTAATTTCAGTAATGGGCAGATAACTGTCCTCTTCTTTTACAATATAATGCGCTATCTATAAAGTTCAGTAATTTTATCCACCATTTCCTTGCCCTTTTAAAATTTCACACGGCCATTGTGTTTTGTTTCAATTTTTTTATTAAAAAAAAAAGGTTGAAATAAGCAGACTAGCAATTCAAAAAGAAATCATTATATCATAGGAGTGGCAACGTTGAGCAAACCAAAAACAAAAAGATGGCAGAGGTTAATGTGCACAAATGGAAAAAAAAAAAAAAAGGTTTAAGCATATACCAGAGTCTCTAAGAAATCCTTCTCATATTTTGCTTCTGATTCTATCTCTTGAGCCACCTACACCATATGATTAAACTGGAGCTTGAACATTAAAACAGAGGAAACTTCAAACAATTCTGCACTCAAACTGACCACATCAGATGGTAATGTTAAATTTCAAATGGAAAGATCTTCATCATAAAAATATGCGAACAATATAAACACAGAAAAACCATCAACAGCAGTTTTTATTTTTGCAGGAAATGTGCCCAAATTCCATACGACAACAAACACAGACCAATCCTGGCTTCGATTGCCAAGAATGGCATGCATGTACTTCCTCAGAGTCTTTAAAGCAATCAATCCACCATAATTCCTTCTTCACTGGGAAAAACCCCAAGAAAGGACCTTATCTTGTTTCTTCTTTTATTAAATATAATAAAATATCCAGAGTCCAATAACAAATTGACAACAGTTTTGTAAAATCCCATGAAAGAACAATTTCACAAACCCAGAGTTGATCAATCACAGACATCTTCAACTATGACCAAAGATCATAGAACTTAGGTTCTTCGATACAACCTTGACGGTCTTTTTCTCACTCCACGACTCATCTTCCTGGCATGCACAGTTAACATTTTAATTGCACTAGAAAGCCAGCCGATACTAAACCAGTAGGAACAGATGTCGTAAAAACAAACCCCGAAACAACATCTTACATGGCAAGGAGAAACAGCAAGTGGAGCTGCCCAAATTTGCAACACAGCCAGGCTTGTTTATGTGAGGCTTGTTTATGTGATTGAGTATTAGAAAATCTAATCTTTAATAAATCACTCCATTTTACAGCCCTCGAGAAAAATATCAGTTCAACAATACAGAAACATGTCCGCTTTTTTCCAGAGGAATTGCTTTTCCTTCATTAAGCAAGCTCAACAATTTTTATATATATAAAAAATAAAAATAAAGAGGAGCTTATGTTTCTTAATTGCCTAACTTGGCTACGAAGGCCAGTGATCTCATCGTCCAAATCCCAATGGATCGGGTCAATCCGCAATTGTATTTCATCGGAGCTCGCCACGGGTCTCGTGCTAAGTCCCTCTCTACAGACATTTGAAAAGAATCAATAAAGGAATCATAAACCCTAAATTTGAGAATAACAAATACCTTGATCTGTAAGGAGCGGCGCCTTTGAAAAAAGAACCGCCTCTTCGGTTCAAACAAGCCTCCGTTCAACAAAAACTTCTTTCCTTGAAGCAAATTTGTGTGGTGAAGCCAAATTAAAAGGGCCGGAGATTTGCGCGAATTTTAAAATTCGAAGAATTGGCGGGTGGCGTTTTTTCGAGCGAGTTTCGAAAATTTTATATTCCACGTATTAATTATTTTTTAAATAATTTTAAAGAAAAAAAAAAATATATATATATATATATAATTTATAAACTATTAAAAGTAATAAAAATATTTTCATCTAAGATTTATTTTTTAATTGTATTTATTTTTCTAAATAAATTTATAAAATAACTAATAAAATATCATTAATTATTTCATACCATTATAAAATTTCCTATTTTTATGTGTATCAATAGTATTTTTTTCTCAAGCGGTAAAGTGCATTATTTATTTGGCTTTGATTCTCAACTTACACGTGCAATCATCTCATGATTATGATCATGCAATAAAGTTATTTATTATAACTTTGATCGTGGTGTTTATATATTTAGTTTTGAGAAAGAAACTCGATGAAGATGTTTTATTTATATCTTCAACTATGCTGGAAAAGATATATTAAAGTTTAAAGATTATTTTATTTGAGTACTTGGGTTAAAAATAATTGGAATCTAGATTATTGGATTCAAAAACTTTAAATCAAGTACTCGAGCCACCTCATGTAATTGAAAATGTTGGTAGACAAATGGGCATCATTTGCCCGAATGGGTGATGCGGTGTCTACCATTTAAGAAAAAAAAATATAAAAATGTGCCCCACTACCCTACCCTACCCTACCCTACCCTACCCTACCCTACCCCCTCTTTTCTGTCCATGGGTGCTTATGCTCCGTGTTGAGGAAAGGATTCCTAGTGGTAGGATACCTATTGTTCGTATCTTTTGGTAATTTCCCCTGTTCCCAACAATAAATACTTGACTGTGTGTTTCGTAAATGTCAACAATTACTTGAACTCTACCTAATAAAAAACCTAATCACTTAATTATCTCTTAACTACTCTTAAATTCTAAAAAATTACTAGTTACATGACTCGTGTGATGTCGCAGGTTAATAATTTTTTTATAAAAAATATAAAAAAATTAAAATTTAAAAGTATTAGACCTTTTTATAAAGCTATACTCAAAAATCTTGGGTGTGGCTGTAACACCTAACCGAAGAGTCTTGGGTGTGGCTGCAACACCTAACCCAAGAGTAATATTTATAATATTAATAATAACATTAAACTTGTATGACCCAAGTTTAAGTGGGTTTGAGTGGAGTACCAGACCCAATAGTCTTGGATGTGGGTATGGCTGTAAGATCGTGTCAAAAAATATGATAATTAAATAGATTAATTAAAAAGAAAAAAACAAAGAAAAAAATCAAATGGAAGAAAAAAATTAATGAAGAAAAAAGAAAAAAAATCTGAATTAACGGGGTTAGTCATTCAAACCAAGTTAACCCGTCAAACCTTGGATTCGTGTCGTGAAAGTTTGATAACTAAATAGAAAAAAAATTGACAGGTTAACACAAAATTAATTAGGCTAACCCGTCAAACCAGGTTAACCCATCAAACCCGAGATCCGTGTCATGAAAGTTTGAAAACTAAATAGAAAAAAATTAAACATTAACAAACTAAATTAAACGAAACAAAATTAATTAAAAAAGAAAAAAAAAAGCAAAAAGGCATCAGCAAAAAAACAACAAAAAAGCAAAAAGAAAAAATAAAGAAAAAATAAAGGCATTAGTCGATAACTAATTAGAAAAAAATTAATATTGATAAACTAAATTAAATAGAAAAATATCAAATAAAAAGAAACAATAAAAGAAAAAAAACTTATAAGAAGAAAAAAACTAACGAAGAAGAAGAAAAAAATCTAAATTAACTGTTTAACCCGTCAAACTTGAGATTCGTGTCATAAAAGTCTAACAACTAAATGGAAAAAAATTAATATCAACAAACTGAATATAAAAAATTAATTAAAAAAAAAGGTATCACCTTTTCACTATGGATTACCTTTGTCGTACCGATGAAAGGCATTAAAAAAGCAAAAAGAAAAAACTAAAGGCTTCAGCTTTTTTACCGTGGACTGCATACAATATTAAAAGATGAAATCAGAAGAACAAAACTAATGAGGAAAAAGAAAATAAATCTGAATAAACTGGGTTAACCCATCAAACCTGGGATCCATATCATGAAAGTCTGATAATTAAATAGAAAAATTTTAATATTAAGAAACTAAATTAAAAAAGACAAAAAAAAACTAAAGGCATCAGTTTTTTTACTGTAAACTATACTGTGCAATCCACGGTAAAGGGCTTAAAAAGGAAAAGAGAAAAAAAAAACAAAGGCACACGCCACGGGTTAAATTTTTTTTCTTGCATAAAAAATATAAAAAGGCTAAGATCTAAGAGTGTTAGGTCTTTCCGCAGAGACATGCCCAAAAGCCTCTGGTTTAGTTGCAACGCTTGACCCAAGAGTAATATTTATAATATTAATAATAATATTAAACTTACATGACTCAAGTTTAAGTGAGTCTGGCTGCAACACCGGACCCAAAGAACCTTGAATGTGGGTCCAGCTATAAGGTCGTGTCATAAAAGTGTGATAATTAAATAGACTAATTAAAAAAACAAAGAGAAAAAACCAACAAGAATAAAAAAACTAATAAAGAAAAAGAAAAAAATATGAATTAACTGGGTTAACCCTTCAAACCATGTTAACTAGTCAAACCTGAAATTCACATCATGAAAGTTTGATAACTAAATAGAAAAAAAATTGACGGGTTAACTCGTCAAGCCCGAGATACGTGTCATAAAGGCATAAAAAGCAAAAAATTAAAAAAAATAAAAACAAAAAACAGCTTAGCATTTCACTGTGGACTGCACAGTGAAACACTAAATAATTTTAGTATA
This sequence comes from Populus deltoides, assembly GCA_015852605.2. Taxonomy (NCBI): domain Eukaryota; kingdom Viridiplantae; phylum Streptophyta; class Magnoliopsida; order Malpighiales; family Salicaceae; genus Populus; species Populus deltoides. Next base: position 7,721,337 of record CM027571.2, read on the forward strand.
AGTTATTAATTAAAGAGAAAAAAGCAAAAAAAAAAATTCGGGTTAACTCGTCAAGTCCGGGATTCATATCATGAAAATCTGATAATTAAATAAAAAAATTAATATCAACAAACTAAATTAAACAAAAAAATTCATTAAAATTAAAAAAATAAAAAAAAATAAAAAATAAAAACCCTTAAAGGCATAGAAAATAAAAATAAAAACAGAAAAAAACAAAGAAAAAAAAAGAAAAAAAACATAAAAAAATAAAAAAAAAACAATTTAGCATTTCACTGTGGACTTAGATAATAATATACTGAACATTTTTAGTTTATTGTTAATTTATTCCTAAGATTATAGAATTTTAACAATACTAAAATTCCTGGGGACTCTAAATTTATATAGATCTAAATCCTAACTGACGTTGAATTTTAATAGCAAACTTGTTTAGTTTTAAAAAATATCTTAAACTACAGTATCTAACACAATCTAAAGCAAACACTAGAGGAAACGTTTCGAATGAAGATCCAAATGGTAAGAGAAGAGAACTACACCCTTGCACAAGTCTAGGACTGTAAGAAATTAAGCAGAGGAGAGAAATTGTGAGGAAAATACGTGTCCAGATCTGGGTTGATCCGAAACTTGTAAAGGAAGGAAATCAAGATCCAACGGATAAGAGAAGGCTACTACAAACAGCTGTGTGGGACGGGGAGGGTTCTCACAACTCACAAGTATCAAAAGGGTTTTCGGCTCGGCAGCTAAAGACTCGGAGCCAAGGCCCCAGGAAGGAACATCATGGAATGTGAAACGCAAGAAACTAAACTAGGGGCGGGGGTCTAGGTTTTAACTCAGGCCAGACGCGCAAACTTTTTTTTTTAGACCATGTATGCATGCCTCTTCATTTTTTCTATCTGTTTTTATTTCACATTTTATAATTAGAATTTTTAAAATAAATTTATTTAAATAATTATCCAATTACATTATTATTTTTAAATAATATTAGCATCTTTTATGGGAATATACACAATTACATTTTCTTATATAATTTAAATTAATATTTTTCCTATGAAAACTCTTTTTTTATTATCATATAATTAAATATAAAAAAAATTAAAGGTGCCCATCATCATAAGGTTAAATATCTCCACTTATATTTATTTTTTACTTGCATGTTTTATTTTTTAGTTAGCATCAACAACATTTTTTATGATTTACTAGCTTATTGAAAGAAAAAAAATTAAACTCACACATTAACTTTTAAATTTTCAAATAATATTTTTTTATATTAAAAAATGTTTTCACGATACCTACTAATTTTCTCTCCTGTTAAAAATTAATTTTAAAACGGGTAATTGACTAGTTTTTTATACGGTGAAAAGAGTGTTAAATTCGTCCTTGATTTTCCTTTTTGGTGGCTTTCTGTTTTTTTGTTTTTTTTTGTTTTTTAATTCGGCGGCCTTTTCCCTTCTCAGATGGTCAAGTCAATTGGGAGCTGTGTGATAATTAATTCTCTAATGCACAGAAACCTAAGAACAACTCAAGGGACGTGGCAAAAGAAAAGTAAAAAGTAAAATAAAAAATTATTTTAATTTTTCAATGTTTATTTCATGTGCTCTAAGTGTACTGCTAAATAAAATATATAAATGCCTTTTCTCTTCAAATAAATGGTACTTCTATATATTTAGTCAAAACCAATAAAGTAAGGTAAATAAAAAAAATAAACCAATTAAATACTGTGTAGGAAAATGACATTGATTTTTTTAAATAAAACACTTATTTCTTACACTTCAGTAAAATCAATTTTTCAAATAGGTTTTTTTTTATTAATATATACATAACAAAAAAATTATATTTATATTATTTAAAATACTAATTTATCAATTTGACTCTTCAAAACAAAAACAAAGAGATGCTCTAAGATGTATATTTCCATCTTTACCCATAGATCACAACCTTTAGTCATGTCTGACGCACATCCTCCACCATCGATCAGTTTGACCTTCGAGGAATCCAATGCTGCCCAATAAACGACTTTCACTGTCAAACAAATTACACGCGTTGTTTGGAAGTTTCCATCAATCCATGTCCATCAACACCCTTCACGTAAACGCAGAAATAACACGCGATGTCTGGCTATAAATTCTTGCCCTCCACAGCCACAGGTATCGCATCCTTTCTCTCTCCTATAAAAAATCCCCAGACAGAGAGAGGCATCCCCAAATTTTGCAATATGGGAAGTGAAGCTGAGATTCCTAGAAAGCCCAGGTTTTTATGCCTTCATGGATTTAGAACAAGCGGAGAAATTCTGAAGACACAAGTGCACAAGTGGCCTGAATCAGTGCTTCAAATGCTCGATCTTGTTTATCTAGATGCCCCTTTTCCTAGCCAAGGAAAATCAGATGTGGAAGGAATCTTTGACCCTCCTTATTATGAGTGGTTCCAATTTAACAAGGTCCAAATCCTTATGCATCAACTGTATAAAGTTCAATGAAAGAAATTTGATTTTCGAATAATCTTTATATCTAAAAAGATAAATTTATATTGTTTCTCTATGGTTTGATTTTGATACTCGGTTTGTTTTGGTATATATTTGTTTTTAATTTGAAGAGATGTTTGGTGTGTTTTCTTCCAGGAATTCAGTGAATACACTAATTTTGATGAATGCCTTGCTTATATCGAGGATTTCATGATCAAGAACGGACCCTTCGATGGCCTGCTTGGTTTTTCTCAGGTGGGTGAAAAACTGTATTCTTTATTTGTTTCCACATATATAAAGATTCTATTTGGTTGCAGAGAAAATGCAGAAAACTCTGATGATTCTAGTTGTTTACATTTTACTCATGGCTAATTTAATATATTCATGTAACTTATTCACTGGATGTGCATAAATGATACAGGGCGCAATTTTATCGTCTGGACTTCCCGGATTGCAAGCGACGGTTAGTTGAAGTTGCTCATTTTTTATTTTTTAAATTCTAATTTATTTGTTACAGATGAGAGGCTTGAAACCCGACATCTCTAGGAAGGAGAATATGAATACAAGTCACTGGCAGCCTCTAGTTTATTAATATAATTATAATGCTAGATGATTTATTGGGCTGTTTGCTGTTTCCTTTTGCAGGGTGTGGCTCTAACCAAAGTGCCCAAAATAAAGTTTCTGATAATAATTGGAGGAGCAATGTTTAAGTCACCATCTCTGGCCGAGAAAGCATATGGTTCCCCAATTGAATGCCCATCCCTCCACTTTTTAGGTATCTTATCTCCATTTATTGTTTCTTTCTATCAGTATAGAGTTCCATATCTTTTGCCATTACTCCTTTAGCGGCATTGATATGTACTAATGAGGCATTTCGGGCTCCTTGTTTATAAATGAAACGGTTAACAATCATTGTGAAAAGAATATAAAACAAAGCTGTATATAATTGAATTCAGAAAGAACATATTTGCTAATGTCATCCTGCCTGTTTGTTGCAGGGGAGGCGGACTTCTTGAAGCAATATGGAATGGAACTCTTGAAATGTTGTGAAGACCCTGTTGTGATTCATCATCCTAAGGGTCATACGATACCAAGACTTGGTGAGTACTGAAATGTGAATCACCCTTCTTTCTGTTTTGCTCCAACAGGAGGCTCAATGCATCTTGTGCTATTGTAATAAGGGATAGATCTCCGTCAATCATTAAATCTTAAGTGCATCCTTCACATAATTTGGATCTAAAATCTTCAAGTGTAAATCCCAAGTCTTAATTGCTGATGAGGGACCCAACAACTCCTTTATGTCTCGTGTTTCTGCGTGTTGCTTATTGCATTTCTATCATTGTTATTTACTAACAGGCAATTATTTCTCTTCTTCTTTCAGATGAAAAGGGTTTGGAAACCATGCTGAGCTTCATTGACAGAATTCAAAACATGTTACTAGACAAGTAGATAATGGTGGTGCTTATTTAGCGCACCATCGGTTCACTTTAAGCGGATCAATAGTGTATGATGGCTAGCCAGATCTAGTAATGATATTAATCCAGTGCCACTATGTATTTTTTTAATGCAATTTTACAGTTTCCGCCCCATTCATGCTCTTATTGTTGTTTCTATCTGCTGCCTTACAGGCGCTTTCTTCTGAGTGAGCCTGTGTACTGGTATTTTATGAATCCAAGTCATTATTTTCCAGACGATGATGCAGAGTTTGTATTGGTAGCTTGATAAGTAAAGTGGCTTTATCTGAATCCATTAGTTTCTGTTTGCAAAGCGAGCCCGCTCGCCATTCAATTTTACACAAGCCATGTACTCTGGCAGAATCCACTTATATAAGTAAAATAATTAGTTTTAACAGTTGTTCGGTTGTTTTCAGATTTGTTAAATCAACTGAGTCTCATTAAAATATTTTCTACCTGATTTAATTTTAAATCCCAACCGAAAAAAATATCTTATTGAAAGGTTTTAGGTTGATTCATTTTACCAGGTTTAATAAAAATGAAAAATAATAAATAGTTTATTATGCCTCAAGGGTTTTTTTTTATATTTTTTTATTCATTTAACTAGGGTTGATTTGTTATTTTTACTAGTTATTTGGGCTGTTTTTTTTTAATCTATTATTTGATTTTCGTTGTTTTTTAATTTTACATTTTTATCTTAAACTCTATTTTTTTCACGTTTTAGTCTCTACATGTTGAGAGAGAAAAGAGAGTTATCAAAAAAATATTGAAGAAAAAAAATACTTAGAGATAGACATTTCAACAGTAAAAAAGTTAATCCTTGTGTTAATAAGTTTGGTTTTTTAAGAAAAGCTCAATGAAGGTGGTGTTGTTCTTTAATCATACAGGAAAAAAGTAGATTAAAATCTTTAAAGTTTTTTTAACTTGTTTAATTTTCATTTTTTAATAGAGATCAAATATCATTATGGGGTTGAAAATGGATCTGAAAGTTTATTGGATGTCTCTAAATGAATTTTTTTTAAAAAAAATAGGTTTTTGAAGTTGAAAAACTTGAATTCTAATTTTTTGATAATTGAAAATTCAGAAAGCTAATTTTTTTGATAATTGCAAGGTCAGAAAACATGTTATTTGCGATAATAAATGACTTTTTATTTATTTAAAATAAAAAAGACTCGAGTAAACAAAACAAACTTATTAGCCTTGCATGATTTTTTTAAAAAAATTTCTCTTATTTATTCCTTGTTTAATTCTATATATTTTTTTTATTGATATCTTAATTAACACCTTATCTATTTTCTTGTTTTTTTTTTTAAATGTTTGGTTTATCTTTTTTTTAATAGTAATTGGTATTTTTTTCAATTTCATAATGATTTTAAAGAAATATTTTAATTTATCTTTTATTTTTATTTTTTAGAAATAAATTAAATTAACATTGTATATTTATAAAAATAAAAATTATTTGCTCTTAAAATTAATATATAAGATAAAATATTTAAAAATATTTAAAATAAAAAAACATTTGAGGTTAAATATTGGCATGTATATCTATTTATCTTTTGTTTTTATTAAAAAATTTAGCCTTTTATTTTAATATTTAATTAATATTAACAATTTTATTTTTAATTTATTAATCCATATATTTTTAATTTATTAAAATACAACATCTGTATTTTCTCAATAAAAAAAGTTATAAGAAAAAAATCCATACTACCAATAAGTTCTTCAATTGCCCTAGAAATGAACTTTTAATTCTATCCACAGCACTAGGAAAAAAAAACATTCGCAAGCACTGATTTTTTTAATGTAGATTTGTTTTTAGCCTTTCATAAATATTTTTTTAAAAATTATTATTATTTTATTTTAAATTAATATTTTTTAATATTTTAAATCATTTTAATACACTAATATTAAAAATAATTTTTTAAAAATAAAAAAATATTATTTTAATATATTTTTAAATAAAATATATTTTAAAAACAACCACAATTAAATGATAGCCCGGCGTGCTAACGATCGAAGTAAAAAACATTGCTAAAGCCTAAAAGGATCAATTCCAGGGAATTCTAGAAGAATCATGTGGGCAGCGGGCAATAACGATGACGATGGTGATTCGAAAGAGTAGCAGTAGAGCAATGACATGCTTATTTCTATCTCAATTACTTCCTCCCACGCTCTCTCACCATAACTACTCCTTTTCCATTTACAAATCCTGTCGCTCTCTCTCCAAAACTCCCTCGGTAACTTAGCGCTCGCTCTCTCTCTCAAATCGGCACATCTCTACATAACTAACTAACACAGCCTGTAATCACACTCCTTTTTTTTTGTTTGTTGTTTGTTTATTAGGATTTTCTAGGTTCAATCTGGTGTCCCACAGTCTGTGCAGCTCCTACAATTCGTTCATTTAGTTCAAAATTCAGCGAATCCAGCACCACCGCAAGAATGCAAAATCCAGAGTCCATATCATACCTAACTCAGCGAGAAGCTGCTGAAGTCGATGAGATTCTCATGGGCCCGCTCGGCTTCAGCGTCGATCAGTTGATGGTCCCTCTCAATCTTTATCTCGATTTTTTTATCATTGTTATTATTATTATTATTCACAGGCTCAATTTTTCATTTTGCTGCTTGTTTTTCTTTTAGGAATTGGCTGGATTGAGTGTTGCTACTTCAATAGCGGAGGTATTGCCAAATTTTTATTATTTCTATGAAATCGAGTTTATAAATAAAATTGTTATTAACCTTTATTATTATGAATCAAAGGTGTATAAACCTAGCGAATACAGTCGTGTTCTTGCAATCTGCGGTCCAGGGAATAATGGCGGTGATGGTTTAGTGGCAGCTCGTCACTTGCATCATTTTGGATACAAACCTTCCGTTTGTTATCCAAAACGGACTCGAAAACCTCTTTATAATGGTCTTGTTACTCAGGTAAAGCATTCATCTGGTCTCGAATTGAACTGTATTTAAATTATAGTAAAACATTGGAGTCCCATTACGATGTTGTTTTTTTTTTTGGTAGTTGGAATCACTGTCAGTCCCTTTCCTTTCAGTGGAGGATTTGCCTGTGGACTTGTCTGAACATTTTGACATTCTAGTAGATGCAATGTTCGGGTTCTCATTCCATGGTAATTACTTGTCTCAGTGCAAACTTTGTCGTGATTTTTCTATGACTGTATATACGTACAAGTGTCTCAACAACTCGAGATTATTGTTATACATTCTTTATGTGAAGTATATTAAGATTGTATGCTAATGCTTGATAAGCAAAATGCTGTAGCAATACTGAAATATAGTTCTTTTCAAGTTGCTAGAGTTTGGTTTATTTTTCCTTTGATATTCTATGTACCTGAGCAGCTTAGAGTGACTCTGCAAATTCAGAGGTGGAGGTAGAAAATATAAATTGAGGGCTGGCATAAAAATGTGAATGACAAACATGAAATTAATAAAATTAAACAAGGATCAAAGAGAAAATATGCTAGTTTTGGTGTACCATCAAATGCACTCCTCATATGAAACATCACGAAGTACATGTTTGGTTGGAGGGTAAAGGGGATAAAAATTACCTTTGTAGGGAGGAAAACTTTTAATGGAGGTTAAAATCTAACTCAAAAAAGGGGTTAAATGTTAAACTTGTGTGGAGAGGGGTAAATAAATTTTGAGGGGGGGTATTTTAGGTTTTGTGCCGTTCCCTCTTTTTTTTTTTTTCCACATATATAATTCAACACTATGATATTCCTTTTTTCATCTCCTTCTATTTTAGACCAAAATTTTAAGTTATTTAATTTTTTACTATTCTATTTAATTTAAAATTTGATTTTATCTTTTTGGGGACACATTATAATCCATAATTTTTCTACCTCCCACCAACCGTCCTTAAGACTTCATCCTTTAACCTTTTTTACACTCTTTAACACTTCACCTTTAAATCCCAGCCAGTCAACATTTCTCCTTTAAATTTTTCACCCCATACCAAACATAACCTAAGGGTCATGGTAGGAAATTTTAAAAATGAGGGGTGCCATGGTCCCCCAGTGCAATATGTAGTTCCATCCCCATGCAAAATCAACTCATCAGAGCTTAGAAACCTCAATTGTTTTATTTATTTGATTCTATAATTTGCCTGGATAACTTCTTTATCTATCATACATCAAAATTCTTACTGCTGACATGAATTTAATCATGTTTATTATCTGACTTTCAACATTTTCAAATATTTTTCAGGTTCCCCAAGACCACCTTTTGATGACCTAATCCAGAAGCTGGTGCAATTGTGTAAATTTGATCAAAATCACCAAAAATCCCCTGTAATTGTGTCTGTGGATATTCCATCTGGATGGCATGTTGAAGAGGGTGATGTTAGTGGTGAGGGAGTTAAGCCTGATATGTTGGTATGTTTCTAGTGGAGACATTTGTATCATACTATTACTGCTTCAATATTTTGAAAGATTGCAGATACTTTCCCAAAAAATAATCCAATTTAATTATATTCAAACCATCTTATTGATACAAGTTTAGTATTATCTAGGTTTCTTTGACTGCTCCAAAATTGTGCGCAAAGAAATTTACTGGTCCACACCACTTTCTAGGGGGTAGATTTGTCCCACCATCTATCGTGGACAAATTTAAGCTGCATCTTCCACCTTATCCAGGAACTTCCATGTGTGTCAGGATTGGAAAGCCTCCACAAATTGATATATCAGCTCTCAGACAAAACTATATTTCTCCAGAATTGCTTGAGGAGCAGGTGGCGGCTGACCCCATTGATCAGGTATGAACACTGTTGTTGGCCATTTACTTAAGTATTCTTTCCCTTAGATGCTTGAGTTGACAGCATAACTGTTAACACATAGCTGTTCAGAGTTTTTCCCACTCCCAATCTCTGCTCCTGGTCTTTCACAATCACTGGAAAATTATTCTGCTGTATTCTAAGTCTGCCATTTTCTATCTTGCAGTTTCGTAAATGGTTTGACAAAGCATTGGCTGCTGGGTTGAGGGAACCAAATGCTATGGCCTTGTCAACTGTTGGAAAGGATGGAAAACCGTATGTTGCTCTTCGTTTGCTATTCATTGTTGATAGTTTGTTAAATTACAATCCAAGTTAACATGCATGCTACTTTTGAGGGTAATGATTGGATGCATTGTTTGCTTCTTTGTTTAGTGGTTCATGTGATCTGTTTTACAGTGATATGGTTTCACTTCTACATCTAAATTCAGAATACTCTTGTATTACTAATTTCTTAAGAACTAAATTCATGACACAGTAAACTATAAAGAATGTTAGACCATGTATACTTTCTTAATTGGGTTCTTCAATCTGAATTTGAAGAGGGAGCTTATGGACCCACAAGGATACTTATCCACCCTTATAATTTATGGAAACTTTGAAGCTTTTGCAACATTTCTGATGGGAGTTCCAAGTAATGACTGAATTGCCATGTAACATATAAGACTTTTGAAATAAATTCACAGATTTGATGTAGGAACCAGTACATGGATCTCTTTTAGGTGGTTTACAGGCAATTGAAAGGCACAAAACTATGTGGAATGGGTTGGCTCCTTTGGAGTTTGTAAAAAGGACAAATGTGAGTTGGAACTAGACAAGGAAATCCAGTTCTTAGGACTGGTGCAGGTGCTGTTTATGGTACTTTTAGAAAGTCTTTTTTTTATAAAAAAAATTGATTATAAGATGGATTTGGATTACAAAGGTAAGATTTCTTGGGCTTGTACGGGTGAAAAAGATAAATAATTTTTACATACATTCCTCAGTGCGATTAAAGAAATTAATGCTATAATCATCATTTTTGGATTTCCTTGGGCATAGGACCCAATGTTTTCTTGACATCACTCCTTGGGTCAGGATTGCATCACATAATCTCATATAGATGGCTCAACAACTTGACATGTTCGTAAAACTAGCCTCCTTCTCGATTGATATCATTACATGAGACTTGTTAGGTATATGAATTCTACAAATTCTAGACTCCTAAGCTTTAACTAGAACAATCCTAAGCTTTAACTAGAACAATCTACCAAGACTCGAGGCGTATACAAAGAACATATATACGAGTGGGCTCAGAAACTTTTAACCAAATTGAATTTTCAGCTGTCATGTGTGATTTTACAATCCTAACAGAAGTTGTAGATGAGTTACTCTCCATTTCTCGAAGAGTGTTGTCTCTGTTTGGTATTATCAAAAAGTCAAAAGCATCTCTTACTCTTCTATTTTGCTTGTCATTTAAAACGAACTCAGTTCTTTCATGAATTGAAAATGAAAGGATTTGCTGTTCAAACCTTGTTCTACTTTTTTATGTTTATAAAATGCATAGCTGGCTGTTTTGTAGAATTGATTGTCATTTTTCAAAAATGACTATATGATGACTCCTTATTCATGTATAGAATTTGTTTATCTAACAGTCACCACTTGTCACGTGGCTTTTTGCAACAGCTCATCAAGAATTGTGTTGTTGAAAGGAGTTGACAAGGATGGGTTTGTTTGGTAAGTGTTCTTCTGCTATTATTGGTGGCAATAGTGAGATTAGAAATGGTTTCATGACTGCTCGTGGTTTTAAAAATTGCTGCAAATTTTACCCTTTTCAGGTACACCAATTATGAAAGTCAAAAGGCGCATGAATTATCTGAAAATCCCCAAGCATCACTCCTCTTCTACTGGGATGGTCTTAATCGGCAGGTATTCCAAGCATCACTCCTCTCTCTCTCTCTCTCTTGGGGGAAGGGGTTTTTTGAGGATTCGCCAAACAGAAGGATGGTGGGAGGAATTTTATTTATATCATATTCATTGTTGTATGCTGTATGTGAGCTTATATTATTTACTGATCTAGTAGACAACTGTGATGGGTATTTTACGTGTGAGATTGGACAAAAAGTGTAATTTCTTAAGGATTACTGAAACTAAAAAAGACCCTGGTTTTCAGTTTCATGTGCTTTCCAGTGATCGTTATTGTTGGGTTGTGGTTTACTTAGTTGCCTGCTGATAGATCTGTGCTGTAGTCTTTCTGCATGTTTTTTTCTGTCACGACTGTTTTGGGAGATTTGAAAAAAAAGACCGTGTAGTTTCACGTACTTTTCTGTTATTCCATTTGTCCACAGGGTAGCTTTTCTTTTCTAGTTAAAGTTAGCTCAGATGATTAAATCTCAAATTATTTGTGGACTTACCTCAAAAATTTCCATGTTGAATCTGGTGCTACACTTGTGGTAAATATTTAGCAGCTGCAAAATGGCATCACAATTTGCTCACACGCAGTTTAATTAGTTTTAGCAAACATACTGAGTATCTATAGCTGTAGGTCTGTTGTCATTGTATATAGGACATAACTGATTGTCCCAAATAACAATGCTGCATTGTTAGTTGTGGGAATTAGGTAGGAGAGGAAAAGCCGTATTTTGCCATTGTCAAGAGCATGATGTTAGCAATCCATCAATCATGCTTGTTGCCTAAGTATGACCATCAATTAACAATGAATTATGCTAAGCATGATGTTAGCATTCCATCAATCATGCTTGTTGCTTTAGAATGACCATCGGTTAACAATGAATTATGCTAACCATTATCCTATATTGCATGATATTTAGGCTATCCTTCCACTCCACTTTAGGCCTGGTTTTAAAGTCCATATACGGTTATATAAACATGAAGTATGCTAAGAATTATGCAAAAAATGTTCTCTGTTTTCATGTTGGGTCTGTTGCTTAAATGCATGATAACTGTGATTTTTAGGTACGAGTGGAAGGATCTGTGCAGAAAGTTCCTGATGAGGAATCAGAACAGTACTTTCATAGCCGTCCTCGAGGGAGTCAAATTGGAGCAATAGCTAGCAAGCAGGTTTCTTTTATTCTTTTCAGATTGTATCCAACACATCAAAATATTGGTGTGAGCTTTGTTTATCATCTTCTTTCTCCTTTCAGAGTACTATAATCCCTGGAAGGCATGTTCTGCACCAAACATACAAAGAATTAGAGGAAAAATATTCTGATGGGTAAGTTGCACTTCTCTTCGTTCTCCTCTTTGAGTGGCTTCAAATAACTAGCTTTTACAAATCTGTAATTTAACTCAGTTTATTATTACACACAAGACTATTTCTGCTAACTTTTTTTGAAGAAAATGATTACTCTGGATTTTAGGAGTGGTGGTCAGCAATCTCTTGTTTAAGTGGGTATGGTTGTTTAACAGGAAGTATCAATAAAATGTAGTGTTTTTTCCCTGTTGTCTAAGTGCAGAAGTTTGATTCCAAAACCTAAACACTGGGGAGGGTACAGGCTTAAACCACAACTTTTCGAGTTTTGGCAGGGACAGCAGTCTCGTTTACATGACAGGTTAGTTTCATCTCATTTCTTGTGCTGCATATTTATATTTGCATGCAAACATTGAATGGAGCAGGTTTATTAGCAATCCCCCATATCATACTTTGTTGTCTATTGTGTTTTGCTGAATGCTTGATTGCATCACAATTTTACAAAAATATAATTCTCACAGGAAGGTACTCTATTTGCATACTTCCATATATATATATATATATATATATGGAAGTATTGAGAAAAATGGATTTGAAAAGTATAAAAGTATTCATAATTATAGAAGACATGGGTATTATTGGGATTTTACACGCAAAAGAGAGTTTTGGATATCAAATGGTCTTATGGCAGTTAACTGCGTAGTTAATAAATGCATAATCTTTTACAGGTTGCAGTATATTCCTCAAGAAATTGATAGAAAGGTAGTTTGGAAGATTGTGCGGTTGGCTCCCTGACTAGTACTTCCAGCTTCCTCATTGTGAAGCTTGTCATTCATGATTTCATGGTATTTTGTTATCTGTTGCCTGTGTTTAGTTATTTTGGTACAAGTAGCAAATAGTATAATTATGTTCTCTTTCTTTTCTGTTTAATTGATTGTGTTGCTAGACTTCCAAAAGCCTTGTTAGTACCCAGGAACATAAATTCTTATTCAGTGAGGAACCTTGTACCGTAAATTTAGATCTTGGATCGCAGATCTATTGGCGAAATAATTGAAGTGAAAGGCATGGGTCGAGGTTGGGTTTAATTTTTTTGCAAGTTAATTGGAAGGCAAGCTATGGATGAGAAGAGACACTATACTCCAAAAGTTGTGGGCGGCAGAGGTAGGCTGTTGCTGTTATTTAATTTATTGTTACAAGTATAACTTGTAATATGTTTCATACGATAGCAAAAACATGATTCAATGTTGTTTTTGTTTGTTTGAAAGTATGGTTGTGATTATTTTTAAAAAGCTTTTTATTTGGAAATATATTAAAATAATATTTTTTTTATTTTTTAAAAATTATTTTTGATATTAGTATATGAAATTTAACTAGCTTGATATTAGCCTACGATAGCAAAAATGTTTTTAAAACGCAAAAATAAATTGAAATTTAACTAGCTTGTACTCTATAAATTCCTCAACCTTTTGCATTAGATTACTAATAGTTCAATTAAAAATATATTAAAATAATATTTTTTTAATTTTTTTTAACATTAACATATTATAATTATTAAAAAATATTTTTAAAAAATAAAAAACAAGTTGAAGCATAAAAATAAATATTTCCTATTGCATCTGGTAGAGTCGTGCGTGATTTTCCTTTTGTTTGTCATAACTGGTAAGGATCACCTTGCAATTAAAATTACATGTTACATTAAGAGCTGGGGTCTTTCAACCTTACCAGCATATGGATTACAATAATGCCTGTTTTTTAAGTTATGTTTTTTAATTTTCGTTGCATCCTTTTGGGAGTTGTTTTAGGAGATGGTAGTTTTTATTTTCGTGTCTAGAGCTTTAAAGGTTTTTTTGTTAGTTTTTAAAAATTTATTGGAGATTAATTTAATATAAGATATAATTTGTATTTGTAATGAAAAGATAATTAAGATTTTATTTGTTTTATGAAAAGTAGTTTCAAGAAATTATTTTTCAAACTTTTTATGTGTATTTACTATTAGAAAAGTTGGTAAAAAAACAATTTTTAATCAAAAAAAAGTTTAGCTTGGTTTTTATAAAAGTATTTTTTTTAAAATTTTGAGTGGAAAATACCATATAAAAGTTGTGAAAAATTTAGAAATATTTTATTGTTTGTTGATTATATTTAAATTTAATTTTTAATCTTTTAATTGTTATATATTTAATTTTGAATTTTTTTAACTATCTTTTAGAAATTTTAGAAATTTTAACGACTCAATATTTTTTTAAAAAAATATGTCATCTTGAAAAAAAAATTAAGCCAAAATAATTTTTTAGATTGCAGGAGTTGTTTTTTTTTAATTTGACAGGTTTACAGGGGCATATCAAGCCAAAATAATTTGATCTCTAAGATATGAGATTTAATAATAATATTAAAAAGTTTTCCATCCATCGCATGAATAATGTTTTTGTTAAATATATTTTTTATATACACAACTCGCAACATAGCCTATGCAAAATACTGGTTTATCTGATTGTGCTCGAGCAAACTCTACAAAATCATGGATGTACATGGAAAGATACTGATGGGAAGTCACTTTAATTAGTGGATCTGTAAATCTTCCCCTTGTGAATGACTCCAAAATAATTGGTAACTATCGATCGAAACCAACCACTAGTGTGAATGACTCCGAAATAATTGTTCATCCAGCCATGATATCGGATGCTTGGCCTTGGAACGGAAGGAAAATCTGGCTTCTTTATAAGCAAAAATGAAGCTACAGCTTCATTGGAGAGGGTTTCATCATCTATGTTTTGCTGATGCTGTAATATTGGCTATGGATCCTGACCAAAACTGGGCTCCACCTCGATTATTAAATATCTGGAGTTTCTTTTCAAGGTTCTTTTGACCGAACTGAAGCTGAATTCTGACGCACTACTTTATGAAAGACCATTTCGATGCAAGGTGACCACACCACACGCCACTTTCTTTTCAAATGGGTCAGACCGAGAAGTGTGCGGTGAGTGGAAAATCATGGATCTCAGGTGTTACTTGTCAGGGTGAAATTCAAAGGCACTGTTTCTTCTGTTGTCGTTACACATCAACCCCACCCTCCCGCAAAGATCCAAGATCGAGCGGTGGGGGGATTTTTAGAGTTGTAAAGAGAATGATTAGAGGAGTCTCCTCTCTCTCTTTTTCAAAAATCAGTGTGTCTGAAAGTAAGGTCTACTGGCCTATGATCCATTAAATGAACTCGGAGCCACCACAAGTGGGTAGTGCTGTTCGATCACATACATGATGAGTTGTCAACAGTGAAAGAGATCATTAAGGAAATCTCTTGAAGACCATCGACTCCAAGAGGAACACCAACTATTGAAGAGCCCATCAGCAACCACTAACGAAGGTTGACCCGACGTTAAAAAATAAGTGGCCACGTCCAGATCAACAAGTTGAGATGCCCTAGATAGAGCATGTTCTCATAGAAAAAACTTCGATCGCCGGGGATGTATTTGCTTTATATTCCCATTATCTCCCCGGGTCATTTTTCAACCGTCCTTTGGAAGAGAGAAAAAAAGGCCACTTTTTCTTTTCTTTTTTTTTTTTAAAAATCATTTTAACTAACTCCTCTATTTCCACACGTGAAATTCGGAACATTCTTTAGCAAAAATTTGGGGGATAAAATCCTAGAAAGCAAAGTCGAGATTCATGTTCCTTTCTATAGCAGGCATGGAAAATACTCGCCCTAAACTTTGCAAGAGATGATTATTGTTTGGAGGGTAAGGATCACATCGAGGAAGATGCATCAATTGCTTGAATCATTGTTGAGAATTGGTACAAATTGTTGAGCTGCTATACCACCATGGACACACACACACACACACACCATGGACACTCCCACTTCCTATCTTGGGTTTTGAAAGAGAAATTCCTAGAGATTTACATGGTAGTTTGTGTCTCAAATATATATGTACATATATATATATATATTGTTCCACTTTAGATTTTGGGTTCTTTATGAAAAATATTTTCTGATCTTTAAATTAAAAATCATTTTTCTTCATCTAAAACTTATGATTTTGTTTAATTGAAAAATTAATTATGATAATCAATTTTTAATAATATAATTAAATAAATAAAAAATCAACAAACAAACAAATTATAAGTCAGCTCCACCATTGTGGTGGTGATTATGATAAATTATGGTGGGAAGGGGAGGGACCATGCCTGAGGGGGGAGCCAAGATTCTGCACCTTCGGACCATGACACTTACGCTAAAGGTTTTTATTTATTTAATAATAAAATATATTTTTTGACGTTAATTAAGATTAAAATTCTTTCTCAACGGATTTTAAAAACACATCATTAATATATTCATATAAATTTAATAAATCTTTTAAATGTTAATTCTAAAGTTTCAATTCTTAACTAGTACATCAACTATCAAATATTTACTTACATCTGGATCTTGAAAGGAGATATTTATACAGGTATAGAGCTAAAAAAGAAAAAAGAAAAAAAAAAAAGAAAAGGCCGTGGGAGATTTCTTGCATAGATGGAGATGGACCAAAATAACAGGGAAATTCCATTTTCTATGTTGTCACTGATGTGGACACGTAATTGGTTGGTCAGTGAGGACTGCACTAGATATAAAATATGGGGGTTCTGGGACATTGTCCTCTAGATGTTCTTACACATTAGAACCTTTAAGTTATCTGAGGAGACCTAAAGTCAGATAAACTAGTATTATTTATGCAAGCATGTTTTTTTTAAAAAATAATTCATGACTTTAGTTTGATAGTCAGATAAACTAGTATTATTTAATTAGTCATTAAAAGAACATGTAATGATATTAAATGAATCAAATT
Organism: Populus deltoides; assembly: GCA_015852605.2. Lineage (NCBI taxonomy): Eukaryota > Viridiplantae > Streptophyta > Magnoliopsida > Malpighiales > Salicaceae > Populus > Populus deltoides. Next base: position 7,738,033 of record CM027571.2, read on the forward strand.
AAGTAAAAAAGCGTTTTTATGAGAATATGAACCAAGAAAAGCATGAAAAAAAAAAGTGACGAAGCTTAGATCTTATCCAAACCAATGTGGATAAACAAAATTGAAAAAAAAAACTTGAGCTAACATGAGCGAGCACGTTAAATCTGCAACCCGGGTTATGAGACTAGAATAAATCAATATAAAGCAAAAAAAATAACGAAACCCAATTCCAAATAAATTCAATGTAGAAGGATGAAATCGAGAGAGAAAAATAAATTAACAAAAAGGAGAATAAAAAACACCAACAAACCGACCAAATCACTAAACCCTGCGACCCGAATTATGCTAATGAGATAACTCAATAAAAGAAAAATCGAGAAAATCATGAAACTCAAATTTAAAACAACCAAATGTTGAAAGATGAAACAAAAAAATATTAAAATTAAAAAAAAATAACCAGAAAACTAGAGTCAACTTGGATAAACTCACCAAACTTGCAGTCCAAGTGATGAGATCGAGATAACCAAATTGAAAGGAAATCACAAAGTTCATTTTTTTATTTAAAAAAAACATGGAAGGATGAGATTGAAAAAGAAAATTAGTGTAAAAAAAACCCTAAAAAAAGTTTGATGTTAATTGGGTTAAGTTTTCAAACTTGTGACTCGGGTTATAAAATTAAGATCACCCCATCGAGAGAAAAATAACGCCAGATTTTCCAACCAATCATGTATAAAAGGATGAAATTGAAAAAAAATATATATAATGACCTAAAAAAAGCAATCAAAAAAATAATGACCAAATTTTAAAAACAAATGAGAGGATAACTTAGATTGAAAGATAAAATTCAAAATAAAATTAAACTTCACAAAAGGATTCAAAATATTAAAAAGGTAGCGATTAAAAAAAGAGAGTCAAACTTGAAGAATAAAATAAGAGGATAACCTACAATTTTCTGATTGAAAGGTGAAATTAAAAAAAAATTTAAATTTCATAAAAGAACTCAACACAAAAATTCAGCAATATGAAATAACAATAAAATAAAAGGACAATTTGGACTTTTTATAGTGCAATGCAAATTTCAAGGAGAGAAAAGAGAAAAGAAAGAAAAAAATAGGCTCTCATGACAAAACATCATGATTCGGGCTGCACAACCGGCTCGTATGGAAGAACACAACGTCTCGTCTATATCCACTGCAGAAGACTAGGTTTAGCCACTAGAGGAGGCAACACGTACAACCAGAAATCTGCAATCTCTCACTTTTTGGCGTGTGCACTACACGCGTCAACAAGTTAACTATAATTACCCATGTTTGTTCCAGCATTAAATTAAATTCCTGAAGCCTTTATTATTCTAAATCAATGGAAATTAAATATATTTTGATAAACTGAGCATCAACCGAGCACTATAATATTTTCTTGACAAAGCGAGACCCTTATATGTAGGCAGTCAAAATAAGTCATTAAGTCAATTCTTGAAAAACAAATCCATGGAAGGATCAGTTAAAAAACAACAACAACAACAACAAAAAGGATAAAAATATTTGCCCTGATTGCGCAACCTAGTCCCTAATGGGACAAATTTAAAGGAGCTCAATATTTGTCAAAGTCTCAAATCAGTTCTAAAACTTTAATTACTATAAACTAATAAAATTATATTTTAATTTGCAAAAGTGAACAATGAAATATTTTCTTGATACCTTAAGGTTCCCATTCATAGATAGACAAAATAACTCATTAAGCCTAAACCCACAGTATTGCAATATCAAAGGATCAAATAAAAAATAACATAAAATACTAAAGAAGAAGAAGAAGGAAATCATTGTGGATTATTGTTGTAATAAACGTTAATCTCTTCCTTGCGTAGAATAACTTTAAGAAGAGATTTAGGTAATTTTGTAATTTTAATGGAAATCTTTTTTATTTTTATCACAATAATTTCCTTTGTTGAATAAAGAATGCATAAATAGATCATTGGTTTTGATGAATGAGTATTTTATTTTGAAGACAATACAAAAGACAACTAACTTTTGAACTAAGATATTCATGTGGCGCCGACATTTTTAAATAAGCAAGAAAAATCAGAGACTTAGATCATTGACTCGATTAGATTTAATAAGTTCAACTAATTTAATAATATGATTAAAAAACAACAATAGTAAATAAACTGAATTAAACCAAAAAAATTGACAATGATCAACTTAAAAAATAAACGCTGGCTAATATTATGAAAAGATATCCTTTCAATGTTCTTAAAAGGTCTCTTCGATCGTATTTGATGACAAAGCAAAAAAATAAATGAGAATATAATAATCTCGTAGAAAGTAAAATAACCCAAAACTCAATTTCTAGTGAATAAAATTTTAAAGTATGAAATTAAAAATAAAATAAAATAAAATAAAGAACAAACAAATTGACTCGAGTTCACCCGAGTTAGCCTATCAAATCCACGACTTGATCGTGAGACTGAGATAACCATGTAGAAAGCAAATTGAATAAAACTACAAGACTCAATTTTAAAACAACACAGTGTTGAACGGAGAAATTAAAAAAATTATGAAAAAACAATAAAAAAAGATCAAATTTAATCAAGATTAACCCACCAAACCCACGATCTAGAACATAGGATTGGAAAAATCCCGTTTAAAAAAAAGTTAAAAAAATCATGAAACCTAGTCCATAACCAACCTAATGTTAAATGATGAAATAACAAAATATTTTTTTAAAAAAAAAGACCTAAAAGAACGGAAGTTAACTCGGGATAGTCTTCAAAATCCATAACTCAAGTCTTGAGGTCAGAACTAATCCCATAAAAGGCAAATCCAAAAAAATTACAAAGCAAAATTCTCAATCAAACAAATAATAATGAAAAGAATAAGAACTAAATTTGATATAAAAATAAACTGAAATAAAATGACGAGGGATGAAACTGGAAACAAATCAATTAAAAAAAGGATAAAGAAAATAGCAATAAAAATAATCAAGATCAAATTTGATATAATAATTAAATGAAACTAAATGTTGAGTGCCAAAATTAAAAAAAAAACAATAAAAAAAGATTAAAAACAAAATAAATAATAATCAAAATAATTATGAATAATTTGATATAAAAATAAAATGACATGAGATATTTGAATTTTGGCGGCCAACGCAAATCCTAATAAGAGGATAGAGCAGAAAATCTAAAATAAAATAAATAATAATCAAAATAATAAAAATCAAATTTCATATAATTTTGGTGTTAGGAAGTGTTTGTTTAAGCTGTTTTTTTAAATAATTGTTTTAAAATTAATTTTTTTTAGTATTTTTTATTATTTTGATGTGTTAATATCAAAAATAAATTTTAAAAAATAAAAAAATATTTTAATTTTTTGCGTGCTGAAGAGAAAGAAAACAACATCTTCGTTTGTACAACAAATAAGAACATTTTGCTTTTAATATCATCACTCAACAACTCTTATCTTGAGGATTTGACATTTGAGGTGTTGTATCTTAATCTTAATCTTATTGCATGTATTTAACCTTGATAATTACAATATAGAGAAGTTTTATTTGACATTTCGACACTAATAGCTTGACACTACTATCCATGCAGAGTAAGTAGAGGATCAAATCCCAGGATGCTGTGGTGCTTGGATGTTCTTCCTCCCAAATTCAAATTCAGGCCAAAGTCAAAGGAATTAGGTTCGTGTCAAAATGTGCTTTTGTTTGCATATGATTGATAATTTGGTATGCCCCCAATTTTCAAAAGGATTAGTTACATATAATTTTCTTTTCTTCTCCGGGAGGCTGCGATATTATTGCCCTCTCTTGGAAAACTCCATAGATCAAAGAAATACATGAACGCAAGAGTCCTAATTACCATCAGCGTCATGTTCAATGCTCAAGGCATCAGTTAGCATTCTATGCTATAATTATATACCTGCAGGCATCGACTAGTTGAGTGGCAGGTAACCCAATTGTTTGGGAGTATTTTATACTTGTTGGGGTCTCGAGTTGGAGCCAAATCTTTCCTCTCCTCTCTACACTGAATCCAAAAACTAAAGGGGAGAAAGAATCGCGAAGCATTCAATATTTGTTTAAATCAAAATGAATCCTAGTAAATTTCTTGTCACATCAGCAGTGCAGCTTCACTTTATCAGCCCCGAGCAATCTGCATGCTAGGAATATGAGCATCAGATTTGCAAATAATAAAAACATGTATCTCACTGGGAAAAGCAAGATCGATCCTGGAAATAGTGCTCGGAAAAAGGTGCAATGCGTGTAAGAAAAGATATAATACTGCCAGTACCAGTAGTTTATGTGTGTTTGTACAAATTAAACAACGGAGATGAGAAGAGATTTAAATTAAGTGGAGCAGCACAAGGGAGCATATACTTTAGTGGTTGACCTCGTGCTTAGCTCAGCTATGAATGTGCTTAACAGACAAAAATAATGAAAAACCAAACTCTTTTTTGGCTTCACCGACTTTTTCCACGCCCACACCACCCACCGGATCACTTATCACCTGCCAGATGCCACTATTTATTTAGTTTTGTTGTAGTTTGTTGCTATTATGTACGTTAGCCCCTCTCTCTGACTCTCCATTATTTCTTAACAACAATGATATTATTATTAAATGCATGATTATAGCTTCTTATTGTCTTTTAATGTGTAAAGTTATTAAGGTATCCCACCTCCCATACCGTACACGTGGCCCACAATATTGATTGATCTGTGGTGGGGCAAATCTTGAGATGGGCATCCACCAATCAGGGCAGCGAAGCCTAGACTCTGTCATGGCAACATATCATGACGATGCATCTGCTTAGCGAACAGTGCACGGCGTGGGCAAAACCCTAAATGGGTTGGGTTAATATCATGACCATTCAATTAAATGAAGGTCTCTCTATCAAATGATAGATAGATGGATAGATAGATATATGGGATATGTTCATTAGGTAAGAAGGTTTAATCAAGAGATGACACTACCACATATCCAAGGCTAAGAATTCGAGTGATGCCAATCCCAGTAGTCCTTGTGTGTGGTCATCGTCAGATCTCTTCCTTTCTACATGGGGACAAGGAAGCAGTGCTCAAAAAGAAGAAATAAAGGCAAGACTGTAAGCAAGGATATAATCAAAAAGCAGAGGCCACCATTGTTTGGCTCTGGTCATCCGTGGGATTGTTCAATCCCACCATGAGATCCGAGAAAAGCAAAATGGATAAGCCAAGGGTCAAGTACCAAAAAACTCGACATGCTTTTATGTTTTTGTCGAACCCTCGAACACGTACATCTTCTTATCCTTGACCCTAGTAGGTCTAACTCAAATGGTTTTCTTTTTACGGACGGTGATTTATACACATACATGGTTTGGCTGTCACTTGTTTTTAGCGTGGTGGAAGATGAAGAAACACAAACAAGGGTTTGGTCAACTTGGAATTGATAGACCTGGCCTAGCTATGCGCTATGCCATGCTTCCCATTGCTTTTTCAAATGCACAGTCAGATTCCACTTCGATGATAATTAAGCTTGCTTTAACCATCTTGCCAGAGAGAACACCAACAAAGATGGCAGGTAGATGGAATTCTCTCCTGATAATGAGAGTGAAGGAGAGGACTTGGCTGTGACAGATCATCAGATTATCGGTCCCACCTCCAGCCATGGAGAGAAGCGCCGCCGTGATACGAGTCACAGAACACCAAAGAGACCTTTAGTAATTCTCAACCGCTAATAGATCAAACCACCAGATTCTCTTGTGAACAACCTAGTTCGCATTTGCAACACAAGTTGCAACAACTCTCAAGGAGGAACATGAGAAATGAGAAATGATCAGACCCATCCATAACCTTGAGGATTGGGATTATCGCCCAATGGAGCCCCACACGGTGTGCAAGGGGGGCGGCAACATGTACTTGTACAACACTTTCCATACATAATTAAATAGTGGCCTCACTGTCAATTGATTATTCCACATTCAGGGAAATAAATGAAAGAGAGTGAGTGAGAAGGAGAGGGAGAGAGAGAGAGAGAGGGTATTGACACATTCCCACTAAAGATGTGTATGGTCCATGCACATGCTGCATATTTGGCATTTATTACCCATCTCACATTGGCTAACAATTAAAATAATAAATTCAACAGTCATGTGCTACAACAACACATCTGAAAAAAACAAACGTTGAGAAAGAGAGAGAAGGAGAGACGAATCAAGTCTGGGCATTTAGTTCTCACCAGCTACACCTTACAACTAAGCTACCATTTGAATCAAATTAAGATACTAACTTCTTTCAACTGCGATTGCTTGCTCATTGGTTTTGCTTTTTCTGATTCTCCTTCACTGGTGGCACTCAAAGCGGAAGAAAAGATCCTTAATTTTTTCAAATCTCCAACCCATCTTGATTTCTTCATACAAAGAGGATAAAGCGACCATTCTTTCCATTGAATATTTTATGCACCTCAACACCCATCCCTTTCCTCTGGGAGCCTTCTCATTTATGATCAAATGAATATGAAAAGCAAAAAAGAAAAAAAATTTAGAAGCATACCAATACAACAAGATCCAATGGTGGTCCAGTACCTTGCAGCAGATATATCCATCACCCCCCCCGATATGTCTGTCCTCTTGAAAATATCAGGCTTCTGGATTGAATGCCATTTGCAACAACACCGCCCAAGGACTGAAGTTTCACTCAACTTTCTCTAGCAAGGATCACCATGACTTTCTTTCGGGCTATGAAAAAGGTACCCGTCAAATCTAATTTTGAGCAAAAAAATGCCCACAGCCACCATCAGAACCGCTGATGCAACTTCTTCTAGTACAAATGCCTTACAAGATGGAAACAAATCGTGGCACATCATGTCTTCTCCCTGCAAGAGACCGATACATGTACAATGTATCAACATACTCATCCTTGTCCACATTATCTTCATGCTTAATCACTTCCACCACCAGGTGAGGCAATGCTTGAGCAATCTGTTGGCATCCCTGATGAGACAACTTGCAAGCAGACATCCAAAGGAATCTCATATTGTAATAGTGGTGCAGACCAGAAAGTAGAGCTGCATCCCCGAATGGACTGTCTCTAATCTCAAGCTTCTGTAATTTGGGACAACCCTCAAGCACATACTTCAACCCCATGTCACTATCACCAGCAAAAGCAACCGATAGGGTCCTTACAATCTTCCCATATTTTCCAATGTAAGCAAAAGCTCTATCAGTCAATAAACCAGATACTGCAAGTCGAGTGAGCTTCTTGCAATTCATGACAATGGCTCCAAACCCTTCATCCATAGGTTCTCCAGTAACATGATCAGGCTGGTGGAGTCCCACTATGCAGAGACGGAAGGCCACAAGGTCTGGGCAGTTCTTTGACATAGCTATAACAGCAGCATTTGTCATCCGCGGGCAAAAATACAAAATAGATTGGAGCTTCCTGCAACCCTCTGAAATCGCTTGGAGGCCCACTTCAGAAACAGGGCCCTCAATGTCCTCCCTAGCTTCAAAAGGGAAAACCCGAAGCTCACGTAGTTCCTTGCAAGTTGTAGCCACAGCCTGAAGTCCTTCATCGCATATTGAATCAAGAACCTGGACAATGAAAACCAAAAACATTCTCAGAACACACATTTCATGGCAGTTTCTGTTTAAACAAGGGACACAACAAAACACATACCCAGAAAGTCTGAAGCTTGTGGCAATTGCTTATAATTGGTTTGAGCTGTTCTGCGCTGATATTTGCATAACTAAAATTCAGTGAAGTGAGATTAGCGCAGACAGGGTATATTGCAGGCAAATAATCTGGAATGATTTCCCTGAATCCAGATAGGCAAACTAGTGATTTGCAAGCAGCAAACGCAGATACATAATCTAGTTCCAGTTCACCTTGAGCCACATCCTCCAATTGGCTAAATGAGCCTGTCCCAAGATGTGTGAGCTGCGGAGCTCGAACCATTAGACGGTATAGCTGCCCAATTGAAACGTGCCTGTTTAGCCTAAGTTTCTTAAGTGATGGGGACCTAGTCACCAGCCTCTCCAGTGCATCAAAATCAACGGGACATTCTACACAATCTAAAATCAGGGATTCAAGACATGTTTCGGTATCTGGAAAACACAAAATCCAATCCACTTCATCATCCGATACTTCTGATTCAATCAGATCAAGCACTTTGAGTTGCCTGTACACAAACAGAGCAGTACACAACATACTATAAGTCCACCAGACAACAACTTTCTCATCAGAAATTTCAATAATTTCAGTTCCACTCTTTTATATCCCCACTGCCCAAAAAAGCATCATTTAGACCAACAAACAGAAAAGATAAAATAAAAATCACCAACAATAAAAAGTTCCAAAAGTTTATAGATCAAAAAGCTATATCCATAATCACTAAATTAATTCCCCAATAACTCAGCATTGCTTAGATTCAGATATTCCTACAAAAATCTATTTAATTAAACAGACAAACAAATCCCAACCCAGCAAAACAACAAATCTTGAAAAAGCTTCTAGCTCCACAAAGATCTAAACATTCATTCCATAAACATGAATCAAAACAAAGTTTCAAACTTTAACAACCAACCGCTAATCAAACAAACCAGATACCTAGAAAGATTAACTGACAATGCAATCAGATCTATGAAGGGAAAAAAACAACGTACCTGCACTTACTAGCCACAACAGCCAGTCCACTAGTACCAAACCCATCACAACAAACAAGCACGAGCTCTTTGAACCCCGAAAATGACTCCGCAAGCAAAGCCAGATCATCATCCGTCACTGACATCCTCTTCAAATGAATCTTCTCTAACCAAGGGTAAGCCTTTGCCATTGCAGAGACCCAAGGCGCGAAGTGGGCTCCCCAATTAGGCGGCATCAGGTTAAAATCAGCAAACCTTGGCTTTCCTTTTAGCGTCACCGAACGGATTCGGGTAAACCGCGACGTAGCGCGTTCTGGAGACACCGCGTAGCAGTTACCGATAAACAAATCGGATCGGGTCATAGCCTCGACCCGGTACCATAACCTACAAACCAATGACGCCGCGTTTCGGTCCTTACGTGAGGTTAAGAACCAGAGAACGTTTTCTAAGACGTTTTCGAGGACTTGGTCCGGGTATGGAGCTGGGTATTCGGGGATGGAAGACGAACCAGACCCGGACCCGGACCCAGGAGTGCAGGTCCGTGTTGGGCAAGAATCGTTGGCGATTGAATCCGACGGCGGAGATCGGTCGTCGTCTTCTGACATGTCAGTTCGATCGTCTCTCATATAATTAGAGTCAGTGTCTGATGATCTAGGCTTTTTGTTGGTGATCATATAAATTTCAGAGGAAAAAAACAGTATGATTTTTTTTCGTTCTTAAGGTTTTCGATTGGGTAAAGTTTTGAGTGATTTTTTTATCACACGAGAGAAGTTGAGTCTGGGGTTATGGGCAGAGGGTGAGAGAGAGAGAGAGAGAGAGATGAGTGAAGAGAGATTGCGGGGAGGATGCAAGGAAGTAAAGGAATTTGATTATTTAGAGTATAATTGGTGACAAGAAGGGTGTGAAGAGTGGTAGGCTGTGGTGTCTACTAGACTGAGTAGCATTGGGATTCTCCATGCTGCCTTCTCTCTCTCTCTCTCTCTCTCTCTCTCTCATCTGCAATATCCAATGGCTCTCCACATTTCTCCTCCATTATTTGGGGGTTTTCTTCTCTTTCTCCCCTCCCCTTCTTTTTAACAAAAGCTTTTTTTTATTATTTTTTTTGTCTTTTAATCACTCATCCTTCTCTACTCACTCATTTCTTGGTTTTTCTTTTTCTTTTTGGTTTTGTTGAAATGGATCATTCTACAAAGTTTTTCTTGGTTTTGTGGAAAGACCCTTTATTTTTTATTTCTTTGAGATGGCTCTTTATTTTCTTAATTTGTATTTTTATGGTGCTTGTGCTTGTGTTAAATTAATGAATATACTCTGTATGTCTCTTTGGAAGTATGGTTCAAATACAAGTTTACTAAAATTTTATTTTATTTATATTTTAAAATTATTTATTATTTATTTTATTTTTTAATAAAAGTTATTTTTAAAAATAATCACAATTATACTCATATATTCCTCATTAACTATAACGCTAGATTATCTTCTAGTCTATTCAAATTTTGCTGTCACGAGAGAAAGATGATGAGAATTAAATCTATATTAGAATCTATATCTATTTTGATACCAAAAAAAAGTAGAATTCATGTCTTGAACAATAATATATATATATATATATATATATAAATTTTGTTATATTTATTTGATGACTGGTTTAGTCATATCCAATTATCATTAATGAAAAATGAATATGAAAATTATAGAGATAATTGAATGCATAATATTTGGGTTTTTACTTGTTCTTGTTTATTTTTGAGTTTTAAAAGTGTTTTTTAAATTTTTTTAAAAAATTAATATATTTTTAATATTTTTAAATTATTTTGATATGCTGATGTCAAAAATAATTTTTAAAAAATATAAAAAATATTATTTTAATATATTTTTAAATAAAAAATACTTTAAAAAATTAACCAACAAACGAATTATTATATTCAAGGATGGACGGAATAGAGCCTGGCTAAAGTGAATATTTATGAAAATGAAGAAAGCGTGAATCGATGATTGGGGAAATCTCAGGAGCGGTTTTCACGAAAAAAAAAGGTCTGTCCAGTCAACGGGTGGGAGTAGTAAATAACAGAAATATCACACTTTCTTTTCAAATGAACAAAAATAGAAGGATATTTTTGTAAAGATCCATTGTACTTCTAAGCAATAGCTTCAACTCTACGCGTTACTGAAGGAGATTACAGTGCACGGCCCAATCAAAAGAAGTACGCAGTGGTTAGTTACTGAAGCTTCAGGACGAGCTACTTTGAACAAAGGCTGACACAACCTATGTGGCACTGTCAGATTTATGTCTTGTCCACGCGGAAACTATTCACGTGAAATCACGCTCTGGTATTGTAATTGTTTGCTACCAGCAACAGCAGCCTAAAAGAAAAGGAAAAGAGAGCGTGGATGCAGCTGAACTCGTCCTCTTTCTTTAGGTGTTGCTGAGGTTAGCATCATTTGTCGTTCTTGCCAATTGTTGTTGTTTTCTAAGGTATTTTTATTTAAAAAATATATTATAATAGCTTTTTTTATATCAGTATATAAAAAAATATTTAGTAACATTAAAAAAAATAATTAAAGCTAAAATAACTATAAAAAAATACGTTAAACAAACAAGCATCGAAGCTTTAAAAATTTCTCCTCTCTCTCTCTCTCTCTGGTGCGAATTTCTCCCTTAACTAACCCTTGTATCTTTGTACTTGAGCAAATCTCACTCTTACACGAGCCTGTTAAAGTTTTCATTTGGGGATTTGGGACGTAGAACCTGTTTCTCCGTGTTCGTTAAAATTTTATTTTTTTATTTAAAATTATTTTTTATATTTTTAAATTTTTTTAATATAATGATGTTAAAATTAAATTTTAAAAAATAAAAATATTATTTTAAAAAATAACTGTTATTATAATATTAAACAATAACTTTTTTTTTCTTTTTGTAGGGGGAATCGCTAACAACGGGTCGAAAATCAGAATAGGGAAAAACAAAGGATTTTGGTGGATTTTTATTATAGTCATATTTACATAAAAAATCGAAAATAATATTTACATCATATACTTGTACAGTGTATTCTCGTGAAACGGTCTTGGCCAGTGAAGAAACGACATCAGCTACAATAATTAACGTTAACTATACACTAAAAGAGTTAGGGAATAACCCATCTGAAAATAGTATTTTACATCATATACATTTTTTCTTTCTATTTTTAAACATTTTTCATTTAAATTCTTTTATAATTTGATTACATGAAAATAGGTTTTAAATTATTATAAAAATACAAAACTAAAAAATAAAGATCTAAAATGTAAAATCATAGAGAAAATATATAATCAATCTTAAATTCGCTATAATTTTTATTTTGATTTTAAATTTCAATTTTGTTTATTTTTCAAATTATATGTGAAAAATAGGTGAAAGATTCACTGGAAAATTACTAAGAAAGAGAAAGTTACCGATTAAACCACATTTCAGAGAAGAAACTTGTCGTTTTTTGTGTAGACAATTTTTATTTTACAATAGGAGTTTAATGATGATGATTTTCAATCTTTATCTTACTGAAAAAAATAGATCAGGCTGGATTTAGAGTATGGTTCATTATTGAAAAAGTATGGTTTAAAAATTATTTTTGAAAGTGATACTCGCTAAAAATTATGTGTTTATTGGAAAATAAATATTTATGCAGTGATCTTTTTAAAACGAATGTAATAACCATTATAATCAAGAATGAGATTAATAATAATAAGAGTGTCTCTTCTTCTTACTTGTTTGAATCTTGTGATATATGGCATGACAAGTTAAGACATATGAATTAGGATTCTATACAAAAATTAATTAATCTTGAATTATTGCTAACTATGGTTTTTGAGAGAAAAAAATCACAAGTGTGAAGTTCATGCATAATCAAAATTCACAAATATTTCTTTTCAAATAATTGAAAGAAGCAGTGATTCTCTATATTTAATTCACTTTGATATTAGTGATTTATAACTTATACAAACTATAGGTAGAAAAAACATTGCTTTTTTATATATATAGAAAATTATACATGACATTATTTTGGAACATAAAAGACCAACATTTGGTCCATGTATGGTTTTATTAGACTCGGTTTCTGTAAACTAAACTCTGTGAATTCAATATGCTTAAAGTGCAACGCAATAAGTTGAGACACTAAAAAAAATATGGAAACATGCAAGCAGATGGATCAATGTATTTTATATTTTTTATTTTTTGTACAAAAAAGGCTAAAAACAAGGTGATCACCCAACATACCTAGGCTGGAGAGAATGCTAAGCTCAGATAACATGGGTCTAGAGCTTTTAGACCCAACATTCTTAAGTTTAACTATACGTCGAGCTCAAATACATGTGGATCCGACGAGCTGTCAAACCCAACCTCCCTAGGTTTAGCCACTTGTTATGTCAAAGTACATATGAATCTAGCGAGTTGTCATACCCAACATCATTGGGTTCAGCTACATGCTGAGCCTAAATACATGCGAGCCTGGTGGATTGCCAAGCTCAATGTCTTTGGGATCAGCTACACGTTGATCCCAAATAGACATGAGTCTGGTAGCTCGCAAGACTCACATGTGTTTGGACTCAACACGTGACTGGACCGAATGACGTTAGGTTTCACAACTCGCCATATCCACATGTACCTGAGCTTGGTTACGTGTTAAGCCCAAGTACATATGAGTATGAGGAGTTTTCGGACCTAATATCTTGGGGTTTAGCTACGTGTTGAGCTCAATTACATATGAGTATGATGAGTTGAAAGATCCAATATCCTTGGGTTTAACTACACGTTAAGCCCAAGTATATATGGGTCTGACGAGTTGTTAGATCCAACATTTTTAGATTCAGCTACATACTAAGCCCAAGCACATATGGGTTTGGTACATGTGGGTTTGACGAGCTACCAGATCGAATATCCTTGGGTTTAGCCACGCGCTGAGCCCACGCACATGTATAAGCCTCATGTTGTCTCGTGACATGATCAAATAATTAATGTACTTTTTCAAGTGCAGGAGTTTCAAAGTAATAAATAGCTCGACAATATCAGGGTCAATCCACAGGGAGGTTAATGATACAAAATCATAAATAATAAAAGAAACAAAGTTAAATACATCTAAAAGATGTGATATTGATGTAAATATTTAATAGAGATAAAAACAATTGTCAAGGTTAGATGATTCACTGGTGACATTTTAAATAAGTATAGTTTAAAATCTTTCTATTACTCAATTGGAAACCTCACAAAAAGAAGGTTTCAATAAGATAATTTATCATCAATAACTCATTTTAAGTTATTGACATGATCATATTAATTATCTTTAATTACTTTATTTGAGCAATGCTAATGCTTGTAAATGTTATCAAGTATTTATTGTGCTAACTTATGTCAACAACAAATCAATATCCTTTCATAACACAAGTGTCAATTCTTCATGTGGTAGGTTATGAAAAAATCAAGTATTTGTTGTGTTAAGGATTGTACACCACGAACCAAGACTCACTACTTAGCAAGAAGGGTATTAATATTGATCAAAATAACAATTATAACACATGTTAATAACAAACTTTCTTAAATTTAAACATTAAAGTCCATGTTGAGTCTATACTAAATTTATTATTACACCATTAGTGTAATCTTTTCACTTTGAAAAAAATAAACTTAACTAAACATAATTAAAAGAAAAACATAAATATGATATAAATTAAATAAGTATAATAAAGAAAATGATAAGCATAAATAAAAGATTAATGATAATATGACATGAAATAAAACTTGAATATTATAAAAATGCAAAGAAAAAAACCAAGAGCATGAAACTTGATCTAAAAACCAAAATGTTTAAATGAATGTAAAATTTAAAACTATTGATATGATGACTAATTAATTTGATGGTTGGACAAAACATTTTTTATAACATTATATTTTGAACAAATGGTCTATATGAAAGTTGCTGGTATTTATATCATCTTTCCAACGAAAAAAAAGAGAGAGAGTGAGCTTATATGGACTTTTAAAACTCCAGATATGGGTTGAACACCAAACAATATCTAGGTTGCGTGACAAACTCAGACTTCTCTTTTGTTGCTAAGAATAGAACAGAAAAACAATGTTATTGAGTCTTGAGCTCTTCATGAATATTTTAGGCTTACATTTAGCTTTCCATCAAGATGAACCACACCTGAATCTGAAGTTGATAACTCCATTTATAACCTAAAAATAGAATGATATTTCTGTTTAAATAGAACTAGCCCAACTAGGATTTGTTCTCTAAGTCTAGCCCTCTCTTTGTCTCTTCACATAAACCTCAATTTCAATAATTAAACTCTTCGATCATTCCTTTAAATTATGAGATATGTATGTTTTACAAACCTATATTAAAAACCGAATATTTACCATAAATTAAAGATATCTTATATTATCATATTGTGATAATAAATCATGCTTAAGTTAAGAAATTTAATGATATTTCAAGTACAATATAATGATATAAAATCTTAATAAAAATGCACTTTTAAGTATTTGTCAGGTCACGAGGCCTTGTTTATTTATTTATTATAACTTCCAATATGAAATGTTAAACGTCCACAATAATCATCTTTCTATGTCCATAAGTGTATAGAAGTCTTTTAAGTGTCTACCATATTTCCATTAACATTAATGTCGTGTAAGAGATATCTATTCCTCATTACTGTTGTGTAAGAGATATTCATCCTCATTATCTAAATTTATGTTCAGGGTTCAAGGTAAATGTTTCACCATTTCTATTCTCTAAGTATTCGTATTTGTATTCTCAGAGCATTTATCATATAAAAACAAGAACAAACATTCTTGTTCTTAGAATTTAAAGTTTATTCTCTTATTTATTACAATCCCTTACTAAAAATCATTGACTTTATCATTAAAATGTCCCTAAACCCCCACAAAAATTCTACCATCATTTTTCAACTTCTTTAACTATGGAGAAGAGAATATTGACGTGAGCGTGTGATTACTCATTATCTAAACACTCAAAAACCTGATTTCTGAATATATTGGATTTTAAAACATCATCACAATCAAATAAGATTTTCTTGTTCATTTGTTTCCAATAACAAACATTGTCTGCAGAAACTCCATTACCAGACTGATCTCTAATAAGAGGCTATATATAAAACTTCATGTGCTCTCTGTCTTCCAAAGTCGAAGCCTCTATTTTTCATAACAAAATCCACTTAAGCCAACAGAAGATCCAAAATGGAAGCCAGCAGCCAGGTTTAAAAGTATATATCGTGGTGGTGACGTTGTTATACGAGTGGGTAGTGATGCCCGGAGAACACACGATCAAGCAAAAGTGAACCCACCCACGAAACACTACTAGGCCTTTGGAAACAAAATTCAATAAAAGAAAAGAAACTTCTTCCATGAAAGATTATGGGCCGATTATTTAGTCAGAAAAGAGAGGCTAATATTAGTGGATAAATAAAACATGTCGTTGGGTTTGATAAAAGCCCATTCAATATCCGGACTTCGCTTTCAATTACCTTCTAGTGATCGCTTTAAACACATCGGGTCCATAGATTCCTTCCTTCAACCCGGAGAAAATCATAATCAAAATAGGAAGCCTATACAGAAACTCCCTTTACCACTAAAAATATCTTCTTCTTTTTCTTTTTCTTTTTTCTAGTATAATAAATATTGTTTTTTAAAGTATTTTTTATTTAAAAATATATTAAAATAATATATATTTTTTATTTTAAAATTTATTTTTAATATTAAAATAATTTAAAATTAAAAAATTAAAATTTTTAAAAATATAATTGAAATACAGTACCAAACAAAACCAAAATATATCCGAATCTAGAAACTTTAACCGTCGACCCAGGTTCCCCTCCCCTCGCTTCATAGGTCTATGCTACAAACTCTTTTTTACATTATTTTTCTGGCTCCTCATCTTATTTCTCCTTTGTCTTTCTGTTAAACAGATCCAAAGTCCAAACAACAGAATAAAAATAAAAATGAATCAAAGCAACGAAGAGGTCGATCAAACCAGGAAACCTCAATCACCGTCAGATTTAGAATCTGAAAAGCTCGCGGAGGTCGAGGACAAGTACAAGAACAGCAATTCTCATACCTCTGATTACGCTCCCTACCCAAAGCTAGACCCTAAAGACGTCGCTCCTTCTCCTGAGAATTGGGCCAACCTATCCACGGGATCAACAACACAGTCTAAACCTCCTGGCCCATCTCCTATCGCCGGAACCGCTGCCACTACCATGCCGGCTGAGTCCAATCCCTACGTGTCTCCTGGTCCCGTTGCTCCTTCTTCCTCCAAGAGTAATTTGCTTCAATTACTATTTAATTTATTGTTTTTTTTAAAAAAATTAATCAATTAATTGGCGTTTCGGATCTTCTCTGAGCAGATACAGTGGAGGCGGTGAAGGATGTGTTAGGGAAATGGGGAAAGAAGGCGGCAGAGGCAACGAAGATGGCTGAGGATCTTGCTGGCAACATGTGGCAACACTGTATGCTGTTTTTTTTTTGTTTTTTTTTCTATGTTTGTGCTAGGGTAAATGCCGGTGCTATTTGATTTGTTGGGCAACTATTACCTTTTGGGAGACTGAAATGATAATAATGTTATATGGCCCGCTTCTGTATTTGATGAACTATTTATGATGGATATGCATTCTTTTCCTTGCATGATTAATGTAAAACTCTAGTCATGCTCTCTCTCTCTTTTGTTAAGATGTTGGGTGAAATTCCCCGCCCCCTTTATCCTCTCCTGACTATTAATTGTGGTTCTATTGCCTTTTGATGTTTTGTTGCAACTTGATGTTTTTGAAATGATGGTTTTTCGTTACAATATTGTTGGCTTCAAGCATCTTTATCAGACCTTTTCAGCTTAATTGTCTACGCTTGATTGACTAAATTTCATGTTTAGCCCTCTTCTCAGTGAACTTTTTTCATTTAAAAATGCTTTTTGACCAGTGAAGACAGGCCCTAGTTTTGCCGATGCTGCTGTGGGGAGAATTGCTCAGGGAACCAAAGTTCTTGCAGAAGGTGGTTATGAGAAGATTTTTCAACAAACTTTCGAGACTGTTCCCGAGGAGAAACTTGTGAAGACATTTGCATGCTACCTATCCACTTCTGCCGGTCCAGTTATGGGAGTTCTATATTTGTCAACAGCAAAGCTTGCGTTCTGCAGTGACAATCCTTTGTCTTACAAAGTTGGTGAGCAATCTCAGTGGAGCTATTATAAGGTATGCACATTGTGCTTTTCATTATTTTGGCAACATAGTTTATATATCCATGCTATAGGAGCCAACCATGCGTGACCAGTCTTCTGGCAATGGATATTTTACAATCCTTTACACACTGGGAAAACTGTTTTTCTCATTTCGGGTCATCACCATGAATTTTGCATCTCCAATGACTGCAAGAATTATAGTATTGGTTTAATATACAGATTTGTTTTATTTGCTAGGAAGAATAAGAAAATGCCTTGAGAATCCAGTTTACAATATGAAAATCCTTGATTCAAGTGAGAAGCATATGCATGAAACCTTTGACAATTTTTGCATTTACTCACGACCTTTCAAGCTAACAAATCTTTTAGTTGATAGCATTGCATTGAGATTTTTTTTTTATTTTTTTATAGAGGTTGAGTATTTACTAGTCACAAGTTAATGAATCCTCCATGCTGACTCGCAGTCTATGCTAGATGGTTTCATCCTGCAGAGGTCATGATTATTAACATGTTATATAAAGTATTCTCTTGTTCATTCAAATATTTCTCAAAGACCAATGTGTAGTGTGTATGCGTGTTATTATGGGGGATCTTTTCTGTAGTCTGTTTATAGTACAACCATTAGTTGATACTTTTGAGGACTTATCCGCCCTTGCCTTGCATCTTGTTTGTTAATTATCAATCCAAGATACCATGTCACTTTGAGGATCTAAGAAACCTCAAGCAGTTTTCTTAATGGTCACGCTTTGCTAAGTTTCCTGGTAGACAACTCTGACAATGCTCCATTGTCTCAAAGATTAATGCTGATGATCGTAGTTATTTTTCCAAATATTGTTCTGTTGCTACATTCATTGATGAATCAATAGTGATTGACTATGACATGGCTATCTACAGCTATCAAAGGGTGGAGCAAAATCTTTAACTTAGAATCTTGATGTTTCATAATTATCCATGGAATCTTTCATACTAAAAGACTTTGGTCAAGTTTTACCCTTGCATTTTTTTTATTTGTACGGGCACCATCATGTCTACATATGTTATCTATGGCCTAAAAATAACTTTTTTGAGAGAAAAACCCTCTCTTCTATCCAGGAAAACTTATGTTGCTGAAAATAAACCATAGCAACGTGTAACTCGCAGTTCCGAAGTCCTCTTTTGCTTTGGACCCGGGGATTTGGTGCACATGCATTGTTGTTGCAATTTTGCTTGTTGACCTTGAGGGGATTAACAAAACAAGTGATTTTTATCAATGCTGCTGCCTTTTCATTTAAACAACTGTATTAGAGCACTGGTTTCTCCTCCAGTTAAACAAGCAGAGGATTTTATAAATGTGGAAATAGGATCTGATGTAATTGGAATTTACTGGCTCTTTGCTTGTTACTGATTATATCCTAATGTAGGCTAACATGCATACCTTTGTCTGGTCCTCTTGCTTTTGGAATAAAATCTAGTTCTAATCTCATCAAGTTCCTTATCTATATCATTCTTTTCTGTGTATGTACGCAGGTTGTTATTCCATTACATCAGCTGAAGGCTGTCAATCCATCCACAAGCAAAGTCAATTCAGCTGAAAAATATATCCAGATTATATCTGCTGACAACCATGAATTTTGGTTCATGGGTTTTGTATACTATGATAATGCTGTTCAAAGTCTTCAACAAGCATTGGAGCACCCCGCTCCATGATGTGTATTGAGCATTGCAGCACCACTCCTTACGATGCAATTAGGCCGGGAATTTCCATCATGTCCCCAAGAAGAACATTACGCTGCAATTTGTAGATAAAAATTGATAGTTGTGCAGAATCTGGAATACAATGGGAAACATATACATACTTGTTGCGTGCGCTTGTGAAATCGATGTGGTATTCCTTGTGTCATCCAAACATTGATTGTTATTTTTAGTTGTGATATGATGCGTGTTGTCAGATTAATAGTTAATTCTATGAGAAACAAGCTTCGTGATTCCATACATTTTTTTGTCGTGCAATTAATCAATTGATTGTCTTGAGTTAAAGATGATTTCCTCTTCCTTTTCTTTTTTTTCTGAACTCCTTATTTCCGTACCTTCTCCCCCTGCACTGAGGATCATTATGAATAGTTCCTACAGCATATTTCTACCTTTCTGCTTAAACTCTCCGTTGGGATGAGAGGATTGCGTCGGTTTGATGTGAAGCGACTTTGCACGCATCCAAGAAGACGGATTTCTAATGCTCGAGTACACTTCGACTAAGATTTACGACAGAGTAAACCAAGCCTGGCCTAGAGTATAGTTAGGCCCAGCCTTACCAAGCAAATATGGTAATGCGATAACCTGATAAGCACTAGCAGGCCTAGAAATACGTCGGAATCCCATGTAGGGTCCTGGATTGACAACCCATCCTGAATTCGGTCAGTGCCCAGGACAGGTTTCTGTCTGAGTCCCAACTGGCAACCTGAAAAGAGGATAACCTAACACGACTAATGGCAGATAAACTTGAAATTCATCACTAGCATGGCCCATTGTTTGAACCTCACAAAACATCATTTCTGCTTTTGTTGCATGGCTCATTTTTATATATTTTTTAGTACATATTGAAAAAATAATAATTCAGAAACGTCTAAGACCGCTTAAGAAATCCCGTGTTTAATTTAAGAAAATATGAGCCAGACCTCTTAAAACAAAAGCAGTCAAGCTGAATATTTTATAGCAAACAAGACTGATGAAACCGAAGAGCAGGTTGCTGTATAGCGGTCAGAAAGCTACTTGAGGACATTCAATTATCGCCAGAATTATGAAGGGGATAATTTTTGGCCTTCTGTCCTCAGAAAAAAAACTACCCGCGAAACAGAGAAACAGCCACTAAAATGTGCATCCACTGATATGCAGGAATTTTTATTTTTTAAAGGTAATATATTCTTTTTAAACAAAGCTATTTTAAATTCATATGAAACAACCAGAATTAACCCATCCAATTCATTACTCAGGACTTTACAAATAACAAATCACAATTTATTTGAGTATAACATGAAAATAATGATCTCCCTGTACTACATTTAATATTTAAAAAATTCAATTTTTTTCTTAAAAAACTAGTACAAGTTTCAAATTAAATTGCGGGGGAGTTGTCTTAATGTGACATTATCAACTTGACGAGTTCATAGACAAAATAATAATACTATATAAAAAAAGCAACAGCTCAGGTTAACCTGCGTTAACCTATCAAACTTGTAGCTCGAGTCATGGACTCCACTGATTTAATTTTTTTTTAACATGATAAAAAAAATGAAAACCCATTCAAAATCAATTAAATATTAAAGAATAAAATAAAAAAATTCAATAAAAAAACCCAACATTGAGCGATAAAAAGAAGCTTATGCATGCAAACTTGAATGACCCAGCGTGCCTAAGCCTTTTTAGAAAAACCTCAGGCATACAGGCCTGAGGTAGGCTTAACATGAGTGAGCCTTGTTTTTTTTTTTTTTAAAGAGTGGATAACATATCATCTGTTCCTGTTAAAAAAAACAATAGCAGACGATTGATCGAAATCCATCCACGGTTAAAAATTCAGGGGGTGGGTTTTTGAGGTTGAAAATTTTTTTTCAACCTATTTTTATTTATAAAGACCCAATAAACAACCTTAAACCATCTAACAACCCCAAAATACCCTAAAATCACCTAAAAAAATGAAAACCAACCAAATCAAAATGGAACCCGGTCTTTTTTTAGGCGTGTTTATAGACAAAACTCATAATAATTGAACTCTTCTCATTGAATAAAACCCTTTAATACCAAGAACGATGAGTTTCATCGCTAAAAATTAGCCAAACCAACCACTTTCACTCTCTTTATTGTTTTTAAGTGAATTTCTCTCTTCTCTCTCTAATTCATTGATTGAAAAATAGAAAAAAATTGTTGCTTAATTTCTTCATATTTTAGTTCTTTATGTTTTAGTTTTATATTTTAACTATAATTTGAAGCTAATTTCTTATAATTAGGCTATAGAAGGGTTTGATTGAAAAAAAATTTGAATTGAATTCATTGTTTATATGAACAATGAAACCAACCCATTTGTTTTAGTTGTTTTTTTAATTCCCATACTACATGCCCAAAGATAAATAATTCCAATTTGTAATGATCTGATTTTGTTATGATAATTTATTTTTTTTCTGTGTTTTAGACAAGGTGTCTGGGAGATTGCCAAAGAAGCAATGACTAAGATTATTGAAGGAAAAAAATGGAGGGCTTGGATCTCTTGAGCTAAGGAGGCAACACATGTCCTAGTGAGGATAAAAATGGTAGTGTCCAAGTCGTCAAAGAAATAACAAATTCAAATTAGCTCAAATCTATTTACAATTTTCCAAATCAGTTCAAATTCAAATTGTTGTTTAGATTAAATGTTTGAATTTCCAATTTTTGTATAAAGTGAAACATTATTGAGGGAGTTAGTATTCATAATAAATTAAGCTTAATTAGTTTAAGAGTCCTGGACAACCTTGAAACCGTCAAGAAATATTTTTCTTTTTTAATTGAGTCCTTGTTTCTTGTGATTAAGTCTCTTTTCTAAAATTCAATAAAGTCCCTCATTAATTATTTCTTCCAAATTTGCTCTTCAAATATTGGATTTATTACATAATGACTGGTTATTTAAGCCTTGCAATTGAAATTAACATATACTAACGTTAAATTACTTCAGAGGACATCAAATTCGTACATCTCATGTTAATGGTCAAATCTCTGTTACTTTCGCACTTTGATGAGTGTGTTTGTTTTACAGATAAAAAAGTGTTTTTTAAAATTTTTAAATTTTTTTATGTTTTTAAATAGTTTTGATATGTTAATATTAAAAATAAATTTTAAAAAATAAAAATATTATTTTAATATATTTTCTAGCTAAACCTACTTTAAAAAACAACAATTAAAATATTGAACCCTACTATTTTTAAGCCAAAGGAAATTAAATGCATGTGTAAACGATTGGTCATTTCTTTTGGGATCAGAACACAGAGCCTTTCATGATCATTGTGAACTCTATAATTATCTTACTTAATTAGTTTTCTTGTTCTTCTGTTGGTGTTTCTTGTTCTTCTTCTTGTTTTTTTTTTTTTGGGTAATAAAGAACACTCATTCACGAGCATAATTACGATTCAATGATAGTGGGCACCCCATTTTGATTTTAGAGATTCGCCTTTTGTACTGTCAAATATTCGAGCTCATCATGTCATCCCCGCTGAATATTACAGGAGGCCAGGTGATTGATTAATTTTGATGAAAACTAGCCAGCTAAGTTGCTAACTAGTAATCTCCAAATATTAATCGTTTATTTTCCCTACTTTTCCTTTTGCTGTTGTCGCTTATGTGGTACTTGAAGGGATTGGAAAAACTAAATTGAATTTTCATGGAACAAGCGATGTTGGTGGTCACGGAGGAGGCATCTTAACCTGTCAGCCCGTATAAAGAAAGAGCTGATTGCGATGTATCTTTAGTCCTTAGCATCCAAAAATAGCCCTGACTTGCAACAATGGGATTTTACTTTTATCCAACCATGCCCTACACCCATATAAGTTTCTGGCATTTTGCTTCGTCAATAAATAATGTACTGAAGTAAAATCGCATCCACCGATGTCCTTAAAAATCTTGGGAGCTGGCAGAGGGAAATAATTCACGTTTTGTTTCTGAAAAACATTCTAGCTAGTATATATGACGACTACGTAAAGCACTTCGGCTATGAAATTCACTTGCTGCGCACCAGACGTGCTGTATAATCGACTCTTTTTTTTCCTTTCCTTATTCCAAATAACTGTGTGCGTGCGTGTCTTTTGTTCCTTGGCAATCAATCGAAATGAAAGACTTCATGCAGAACAGCTCATCAAACCCTAAAAATAAGGAACAAGAATATTGTTTTTTATCCATCGGTGTGATGATTTTTAACAGTAACATGCTTACATATAATTACCTCAAGTTTCCTAGTTAAGAGAACTGAAACCCAGTGTACAAACTTAGTAAAATAATCAATTCCTTTTGGACAGAAAAAGAGCTGTTGTTAGTTGTTACTGTTAGCATATGTGTGTGTGTGTGTGGATGGCAGAAGATGAGTTTAATGAGGTTCAGAGATGTTGTAATCCAATGAAAAGAGCTTCGGTCTTCTTCTGTGGTTAGAAGTTAGATACAACCACATACATTAGCTGTAATGTCAGTCCCCATTTATTATTGTTCCGTTCTCTTTTTTGGACGACAGAGCCCACATGTCCCTCGACGGAACAGAATAAAAAGCAAGCAACATAACATGAGACCGAACTTGAGATCGTTTTTCCGACAGCTTCAAATGCCTTAGCAGCCTCTCTATTCATTACTTGCCTTTCTCCAACATCTACTTGTCTATATGTATAATATGCCCGAGTTTCCACTTTCCACTTCTCACTTCACCTACACATTTGTTTAGCTTCTTTATGCATTGCATTTCTTTTTAGAGAAAAATAGGCAGCCTCTCTCAATTATCAAAGCAGTTATTTAGTATTCTTAAGATAAATCAATTCTTGTCTCCAATTGTGATGCATGGGAGGACTTATGGGGGAAACGATGATCAAATGATTAGAGTGTGTGCGTGTGTGTGTGTGTGTGTATAAAGCAAAATCATGGGGCGACCTCCGAATTAAGCTTGGGGAATTTGTCGACTGAAACTGATCCATTTTAAGTGTATATATATGTAGGCTATACCCTTCATACCAAGAAAAAAAATTAAAGTGAAATCTATGATTAAAATTAAAGAAATTAAAGCCTACTTTTAAAAGGTATTTTGGGTCTTCCTTCCATGTGCATGAGTAAATGGCAATCACAAGGTCTGCAAAAATGACTGGAAAAGACTGATATAGTACTGCTGTGTTAATAAGCAACCACTTTCCAACTTTAATTGCCTTGCTTTAATTTCCCAAGTACTTCGAGGAAAAAAAATATAGAGGAAGCGGAAGAAGCATGAAAGAATTGATTAAAAGATGGCTCGGGATCACCAAAGTTAAACGAAGATTATTATTTTGTTATATATATATATATATATATATATATTGAAGTTGGTAAAAACTGTAGGCAAGAGAAAGTGAGAAAGCAATTAATGGAGAATTAGGTATGAAGATGGTACATGAAGAAATGATCCGAGTTTTCGCACGAAAAATGGAGTAGAGATCGAGTGCTATGACATTCGATTCACAACAACCCTCCCAATTAGCTAGGGATCCACCACTGTTGTGAGCACGGTTGTCCACAGCCCTTTTTCAGTGGTTTTGAGCTCTGTTCATGGTATATCAACTCGAAGTGTGTAGAGTGCAAACGCAAATTACTACGAGAGAGGGAGGGAATTGATTAATGAGAAGATGACAGTTGTGAAAGGCCACCAGAAATTGCAGCTTTGCATGCCAAACACGTCTTCAATTCGGGATTCTCTTCGATCATCGCCACATGATACTAACTTACAAACCCATCAGTTTTTGGCTTTGTTTATGCACTCATCTTTCATGAATTAGACAACTGAGTTGAGATATATATATATATATATATAATTCAAGGATATGAAATTGTGGTTGTTTTCCAAGGATTTTCTCAGGTCGAGTAATTATTTTCGATTTCGTAATTGAGATTCAAGGAAAACAGGTAACCATTTAAATTAAACAAATGACTAGCTAGGTTTCAAATAGGCTTAAATTAAAGAAATAAACTACGTACAGTTAGAAGATGCTGCGATTTGAGCAATGGCCCATCATCAACAACGTATTCAGAATAACAGTCGTGATGAAACTAAAAGGAGAGAAGAAACTAAAACAAAACAAAAGAAAATAAAAAATTGCCACTAGCTAAGAACCCTAGTTAAATTGACATCACAACTTTTCCAATATTCCCTTTCCAAATTGCACTAGTGATGACTACTTCTCAGTATCTCCATGACACCAATAAGTAAGTAGCTAATCACCAGTTCCTGGAAGAAGGAGATGAGCATGATAACAAATGCTGGTCTTTTATGTTCCAAAATTTTTTAGGGTTTCTTACCAAGGGTGTGCTTGTTATTATGCATCCAGACCTTGAGCACATGCCGCTTCACCCCAGTCTCCGCACAAAACTGCTCCACAGCAGCCTCATCGTGTTTCTGGATTCTCCAACCAAGCCTCTCCGCGAAAGCCAACATCTTTTCTTTCTGCTCCTGCGTAAACTTTGTCCTATGCCTCTTCTTTGAACTACTACCGCCTCCTCCTCCACCACCACCGCTACTGCTCGGATTAGACACATCCTCCTCTTCCCTACTATACCCACCACCAGCAGCAGTACCCCCACCAGAAGCAGCCGGCAAGGCTAGTGGCCTTGACTGCGGGGTTGGTGTCAAGTGATGAAGATACCCGGTCGGTGGTGGAGCACGATAGTAAGGAGAGAATTGCGGCTGTTGCTGGTGGTGATGGCCGTGATATAAGATTACCTCACCTCCACCTCCACCTCCATCAGACGCTTTGCGATGGAAATTACGGTGGCAATTACACGCTGCACATTTAAGTGCATCCAAAGTACCTTCATCCCCCGCGGCCATGAATTCACCACAACCATCAAGTGCGTGTCCACCGATTCCCACCGCATGGTTTTTTTGACACTCTCTGTATCTGATTGAAGATTTTCTTGTGTTTGTGTTTGCCGTTGTTGTTGAAGCACCTTCTCCTCCACCACCTGCAGGACCAATTTTTGACCGAGCAGCAACTGAGTTGCTAATTGAGTCATAACCCGGTGGCATCACCGCCATCCCCGTCATTTCTTCTTCTTGGTCTTCGTGCTCGTCAAACTCCATATTTTTCCCACTCTCTCTGATCTTTTCTTTTTTTTGTTCCTTTCCTTCTCTCTTGGTCTACACTGATGGTGCTTTCTTTTTTGTTGATAGAGAAGATCTACATGGCATGCCCGGTGCTTTTTGTGAGCCGATCCACCCTATAATAACCAAGTGAAGAAGCCGTTGATAAAAGCTTGTATTTATATGGGATTAATATGTGTATAAAAGATTAAAAAATAATTCAAAAATAACAACAACAGTAATATAATTGTTTTTCGTTTTTTAGATCATAAGAAGAGAAGATAAGAGGTTAAGGAGAGTGTGGTCATCAATTTCCTGCCCTGCAGAAAAGTGGTGTCTTACTCGAAAGCCTTGCATAGCTTCATATATATGCTTTCCATTTTCTCCTTCTTTAACCATTTACATTTTACTGGGAATACTATTCCCAGTAAATATAAATATATTATAAGTACTGCGTGCCAGTACAAAGGTAATTTCTAATGCCTCTCTCTCCTTTTCTTTTCTTCTTAATTAAGAGATCTATGCATATATAAGTGTTTGGAATTGGATTTTCATTTATTTTTTTATTAAAAAAATTTTGTATTTAATTTTAAATTAATTCTTTTCTCATTTCAATATGTTAATATCAAAAATAAATTTTAAAAAATATTATTTTAATATATTCTCATATAAAAAACACTTAGAAAATTACAATTAAAACACGCCCAAATTCCATCTCAGGCTGCGTAAAGGGGAAAGTAGCTGTCACCTTCGCTCAGTAGAGTTATTTGATATAATTCGACATAGAGTAATTTTACACAGTAAACAGTAAACTAGTTATGTTCTGCACTTTTCACAAGTTATTCAATTCATTGGTTCGAAGTAATTTTACACGGAGCGAAGTACAAATTAAGAGATTTTTTCAAAAAAATCCCAACAACTGGATTTACTGAATTTATTTTCTATAAAAACTTGTCTCTTCCTAAATGAATACAATGCCTTTATATATGTTTAAAACCGACATTTACATGAAAAAAAATCAAGTAGGAGAAAAAAAAATCTAAAATTAAGGTAAAAATAGATAAAACAGCATTTTTCAAACCTAATTTAATGGGGGCTTGAAAATTATAGTGTTTTTTTAAAGACCGGCTATCTGGTTTAATTTGGTGTCGTTATCTTTTCATCTGGTTCATAAATATATGTACTAGAATATTTAATTATATATTCCAGTTATAATAGAATCAAAACCTCCTACATCATATATAATCCATCTACATTGAGTGACATATACGATGGAAGAGTAAATAGCCCTTCTTTTCCCGTAATTTCCTTGACTAATCTCTTCAGAGTTCTTTGTCAATGGTTTCATTTTATTTGGTAGAATGCTAAGTGATCACTTTACCCGGTAATAAATGAATATTGTAGATTTATATAGTTGTTAATTTCAGTGTTTGTAGGATTAGTCGCGATGCATATAAACTAGCTGAAAATCTATGTTAATAAAAAAAATCATCTAATATTCATTAAAATAATTAAGACACTTCAATTTAAAACTTTCTTGAAAAAGAAAAAGAAAAAGAAAAATTGCATTTAGTGATCGATGTCGATTGTTGGTCAAATTGAATATCGACATGTTGATGACGTGGCATTGTAATTAGGGTTCGCGATCGTGGCGTGCACTGTTGGGTGTTCTGTTCCTATTTTTGTTGAAAGTTAATGCGGTAAAGGAGACTGGAAATTTACTTGAACAGGGGAAGGGAAAAAAGAAGAAGAAGAAATGGCAGAGAGGTAGCGTGCAGGGATATGTCAAAAGGTGACGTAAGATTGAAAGGGAAAGGTGGTGTTTGGGAACATGGGAGAACATAGCTGAGCATCCCACTCCGTTCATGATGAATCAACACAATTAGTAGTCGCCAAGTCCTCGAGCTACTCAAATTTTACAGTAACACTGAATGATGGAGATTGGCTGTCTGTTCCTTTTTGATGGTTAATTCAGTGGTTAACGAATCAGATTAACTCTTAAGGGATTGTTTTATTTTATAAAAAGGCAATTATCCGACATTTTTGTCTTTGTTCAGTTTTAAATTTTAAATTTTAAATTTTAAATTTAGGACAAGTTTTGACTCTCTTTTTTTCCTGTTGATGATTTGACAATACATGAACATAAAAGATGGAATTCCATAGCGGCTGTCTTTCTAACATGGTGTGCATGGTCGTAATTAACTTCTAATCACATCAAAACGGTGCGTCCTAAAAAATACGTTGATACGGCAGTTTTGAAAATTTTTAACAGCAAGTCTCTGTGTTAAATGAAGGAGGAGTTTGAAATTATGAAAGTAGATATTTTTTAAATAGTTTTTAACTTGTAAATATATTAAAATAATTTTTTTTATTTTTTAATAATTTTTTTCATATTAATATATCAAAACGATATGAAAAAATAAAAAGTAATTAATTTGAGTAAAAAAATAAAAATAAAATATCTTTTTTAAAAAACGCTTTTGAAACGCAAAGATAAATGAGCTCCAAGAAACCAACGAGGGGAGGTTTTAAAAAGAATCTTTCCGTCCATGGTCATTTTTGTCTTTTTAAGTTGGTTTTTTTTGTTATTTATCATTTTGTCGAGGGCATTATAGTATTTTAATCAATATTAAATAATATTAAAAGTTGTTGGTGCATGGAAGACGCCCACATCTTTTAGGCGATTCATGCGGTGTCTCATAGTAATTATCATTGTCTTTATATAATGTCGTTGGAGTGCCGCCACGTCCTTTTTCTCATAGTGATTATCATCTTTTAGGTGCATGTTAGCCATGGGAGCACGGTTTGTCATCAATGTGTCTTTTTTTTTCTTTCCTCTCTCTTCCCCTTTTAATTACAAGTTGGTCCTTTTTGCTGTTGATATTTTAACTTCAGTCCTTATTCTTTTGAATTTTATTTTTTTTCCTCAGCCCTTTTGTAAAAGTTTTGTTTCTTTTATATTCAGTCCTTCAATTCTAATTTTACATATATTATTTTTTCAATTTGATCCTTATTCTTTTGATTTTTAATTTTTTCCTTGTTCTTTTTATAAACTTTTTGTTGGTTTTCAATTTCATCATTCAATCTAAGTTTATGATGTATTTTTTTTTCAAATTAGTCCCCGTTCATTTATTATTGTTTTTGTTAAAGTTAATTTTCTTTTTAGTTTAACCATTCAATAAAAAAAAATTATTGCCCTCTAATTTAAATTTTATTTTGATCTTTCTTTTAATTAACAATATTTTTATTTTAGATCCTTCAATATTTTTTTTCGGTTTTTCCATGTATAATGCTTATGATCTAATGTCTTAGGTCAAGACTTTGAGAAGTTAACGCAGGTCAACAACTTTTTTTTATTTTGTCATTCGACATTGTTTTTTATATAAAAAATCCCTTTGTGGTTTTCTTTTAAAAAAAATTATGTCAGGTTATCCTGATCTAATGACTTAGAGCAAGAGTTTTGCAGGTTGGCTCACCCCTTATTACAAAATTTACATGTTCATCACACTAACTCAGGCTGATTTTGTAGTCTCTTTTCTTTATCTAATTTTATACTTCCAAATGTTTTTGGGGTAGTGATAGAGAGGCTAAGAGAAGGGGGATGGGAGAAATAAGGAAAGAAATGGGAAGAGAAATAGGAGTTAGGGTTTTAATTCGATTGTAGTCGTATATGATTCGCAACTCATATGTGACTTACTAAACTTTGTTATTTTTCTAAATATATTTTAGACTGTGTTATTTGTTATATTTTTTTACTGTGTTAATCTAAAAAAAAAACTCCAAAGTATGTGGGTAAATGTAATTGTTAAAAGGCACCGTGTGGTTGTGAATTTGAATGCATAACAATAATTCTTCTAGTGTTTTTTATTTATATTTTTTTCTTTCCAAATAAATATTTGGACCTAAAATCTTTCTAAGATGATTTGGATACAACTAGAGCTAACCCGTTGTTGTTAAAGAACATAAAAACATGATCATTAACAACAAGTAAAGTAACACAAGAAGTTCTTTTTGTTTCTTAATTTGTTAGTCAGGAGCAATGAACCACTAACACTCTTATAGAAGTAAGAGGGGCTAGACCTTTTTTTCCCCTTAAAAGTGAGAAGATGGATTCAAATCTTTAAATAGAAGAAAGATATAGCTATCAATTGGGATATAAATTTCTAGCTAGGTTTTAGTTTGAATTCCAATTTTGACAAACATATGTTGTTGATTGTTTTAGTTTCATACAAGTGATTGTATAAATTAAGTTTAAAAAATGAGACTTTGCACGACTTAAGATTTTAGAATTAATGAACAAGAATTTGAAAAATGAGAAAGAAATATTGCTCTTTCATTATATATTGCAAAATTCAACAAACCTTTCAAAATCTTATAAGAAAAAAAAATCTTAAACAAATAAAAATCATCGAGCGGTCTCTTTGTCTTGGCATCAATTAAAACTAATTTTTTTTCTTATATAATTTTAATAGTATACACTCCTATATATATATATATATATATATATATATATATATATATATATATAAACGAGATAAAATTCACCCATACTAATTCTCAACAATATTCAATCTATATTTTGATATTGTAACAAAAACTATTATGTAATTTTTATGTTCAAATAGTGATGATTGCTAAAAAAAAAAAACGGGTTGTTAGTCATTTGAAAAAAATCTCATTTTCACAATCGTGTGTTCAAATGAAGGTTGAATGTTAAAAATAAAGTTCAAGAACATAAATTGTGCTTTGAAGTAAATTAACATTCCACATTATAATAAAAAATGCAACAACATAAAATCTTTACAATACAAGTTTTTGAATATATCATCTCATAAAATTATATGTGCCAGGTAAGAGTGTTCACGGTCCGGTTTTAACCTAAAAATTGATATTTATTTTCAGAGTCATGATCTTCATTCTTTAATGTGTATTTATTTTCGGAATCACTTCCTAAAATGTTATTGTTTTTCCTCTCGAAAAGATACTTATTTAAACATTGAGGAGTCCTCAAATCTACCAAAAAGGATCTTTCATAAGTATCAGCTACCAGTCATCATGGTCAATAAGAATGGATCATGTTGTTAGAACCAATAAATTAACTATGTCTTGAGATTTCTTAAAAGATCATTAGTAGCTATCATTTACCTTTTCTTTGATACTCATTGAACATAACAAAGACACAAAGGCAAAAACATCTGCATAACTATGTCTTGAGACTAAAACTAGCGTTTTATTGAATAGAGAAATTTGTACAAATCATTACCATGCAAATGCAATTCCATGTTGAGCTTGGCGGAAGTGGTTTTTTCTAGGGGTATTTAAAAAAACTAACCAATCGATTTAACAGAAAAAACCAAGAAAAAATTAACTGAAAAAACCAAATTGATAGAAGAAATCTAATAAATAGAATAAAAATAAAAAAAATCATTCATTCCAGTTCGGTTTCGATTTCAAAAAGCTTAAGCTGATTGAACCATACCAAACTAGACCGATTCAATTGAATCTAAACATGACTTCAAAAAATAAGGTATAAAAAGAAACATCCCTAACCCTAAATCATTTTGTCCCTTTCCAGCCTCCCCCATCTCCCCTATGCTCTTCTCTCATATTTTCTCTCATGTTAACCTAACATTAAATCCTCATTTTGAGTTTTGACACCACACCTCCCCACCTCCCCACCTCCTCCTACCATCACTCTTTCGTCTCCCATAAGACAACGATGTCCACAACCTTTACTTCACTCCTATCATCAACCACCGACAACAACTAGCATACCAAAAACTAGTTTCAGTTTTCCAAGATCGACCTAGATCTTTTCATCTAAATAGAGTCCTTTTTCTATTGAGTGGAAAGCAATAAAAATTTTGAGATTGAAGTTGCTCTTCAATTGAGTGGCAAGCAACCTAATTAGGAGTTCAAGGCCTTAAACAGAAAAAGGAAAAATAAAAAAAATGTAGAGCAAATTAAAAAGAAAAGGTCTAATTTGTTGCGTTCAACAACTTGTGGACCTCATCCGGTGTAAGAAGAACAAGGATTACACCTTTTTTATGGTTGTAATGGCTCCACGTGCATTTGCAAAACTAAGTATCTCTCTCAACTTTGATTCATCTTGAAAATAAAATAAAAATCATCTAATGTTAGAGATAATAATCCAAGATCTCAATTTATTCCATTAGTCCGACTTACTAATACGCATAACCTAAGTGAGAAATGAAGGAATTACAGGGCTTTGGTATAACAACAGCAGTAAAAACAAGCCCATTTAATTAGTTTCTAGTTTTTCCAGTTTTTAATGCTAAAAACCCACCCGAACCGCACAAAACTGGTTTGGTTTGAACCGGTTCTCGGTTCGGTCTGGGTCATATTAAGAAGGAATATTATTTTCTGGTTTGGTTAAATTTCTGAATTAAAACTGGATCGTGA
Organism: Populus deltoides; assembly: GCA_015852605.2. Classification (NCBI taxonomy): domain Eukaryota; kingdom Viridiplantae; phylum Streptophyta; class Magnoliopsida; order Malpighiales; family Salicaceae; genus Populus; species Populus deltoides. The sequence continues at coordinate 7,771,065 of CM027571.2, forward strand.
ATACTCCTAGTTTTTTCTCATGTTTTATGTGGTAAATAAAAGGGTTAAATCAGAGTGAACAAAAAGAGAAAAATCGTAATATTTTCGGGTCATCAAAAGTCAAATCAAGAATAGACATGGCAAGGCTTGTAGCATGGTTGCCAAAAACAAAAGCAAGTTGCTTCAACACCAGGAGCAGCTGGAGATAAGAGGGGCAACTTCAATCTTAGGACACGGAATTACACCTGGAAAAATTTAAGTTGTCGGAATATTGGAGCCATCTACGTGCCCCCATCTCCGACATTATGTGACCCCTCACTTCACCGTCAACATTTATTCTTTCATCAACTTATCAGACCTACTATTCAACGTCCCATTAATTCAATTTTTACCACCTTGCATAAGATGAATTCGTGGCAGAAAATATTAAGTAATTTGGACCCAGAATTGGACAAATCAGAAAAACACAAGTAAAAATAAATACCTGAAAAGAGGGCACTGATCATGGGTATGATTGGGGAGTTTAATTGGAGGGAGTTACACCTTGGGACTTAAAGAAGTGGGGAAGGAAGCGTCAAGGAGAAAAACAATAATTAAAAGAAAGAAAGATTTAGTACGTGCGTACATTACATTAAGGTAGTGATACTAAATGTGCACAAAACAACTAGTATGTATAATTGGTGTCCTTGATGATCAATGATGATTGATGACCCCCCCACAGAAATAGAGAGAGACTCTCTCTCTCTCTCTCTCTCTCTCTCTCTCTCTCTATATATATATATATATATATATATATATATATATATATATATATATATATATCAAATGAGTCCCCAAACTAGTTACTTTTATAGGCTGGCTGGTTTGGATTTGATGCTTAATCTCTCAGATTGGTGGCAAACCATTAGGGATCTCTTCAAGAAAGATATCCTCAAATTCATGCAAAAGAACTTTAGCAACATTAGAAACACAAGAATCCAAATCATCAAAATTGAAATATACCTCTTTATATAAGAATAAAATCATAAGTTACTTCGTTTTGCATAAAAATTAAGGAGTTTCTCAAATTTTGCTACACGCTCTTCTTTTCTTACCTTTACTTTTTTTGTCCACTCATTTTCTCTCGACCTTCCCCGTGTTTTTTTTTAATCTTCAAACCTATTTTTAATGGATGAAACTCCCCCTCCCCCAATTGTTTCACACTCATGACTCACCTTATTTCCACTCAGCCTCACATCCTCACCATTATTTTTCATAAATTCTTGTTCAACTTCCTTGGATTTCTTAATTTTCAATTGATCCTCGTACACTTATCTTAATGACAATGGAGCAAGTGTGTGAATCATTTAATATTTATCTACAATATATATATTTTTGAACCCAACATGATTAACCTTCTTATCAAACTGTTAGTATGTATAAGAACAACATCAATAATAACTTCATCCTTAAACTTCACTATTGTGAATAAAACAAAAACCTGCTTAGACTTATTCATGTTCATTCGACCATTAAAACTTATATGGCTTGTACGTTTAGATGTATTCAGGTTTAATTTTCTAACTAAAATTGAGCTAACAGCATTAGTACAGCTATAATAATTCCTGATAAATATTGGCTCATGAGAAGATATAAACATTGAGGGGAACAAAAAAAAAAAAGGTAAGATAATTGATTAAATAAATTGTATAATTACATTAAATGAATTTTTCATTGCCCTGTCACCTTCTAGTACCTGGGAGAGGGAAAAAAAAGGTTTGGAATAAGTGGTGTACGAATTACGATGTGTGCTAGTGGATCCGCAGGTAAGGAGTAGATAGCAACATGCTACATGACACGTTTGGTGTGACAGAAAGTAGTGCGTGTGTTTTTTCGGGGTCTTGAATTTCCGTTCCGTTGCAGGTCTCCTTAACCGTTTTGGATAACGGGGATTCTTTTCTTTGCTTGCAGTGATTACGAGAGAAATCGAGAAGAAAAGGAGGGGACAGGGATGTTGACAAGACGGGGGAAAGGAGTGCGAGTGTGGATGGGGGTCTGAGCCCTGATCTTTTATTTCCATTTCCATGCTTTTTGGCAGCCTTTTTACAATTCTTTTTTGTTTCTGTTTTTTTCCCCCTCGAACTTTTTTTTTCTTTTTTTTTGCCCCCTTGAACATCATTTCCCCCCCTCTTCTTGTGCTAATATGGCCACTGCTTTCTCGTTATCACATATTTAGACCTATTTTAAAGTGGGCCCTACACCTAAGACACCAACCAATGCCCAGCTCCCTACCCTACTTCATCTCAGGGCCCAGCCTAGCAAGTTGGGTCCATACGTCGTGTAACATCAATGTTTGGAATGTATTTTATTTGACTGATTAAAGAAATAAAAAACAAAACCAGAAGAGCCCAGATAAACGCTATAACTACTAGCGGTACGCAAAAAATTTAAAAAAACTAAGAAAATCAGAAAAAAAATAATAAAAAAAATCAAATCATAAAAAAAATCGTTAAAATTTTTTAAAAATCAACCGGTTCGGTTCGGTTTCAGTTTTATAAGTCTGAAACTAAAAAAACCAAACCGAACCCAAACCGAAAAAAACTGGAAAAAACCGAGTCAAACCTGTTTGAACCTGTTTTTGTCCTAAAAACCGAACCAAAACCGGTCGGTTTGAACCGGTTTTGGTTTTTTTAAAAAAAATTTGGTTTGGTTACTTTTTTATATAAAAACCAAACCGAACCGAAAATGATCACCCCTAATGACTATTCTTCTTATTATTATTTTTTTATTTTTTATTTTATCATTTAATATTATGTTTATAAAAATTTAAAGTTAGTAATTTTTTGATATGTTTTCTATGTGATTATCATGATCTAAAACAAACATCTCGTCATCAAATTTCTGCTCGGTTTCATGAAATAAATTCAATTTTATTGTTTATAAGAGATTAAAAATAAATAAACCAAAATTACAACGAATAAAAATAGCTCTCACCCTACTTTTTTTTTTGCCTTCAGGCATCAAATTTTCTTTCCTTTTAATTTGATCCTTATGGTTGTGTTGATTGGAATTTATTATTCATAATTTATTTTAATTTATTTTTACATGATTATCTTGATATTAAAAAAATATCCTACCATTGAGCTAGTGTTTGATTCCAAAAAAAAATCATTTTACTCTTTGAGAGAAATAAAAAATGAGGGGACCAGAATTGAAACATAGAATTTTTTAAAAAAATTTGTGTTGATTTTTTTTAACTAATTAAATGTTAATTTAAAACCATAAACAAGTTTATTAAAACCCTCAAGGAGATTTTTTTAGATATTTTCAATTGAGAAAATTGATGAAAAGGGATTTTTTTTCATACCTAGAAGTCGGTAGCCCAACTTACTAGCCTATTACGGTGGTGAATTTTAACTAATGAATGACACAACGTCTGATATTTTTATAAGAAAAAAAAAGTAAAAAAATAAAGAAAATTGACAGGCGCACGGGCTTGGCCTTGTAAGCTGTGCGTGACCTTTTTCTTATCTATGGACTAAGCATGTTGACCAATTAGGCCCGCGTGCCAAGCCTTTTTTAAAAAATAGTTTCCAAAAACTTGTGTTTAATTTCCTAAAAATTAAATAATTCCATATATATATAATTTATTTCAAGTTTTTAGAATAACTGAGGATTTTTTTAGTTATTATTTTATTAAAGTTCATTTCATTTTGATTTTGAATTTTTTTTTAACAGTCGTTCTTTTTTACAACCCATCGTATTTATTTTCTTAAATTTATTCGCTTGTTGTACTGTAATTACTGATTTTTATTATTATATAATTAAATATAAAAAAATTAGGAAAACAAACTTATCAAACTGAGTCGGGTTTATAACTTGGGTTACAAATTTAGCGGGTTGACTCGGATTGATTCTTAACTTCATGGATTAGTTCTTGGTTAGTGTTAAGATAACTATTCAATATTTCTTAGTGCATGTGATCCGCATTCCATTTTATTAAAATTATGAATCATATTTTGATTTAATGATTATGAATCATATTTTGATTTAATGATTGATATTTTTCTTGTTGCGCAGAAAAATATTAGCAATGCATAATTTTTTTTTGTATGTTAAAAAAGTTGCTTCGATCTACAGCGTAGAGCCATGTAATTAACATGCAAAACCAGAATTAACTTTTTAGGCTACTAAGATTATTTGACTGTGCTAATATAATATATAGTATATGTGTATGTGTTCTTTTATTCGCATGTCTGTCACTAATTATAAAAAGAAATTCTCAAGGAAAGATCATTATGCCTTTTGATTCAAAATATTGTGGACCACAATAATGTTCCACGATAAATTTTATAGTGCCTTATTAAATATCTAGTGGTATCTTATTAATTACTCATTATGATCCACTTTCTAAAAAAATTAATTGATACAAATATGATAGAGAAATCCTACACGAAGATATTTTTATTATTTTTTGTGGATCATGAATTTTACTCTCTCTCTCTCCTACTTTTATGTGTCTTTTTTTTTAAATAGGTAATGATAAGTAATTGATAAGATGTCACTAATTAATCATTGTGCACCATTAATTTTTTGAAAAACATTTGTTGCTCAGTTTGGTGAAATCAAATGAAATTTTATTGATTTAAAATAATTAAATCTATAAGAACCAAATTTCAAACTGAAACAAATAAAAGGAATTAGGGTGAATGCGCAAATGCAAACTTGTTGGCACGTGTAATTCACGTGCAAGCATGTAAAGGAAGTTGGTGCCCTCAAGTGGCAAGTGCAACTTTCTTTGATGTTCGAACACCACTTTTTTTGGCGGCATTGGAAGTGGCTCGATGAGTTCTTTTCATTAGGGTGGCGTGTGTCAATGAGAAGCAGTGGTCGTGCTTTGACTGCCTTTTCTTTCTTCTCATTGATTTTTCATGCTAAACTTTTCAAAATTACGAGTCTTGTCATTTGTTTTGGTCAATTCTGGTTTTTATTTTTTTTATTACTATTTGTTTTGTTTTAGGTCATTTTTTTAATTAAATTTATTTTTTTATTTTATCCTTTAACATTTTTTACATGTCAAATTACAAATGTCACTGACACTGTTAACTCATCAATGAAATAACAGACAGTTTGTTTGATAATTATATATCAAATTCGCCGATAAAAATATCGACGAGCAAAAAAAACAACTGATGGAATGACATATGATTTTTCTGTTTGTGATATATTATTTTTTTTTTAATTCAAGTCACATGTTTAGCGATTTAGCTTAGTTTGACTCAAGTTATTTTTTAAATTTATTTTTTTTATTGGTTTTTTCTTTTCTATTCCACCCTAGAATATTTTGTTAGTTTGACTATTTTTTTTTTAATTCTTAGATGAATTAAAAGTATATTTTAGATATTATTTTATTAAATTCAATTTATTTTTTGCTTTGCTATAAAGTAAGATTATAGATCTCTTCATAATATTAACAAGATATATTTTCATATTTATATATATATATATATATTTTTTTTTTCTATATATCTTCATCTCAATATTTTAAAGATATGTCACCCGAAATACAACAAATTATGAGTTCATCATTGAATTTTTTTCCTGCTAGAAAACATGTAAGGAACATCTTTTGGTATTTTTTACATTTAAAAAATTAATTTGACCTACAATATATCACAAGTAAATAATTTAGTTATAAACTAAAAGTATTATACTAGAATGACGTTCATTATTGGGCCGGATGAATATAAAACATAATAAAGGGTTTCTTATTTATTTTAATTTTTGTTATTAATCTGGATTTTGACTTAACAGAAAGTGGATGGAAAGCTTAGGTCTTTATGCAGGTTTTACTCTCAAATAGTTTCCCTTCCCAAACCGAAAAAGTCAAAAGCAGGAGAATTAGAAATAAAAAAGTTGCTTCGGTATGAATTCCGAAAGTAGTGAAAACTTGTAATCAATATATATATATATATATATATATATAAAAGAGTTGTTATAACCAGTGGGTATGCAGACAGGTCACGCATATACGGGCAGCCCGACCCGTTATAACTCAACGATTCTGGACAAAACGATTTCAGCCCCACGCTTTCTTATAAATTGCGTAGAGCTTGGACTCGGTCCATTTTTTTATCAAACAGTTAAATCTAATTGTATCAATATCATAAAATTATAAAGTTTTTCTTTCAAATATGTTTTATAATTTAAAATTGCTTTTTTAAAAAAAATCACATGATATATTCATAAAAATAAAAATCATTTATTCTTAGCAATCAAGATTAAACTCAAAATAAAAATAAATAAATAAAAAGACAATCAAGGTTAAATACTTTATATTTTTTTATTACTAAAATTAAATATTTATTTAATATTTAATTACCATTTATAACTCCATGTATATATTTATATATTTTTAAATCATCATATTCCAAAATACAATCATACCATACATCAAGTATTAACTCAGAAATCTAGCAGGTCAATTTGGGTGTTGAACACACACACACACACACACAGTACAAAACAGAACGAATGACAAGGAATTGGGATGGGACGCCTCTTTTTAGGACAAGGAATCACATCACATGAAAAACAATTAGCGAAACTCTAAAAAATGTAAGGAAATTATTGCACGTGTCGTCACAAAACTGTAATTTGTTGCAGTAAAAATATTTTTTTTATTTTAAAAATAAAATATTTTAATAATAGAGTAATTCGTTTTCCATGACTTATTAGTCATTACAAAATTATAATATATATATATATATATATATATTATTTTTTAAATAATAAAATAATTAAATTACCCCAAATCAAAATAATAGAACTATGGACTAAAGTACTTCTATCTTTTTATTTTTTAGAATGCATTGTAAAGATCTTTTGCCTTTAGAATTAGAAAAAATAACATGTACGTACATACATGCATGGATATTCTTAACCTTTTCATAAAAGTTTTTTTTATTACTTTTATAATTATGAGGTATTTTAATTTTTTTTATGTTGAATCATTAATTTTTATTTTTAAAAAGCTATTGGTTGGTGGAGAGCACCCGCGAGCATGTGAAAAACATTCATATTTTTTGAGCAATGTATGTAGTGTTTTTTAGTGGCCAAACTTGCTTTTTTATCGTGTCGTTGAAAGTATAGCTGTGTCTTTTTCTTGTTTGTGTGGCATGTGACAATAGCATATAGGCAGTTTGTCATCGGTATTTTTTTTATTTTCTATTTCTCTCTTAAAAAGTACACATTGATTTCTTTGTTCTTGGTATTTCACTTTCAAACATTATTCTTCTTAATTTTAATTTTTGTTCATGCCTCGTTTATAAACATTTTAGTCTTGAGATGAAAAACGCCCCACTAATACAAGTCAAAGAGAGGAAGGACCGATTAAGGCAAATATCCTATCCTGAGGCTGACCTCCGACCATCAAAGAAGGGATTGGACTCAGGTGGGCAAGGCAGGATCCCAACCTAGCTCTTCATTTTCAAGATTGAAAGGCCTATTGGAAGATCTCACTCAGATCAAGAAGGAAGTTATATGAAAATGAGAATGTCTATATATACAGAGCTGAGCCCAATTCACACTATACATCTTCAATTACAATTTGTTATATTTTTTTTATTTATATTCTTTTGATTTTTGATTTTTAATTTTTTTTCTTGACCATTTTATTAAAATTCAATTTAATCTTTAAATCAAAGTTTATAATATATTATTTTTTTCAATTTGATATTCATTCATTTAATTTTTTTTCTTTTGTTAAAGTTATTTTTTTTAATTTAACCCTCCAATAAAAAAAATATTGTCCTCTAATTTATTTTTCATTTTATTTTTCTCTCCTAATTTTTAATTATATTTTTTATTCAAATAGTTTCATTAGTGTTTCTATTTCTGTTATTATTTTATTGAATAAAAAATTAATTCAAATTTAATAAATACAGTCAGATATATATCACATGTTACTGGATCAAATATCAATTTCTTGATTTTTCTAATTTTACTTTTAGTTATCATTAGTTATTTTCTTTTTTCATTTATTTACACATGGTTACCAATTCGTTTTACGCTTATAAATTTTTTTAATGCAAATCAAATAACTAGCAATTCTCCAATACCAGAGGATGCTTCACAGGTATGATATCAACATTCCCCAGCATGAAACCAGAGTTGACTGATCTCTTAAAGCGCACTATAATTTCCTACACAATGCAGAATTCAGTAATTCAAACTTATTTAAAAGTAAAATTATCTGCATTTACACTATGGAAAATATTTCCATCAATTCTATACAGGATTTTTTTCATTAAATACAGCAATAAACAGAATCCTCTAAAAAATTACGAGGTGAAAGCAGTTACCTTCATAGCAACAGTACAGCTCTAGATATAATTTAACACTGACGACGCTTTATTAAGACATGGGAACCCGCATCAGGCTTTACAGCTTACATGGCCAACTAATTTCCTACACAAATTATGTTGCAGACACCTTCGCCTTTATATTCTCGCTCAAGGAGAAAGGCTCACTTGAACTTCAGCTGGTAATCTGCAACATTATGATTAGAAAAATCAGGAAGTTCAAAGATATAATTTCCTTTGGTGATAGTTTTGGGTTCGAGCAACTGGCAATAACTCAGGTCCAGAACAGATCCAACCGTTTGCTGCAACTGAAGACCTTGTGACGTATACAATCCTTGCTTTTGAATCCAAATAACAAAGGTAACTTCAATTTTTTATGCTCCTTCATCATGTTTCCATTGTGCATAACTTTCATTTAATTTGATCTGCTATGCTTTTCATAATCCAAATTAAACATGCAAAACAACTTCTCTCTAAAAAAATATTAAAATATGGTACACAATGTAAAAGGGTTTAAGTGAAGAAAACAATCGTAGAAATGGAATAAATAATTGTGGATAGGGCTTTCATTTCAGCAAAAAATTTCCTTTGGTGATAGTTTTGGGTTCGTGCAAGTGGCATAACTTTTATGTCTGTATTATTCTCTCTCGCTCTAAGAATTATAGTCTGCCAGATAACAACGGTTTCAATGTGTTGAAGTAACAAACCTTCATATCGACTACGTGTTTCAGCCACAGAAGCTATAATAATAATAGTAAAAAAAGAAAAAGAAAAAAAAAGACAATGGTATAAACTGCAAATCAAAATATGATTATAGTAGATACTTACACATAAGAGTATGAATATTTAAGTCATACTCTCATGAATGAATGCATATACGTAACTGTAGGCTCAACAGCACAGGCCCGATTAGCTCTGAGCACACTCAAAAGGGTGCAAAGTTCCTTCAGTGAATTCATGCATCCGAAACCGCTCTAGAAGCTCAAAGGGGCTGCAACTAACAACATGGAACCTTGTAAACATAACAAGTCACTTGGATTGAAGAAATTCTTAGGAAAACAATCATTAAATCCATGGCTTAGAATATGTGCATGGGTGCGATGGGAAGAAAAGGGGGTGCTAGATAAGCATTTATCCTTGTGACTACTTTACTTCTTCTAGATGGAGGAGACACAAGCATGAAAAATAAAAAGGACAATAGATTGTGCCGATAGAATGGGTCCAAAAAAGAATATTGGAGGAACAGATATATGGTCCAAAAAAGGACAATACATTGTGCTGACAGAAGAGACTTTATTGAATTGAGCTGTATTGTGTGCAAGTGCAGCATCCATAAATTCAGTAAATAAAACCAAAGTGAAGTGAAGAAGAGCATAAAACCCAGATATGAAATTGTGTAACAGGACTTCAAATTCAGGAAGTCCGGAAATTGTATACTCAAGACAGAGACTTTGTTGAATTGATCTGTATTGTGTGCGAGTGCAGCATCCAGAAATTCAGCAAATAAAACCAAAGTGAGGTAGAGCATGAAACCCAGACATGAAATTGTAGAACTGGACTTCAAATTCAGCAAGTCCACAAATTGTTTACTCGAGATAACCAACCCTGAAACTTCATTGAATTGAGCTGTATTGTGTGCAAGGGCAGCATCCGGAAATTCAGCAAATAAAAATGAAGTGAGGTGAAGAAGAGCATAAAACCCAGACTGAAATTGTATAACTGAACTTCCTGAAAAATCAAACTCTTATATCCAGTTTCGGTTCACATTGAAAAGGCTCATGGATTTAACGTTTAGTGGACTTCTAAGGGTGGCAAAACACAATTCACAGAATAATATGTAAATTCTGTGGACAACCAAGGACTCGTAGTCTTACAGGATAGCTTCACGATTATGGCATAACCTTCGTTGGTTGCTTTCCATGGCTTCCAACACATTAGAAATTTCTGGTCCAGCTGCTCCCCCAGCCACAATTGATGGAACTGAAGCACTTGGAGTCCAGATCTAGAACCATGTTGCAAGATCAGAAAACCAAACAATAATAGATGCACAAAAATCAAATCCATCAAACCAACCTTTATGGTGCTATCAATCCCACTGGTTGCCACAACACAATCAAATGGATGACACTGGACACAGTTCACAACTGTGAAGCAGAAGAAGAATAAATCAAATATAACAAGGAAGAGACTAGTGAATCTAAGCAAAAACAATACAGAGTCGCATGGAGAAAGAAAGCTACCAGCTTCATCTCCAAGAAGCATTTTTATCAATCTACCAGTTTACTTCTCCCAAACAAACCATCTACCATCATCACTTCCACTGGCCACGTAATCACCTGCAAATCAATAATCAAAAACTAAAAAGCATTATTGACCACAGTCCACAGGAAAGCTAATTGTGGACCTGATCTCGCTTGCAACATTTGAAAAAAATCTAGAAAAACTCAAGGTGCATTAACAATAATTAAGGCACACCAACAAATCTATGATGCATGCAGTGTCCAGAATATAATTCATTGGTGCTGATATGTTGATGGAGAACATTCAATCAATTTGCCTGATATGTTGTATACTCTTCTCCTCTAAAGTGTTTGTCTTTCTAATTTCCTTAGATTTGTTTTTATGTTTAGTTGAGATATTCTTCCTCTTCATGAAATGTTTTTGACTTCCTTTCTACTCTCATTTGTCCCCTATTGATTGTCCAAATTCCTGTTTACCATCATAGAATTTGTTCTTTCTCACATGTCAAAGGCAAGCAGAAAGAGGCTATATAGACAAGTTGATCCAAGCTGAATTTAATTTCTGTGTCCTATGCCTTTTTCAAAGAGAATAAACACCACAGTGTTGCGAATGTATATATCCAATTGCTTAAATACACAAGGATAGGGACCTCAGCATGTAGTATGGTGCTTGTTTATTTCAATTCCTTCTTTCTTAAAACCACTGGAACCAGATACCACAACTGCCTAACATCAGTAATTACCTGTCTGGACACACAGAACTAGAGAGCCCCTAAGAACAATGGCAGGATGACGGATTAACTTTTCCAGGAGAGAGGGGTCACAGCATTCTTCAAACCTAACACGTAAGGCATTCCCCAGTAACTATCACCTACAAACACATACAGAAGTTTTAAGGATTATCTCAGGTAATGGAGTAATGGACACAGGATCAGAAGCCACTTTTACTGGTAGCTGATTGATTACATTTATAGAAACCAAGCATATCACCTGACCTGGGGCTACAGATATTCCGTCAATTAGCATCATAAAAACTATGACTATCACAAACACCTTAAGTCCTCACTGGTCCTATTTTTCCAGCAAACTAGTATACAACAACCTAACCATCAGAGGAAGACATTCAATCAATTTAAAATTAGTAAAGATGATTCATTCCAACTATAACTTAAGACTAACACCTCAAATATCCCAAGTCTGCTGCAAAACATGAGTCAATGGTACACAGTCAACAAAACTACTAAAACATGTCAAGACTCAGTAACATAACAGTCAAGACCTGGAATCTTTTAATGTATCATTTTCATTATAGTCAAATAGAGCCCCATTGACGAGGCAATGGTGGTATTCTACATCCATGGAAGCTATCCGATATCAATGAAACGATATGAATCACAAATTATAATTGCTAACTTTATTCAACATTCAAAAGTAAAGGCAATCAAAGCTGATTTACATCCTACGTGCTAAGAAAGAGTAGGAGATATATAAGAAACCAACCTCTTTGCCCAAGAAAACTAGCCTGTTTATATCAGTACCAACATTACAGAGACCGACATATCTCTGCTTCATATCAATTGGTTTTGGGAGGAGCACGACATTTGAATACACGAGATGATAGTGGTTGCAGCTCTAGACCATTGAGTGTATGTAGGGCCGATTGTCATCAATTTTGAAGCATCTCCCATAGTATATCGAACAGAAGTCCCCCCAGCTGCAGATCACAATAACTTTAGACATTGAACAATCAATGTGTACCAGTTGTTAACTAAGAATTTCACAAAAATTCAAGTAAAACAACAAACAAAAGATTAACAACATAGATAGTTCAGTACACAAATCACGACCACCATCTATCAAATGTAGATCATATCTGAAGCTAGTATTGTTTTGACTTCAAAATCCACACCAGAAACTTCATAGTACAAACACTTCCAACACCAAGTCAAGTTATAAAAATAGCACACTTAACAGGAATAAAGCCAGGCTTACAAGGCGACGAAGCCTATAATTCACATTCATTAAATATACATGCTCTCCACTATAACTGAGGAGAATCTCATCCCCATTTGGACTAAATGTAACATGAGTAAGGTGCAAGCTTGAACTCCCTGAAAAGAAAATGAGACCAAGTTGGACCTTCTAAACAGTACACTCACTTCATATAAATTCTAGTTACATAATTCTTTTTTCTTTGAGAGGATAGAATGATGGTAGAAACAAGCTGTAAAATAAAAAGAAATTGACAACAAGATGATATTGGACCAACAGCATGTTTACAAGGATTTGAGGATGATATGAAGTAATTCTATCTTCATTACCTAATACGGTAACCTAAGCAAATAGAACAAATTATATCATCTTTTTTTTTCTTATCCAAAATAAACGATGGTTCAGTTTACAATCAGATCAAATAATTAAGCAGCGAGTAGCAACATATGAACTGACATGCTCAGAAAGATGCATTGGGCAGAAATAGTTAGCACAAGGAGGCGGGTTCATCCTTTTCCTATGGGAAGTCAGTGGAGGCAGCATCCTTCTATCATATAATCGAGCAAAGGCATCACTGCAGACATTCCAAGGGAAAACAGTTAAAACAATGATGATTAGAGAGGGAAAAAAGAGTAGGAAAAGTAAACTCAGATGACATCAGACTCAGACCTCCCACCAACCAGGAGTAAATGAGGTCGACTGGTACTGATGTCACAAGATTTCAGAGCAAGGGTTTGTTTTGGAGGATCAGCTAACGATCTTTTTGCTCCAGACTGCAAATCAAGCCGTCGTCACATACTGAATGTGAAAAACAATTATGTTCAAGTATAATAGCTTGATGAGAAGAAAATTTTCACAAACAAGCACTCCAGAATAAAAAATGTAAGCAAACATCATAAATATTTTTGTGAATGTTTTAACCGCATTAAACTAAAGGCCAAGGAACACAAATGGCCTCTATACCTTGTAATCATAAGCACCGTACCTGTTGTTGGTGTTCAAACTAATTAATAGTAGGTTATAGACTAAATCCCAGTTTAAATAACATGGCTCAAGTTTGAGCTAAACATATTAACGTGCAGTGTTTCCAACATGAAGAAAAGAATAGATATTGAGATATTCTGAACTTTAAACTGTTAGCTCCACATGCATGCTGGGCAAACTTCTGGTCAGTCATCATCGCCACACCTGACAAGTATTGTACACCTTCAAGCTGATAATCCAAATGCCTACACTGCTGCATATAGATTTATTGAATGGAAAAAATGACTGGAAGTATCTTCATTTTTTTTTTTTACCTTTCTTTTAATTTAAATTTTTTTTACGTCTCAAGTATTGGAAGATGACACCTCTCTCATGGTTATTGGTGGCAGGATACATAACTAATAGCAATAACCACTCACAGACAATCAACAATAAACAAACAGCATTTCATTTATAAAAAAAAAAATCTAAAGTATTGCAATGAAAACTTCAATACAGCAGAAATACTAAATTCAAGACATAGAGAATAATTCACAGATCTCCTGAAACTCACCAGAATATTGCGACATTCATGGGGATAAGATCCTCCTGGTGGACATGAAGCACCCTCCTGAAAATCATGCTGTCTAAGTGTTCCATCTTCACTTGCACTCCAGACCACATTAGGGTTTCCAACTTCAACCTGCAAAGGAGGTCAAGATTGTGATTACAGGAAGGCTACAGCAATAAGACAAATGGAAAACTTCACCAAACCAAACAATCAAAAAAAATTGAATTTCTTTTTTCATGTCTATGAAACAAGTGAAGGGCTAGTTTTGGAGCCCCAAAGAGACCCACAGCTACCCACTGCTGAAAACAAATACACAAACACGCGTGTTCACACACACACAGAGCAAACAAGTCGACTAGGTCATCCATACAATGAGATCTTACAGCTAATGTTTTCACTCTTCTTGTATGACATTGATACAATGCTGATGGAGCAATAGAATTATCATCAGGACCCCTCCCACTTAAGTGAGAAAAATTAAATAAGCAAACCTGAAATTAAAAAAGGTGAGAGCATGTAACCAAAAAAATTAACCAGAGAAAAGAGCATCAACTTTAAAAAATTCAATTCATCAGAGCATTACTTCTGCATCTCCAGCTCCAGAAACCACAAGCTCGTCAGATGTTTCAGGAACAAATTTAGTGCAGAATATATTTGCAGAATGCCCAGTATCTATAGAAAGCAAAAGCTTTCGACCAGTTTAGCTCCAAATATTCACCTGCATAATTTGAAGCATGATGGATTGTCCTCTTTCAATATGCACAAATGTCTCTCTCAGTGTGTGCGCACGCATGCAGCAATCACCCTCTCCTTTAGTGCATCAAATTTGTCTGTCAATACAGTTCAAAGCTCTAAAGTAATGTCACAAATGAGACGGTTTCCATTCTATCCATTTTCTTCAACCTCATCCCACTTTTTTTCCGGCCAATCAAACCCAATCACACAACATATTCATTCAGAAGCATAGAGGTGGACCTCCCTTCTACGAGGTCTGCAATCTTCCAAATCACAAGAACTCAAATCACTCAAACTGCAACATACGAAAACTTGAAAAGCAAAAGCTGACACTAAACATAAGTCCACAAGACAAATCAACTAATCTTTTTATTTCATCCAATTGTTTGTCCTACACATGAAACACTATATAATCTCCGATAATACACATAGGTATCATACCCGTATGTCATCTGATCCAGAAATCAAGAGTGAACCTTTAGAATTCCAGGCTATGGAATTGACACAACCCTGATGCATCCAGGCTATGGAATTGACACAACCCTGATGCCCCTGTTAGAAAGAGAGAGAGTTTCAGACAAGCAATCTGTAAAATCTAAAAATACTTATGCCGCCTTGAGGAAAAATAGCTTTACTCAAGGTATCCTACAAATTCCATCATTCAATCAACTGGCAAATAAAAGTCAATCATTGAACGGGATGCACATGGCAACTGGTAATCATTTCTTAGCCACTTCAGCGGTCATTCTTTAGTACATTGATTAAGTATATATTCAGGCAATATGATCAACAAACCTTGTACTTTCAAGAAAAAGCTTCTATGGGTGAAAAAAGAAAAAAAAAATTCGAAATCCATACTAACCTCCAATTCTCTTTCTTGGGAGAGTCTCCGTATCAATGAGGAATGCATTTGTAAACTGCGATCAACATCCTAAAAAAAAAACAACAACAACAAAGACATTTGCAGCTATACTTCAACTCCTCAGTGTAATTAGGCATTAAACTTCAAATAATTATACAAAAAAAAAATGTACAATCTTGGCCAGGAGAAAAACTAGACGTTAACTAGAACGGAAAGAGGAAAATTCGATCCAGAGTAAAAATTAGGCGAGTATTAAATGGGAGAGAGAGTGGAGAAAAATTACAGGACGAACATCGAGGTATCTGCTCTCTAGCAGATTATAGATATTACCATCATGAAAACCGTAATTATCCATTTGAAGCAGGGATATCCACAATCCCTAACACGATCGGAATCGAAAAATAATAATTTGATTAAATGATTAATCACAGCAGCTGCATCTGCTGCCGCTGTTGTTGTTACGCATATAAGGTATGGTGCGGTGTCGCGGTAGAGAGAAGGAACACTATGATATATATGTGGCATCAATTTTCTACAGCTCTCTACTGGAGGGAGGCTAGCCGTCTGGGAAATCTATCAACGTGGTTTTGGGTTTGGAGCGCGGTAAGATGAGGGGTAGGATTTACCGGTTGTTGGGGAATTAAGCAGCTCTGATTGTGCGATGACCGGTGCTGATTCTGCTTGACAAATATTTCGGTTGAAAATTTACAATATGGTCCATAACAAAACAGTTTAATAGTTATTTATTAAAATCGAACCTCATTAGCAACTTCTCGGATATTTTATCTCTCGTTCTTTTCATTTAAAATGTCATCCTCCTACAATATCCTTAAGAACTCAGTAAAATAATTTGAAAAGGTCACGCTATTATCTTTCATCAAAATAATTAATAGTTAGGGTTTTTCTTAAAATGTTTGGAAATAACAGGATAAAAAAATTTAACAATAGAATCAAAATACAGAAATTTATAACTACTTATAAACACCTAAAAGAGAATGAGATGAACAAATCACTGTTCATTGACTGGAAAGCCCGTGAACCCAGATGAACCCCGCGGCAAAGGGTGTCAAGAGCAGATAGGAGGCTGTTTCACTCAAATTATAGACTAGCAACAAGCACGAGCAAAGAGCGGGAAATCTCTTTGTTAATTTTTATTTTTAAGAGTTGACAAAATATCGAATATGAAAAAGTTATTGAAATCTTTTTCTTGAAAATGAAAGATTCTTATTCCATCTGGGACAACATCAAGGAGAGCAATTTTGTTCAGGCACCAAGGAGGGACCATGTCGAACAATTGATATTGTCCAGAGGTCATACAACACAGGTGAATTCAGGTGGTAGAACGGAATCATCCCCCTCGAGCTTATCCAACCTTCAAGAAGTCTTAACACACCATAATGTGACTATCATATCATATACGACATAAGCCAATGATTCAGATGATTTTTTTTCTTATCTTGATTCATAATTTGTTTTTCATAAGCAACTTATGGTAAGAATAAGTTAAAATTACTTCGATTTAGAGATTTATTTGATGAAATGACTGGATACAACCTCTTTTGAAAAAATAAGATTCGGTATAAATTAAACATTTCACCCGCGTTTCGCTGTAACTTAGATATTTAAAAAAAATGGTATACACATGCCTTTTTCAACATGTTTTTATATTTAAAAAAATAATTGAAAATAAAAAAGCTTATACATACATTTAATCAAATAAATTAAAAATTATATGTATTAATAAATAGAAAAAAAACATGAACAATACCTAGAAATAAAAATAAAAATATTAAAAAACAGATATAGATCAAGATATTTAATCTCGCAATTTAGACAAAGCATTTACTCGTTGTGTTTGCTAAATTTATTTATTAAAATAATATTTTTATTATAGCAAATAATAATAGAAATAGAGACACAAATTAAATTGATTAAATATAATTAAAGGAAAAAAAACTATGCAATGATGCACATGTTAAAAATAAATATTACTTGAAAATAAAATTTTTTTATTTTCAAAAATAAAGTTCATCTATGTAAAAAAATAAAAAATATATTTCAGGAAAAAAAAAGAAGCAAAGGCCAGACACTGCGAGGTGTGCCCCATTTCATAAGGGGCCACGAGTGGGCCTACATCGGCAAGGTCAGGTGACTGGGCTTTTAATGTTTTTTGTTACAACTAGGAAGGATGATAGGTTGTCTATCCTAATTTTTTGTTTGAAAAAAAAGCAACGTTTCATCTTATTTGCTCAAGTTCCAACCACTATGGTGATCGAAAAATTAAAGCTTAAGTTTTTTTTACATAAAAAATAGTTTTCCAACCCATTGTTGACCTAAAACATCTTTAGGACTGTTATGAACCTATCAATGGACTTAAAAAAACAAAAAAAAAATCATCTAAAAAACCAAAATCAACCCAAAATAAAAAATTAAACATAGTTTAGATATGTTTTATCATGAGCTTTAAAGGGTAAGAAAACACTTAATATGAACTTCTCTTGTCAAATAGAACCATTTGACACAAACATCAATTATTATAAATTATTTTGGTGATATAAATCGGTGTTAATGACACTTCTCTCTCTTTGCCGTCGGAATCCAATGATCTTTCTATTTCCTCTCTCAATCAGGGACTAAAAAACAACAAAAATAAACATTTGTACCGAAATTGAATTTTTAAAAAATTGAGGCAACAAAATCGTATAATTTGTGTTATTTTGAAAGTTAGAAGACCAAAGTGTATCTTTCCACTTATGTTTAGCGTCCTTTTCATTTCGGTTCTTATTCTTCCAATCTCATCATTGATTAGAAAATCAGAACCAATTTACCTTAAATTAGAATCAAATTGCCTAAAATAAAACTTCTAGAACCAAAATGAATTGTCAAAAAATAAACCGGGTCATCCACAATGGCACGTGGGTGCATGAACAGTATTGATGCTAAGTTAAGATTGGAATTTTAATTTTTAATTTAGTCCAAGTTAAAAATCATTTCTAACTTTTATATGGAAAAGGTTGTAAAATAACTTAAATGATCTACTATATGTTTTTTCATGCAAAAAAAGAAAGCCCTCGAGTTTTTTCTAATTTTACATGATTTACAGTGCGTATGTGTTTGAGAGAGCAGTGGAGAGGAGACAAATGGAAAGGAAATCAAGTCACTTCCACTTATCTCGATGCTAAAATTGGGAATAGAAAAGAAGGGGAAAGAGGAAAAAAAATAAATCTTTGATTTTTCTTTTTGACACGCAAAAGCTCTCTCCGTCCAAACTTGACAAAATTTTATTTATAATACCATGTAATAAAAATGTTTTCCTTTATTTTTCATCGATATATCCAAGCAAATTGTTTTTCTTTTCCTCAGTTTAGATTTTTGAATTATCACTGTATTCCTTGGCATCTTCTAGCTACCATTCAAAAGGTAGAGAAAAGAATAAAGGGAGGGCATATTCTTCCTCATTCTACTCTCGGAAGCCATGGAAACAAAAAGGTGACACCAGGCTCTCTTTATCCTTTTCTTTGTTTTTTTTTTTAAAAAAAGGTGGACGCGACTGGACACTAGCTCAAGCAATTGAATTTCAAGAGCTAAAGATATTGCCGAAAGGCATCTAGTTTAAATACCTCGCACCTTTTGGTTTCACCAGTAGCATTCAGTTTCAATTCACCAATGAGTCTGTACTTGAATAGCAGCACTCGAGACATACAGCAACGTTGAAATAGCAAGATCTATTTTTAATCTCAAACAAGAATATCCATCTCCATGGATGGGTTTGATCACTAAAAAAGAAAAATGTACTCTCTTCATGAAAGAAATAAAAAAATTGAAGTTAGAAATTCTCTCTGCAAGAAACTACTCAATTGGGCAGGATAAATATCAAGCAAAAGAAATTCTCTCTCTGTTTTTTCACCAAAATAATGATTTTTATGCTTGCTCTATCTTACATCTGGTGTAGATGCTCTGTATTGCTAGTTACACGTAAATTTCACAGTACTCGAGAACCTAGCCCGAGGCCTCAGACGAGTCAAAAGGCTCGAAACACCTCTCCTTTATTGCGTATATCTTTTCCATGTTTCACTGTAGAGCTAGCAGGAAAACAGGTCACACCCGTGCCCGGGACTCACATGTGCTCCCTCTCCTAAATAATGCAGCTCTGTGGTCCCTCGCAGCACCACCATCCCCACAAAGACGTAAATTCATGCACTGTTTCATGGAGAAAAGGAATCAGACATTAACACATCACTGTCTCGTATCATAAACTTGAGTATGGGGACGGCACGTACGTAGGCATGAAGACATCGACACAACCAAGCAAATTTTAATCACATCCAACCAGCCAAGCCACCATAATCACTAAAGCAGTTGTCTAAAAAGACTGAACAGTCATGGATTTTCACATTCAAATTACAATACCATTACAGACAACAGTAGACACTGAGAAAAACAATACTTGGAAGGATAGGTGAAATGGTGGCCACTACATGAAGTTGCCCTCACTCGTGCACGTTACACATCATAAAAAGATAACCCGGCAAAACATGAAACTTTGATAAAAATACAAAAAGGGAAGAAAGTGAGAGATGGGTCCCAAGACGCCCAAGAAGCGTGCGTACATCCTCTCTTTCTGGGGGACCCCCTCTAGAACTAGTCTTCCCATTCACACAGGAGATGCTCTCTCTAACCCTAATACACAGATTAATGATTCACCCTCTCCTTTATTGAGACATATAACGCTGCACTTCCATTCCTCTTTCTAGAGACCACGGGAAAATTCTCATGGTCCAAAGCTTGCTGATTTGCAACTCGAATGATTGAACGTTGAACAATGAACATTGAACGCAAGAGAAGTACTGCAATCTTTCCTTCCTCTGCTAGTTTCCACCTCTTTAGCTGGGAGATGTTTGTCATGTTCAAATCAACGCCGACATCATTTTTTACCTGACTTATTCTGCACACACCACTAGTAATAACAAATTAATAACAGAACTGATAGCACCTGGCAGTAATGCTGGGCATTACTGCCAACAATACCGATACTCATGTAGCATCAAGTCCTAAAGCTTTGGCTTCGAACTTCAACGACTTCAAGTACTGAATAGCTTCTTCAAGAACGATAACTGCATCCTTGCCCTTTCCACCTGGAATCAGGTTCTGTAGAATGTTCACTGTCTCACGAATTCTCTCTTTTCTCATCCTCTTGTTTACTGATTCTGAACCCATTTCCTCTGACATCAACTTCGTGCCATCGTCACACCTCGATTCTGCATCATCCTCGTACTCAAAATCTCTAGTGGGTTTTACAGACCTGGCAGTATCCATGAGTGATGGACCATCAATATAACCTCCATCAAACAGTTTTCTCTTTTTATTTGAACCATCAGAACTCGCAACCTCTTCTGTGCTTCCATCAAACCAATCTCGCTTGTCGTGAGTTGTCATTGTATTAGGGGAATGACCCGTGCTAGTAACTTCTTCATCCTCGGTGTAGTCACTATCATCATCTGAGTAAAGCAAGGCATTCAGTTCTTCAATGTCCTCGTGCACATCAGTTTGCATTTCGATCCCATCATCTTCAACAAATTCATCAGTTGAGATTGGCCCTAAATGAAAACTTTGATTTTCTTTAGCCCCGGTCACTTCCTTGTTCAAATCAAAAGCAATGGTCGGTTTTGGGATCCAAGACTTCAAGCACTGGGCTGGAGTCCCAATTCCAGAACTAAAGATCAAAGTTGTTTGATCGCCTGACTGGTCAAAAACAAGGAATCTTTTCTGAGCGCGACCAGAATCTGATTGAGGCACGATGTCCTTAATTTCAAGAGGGGCAATGGGAAGTTTCTCTTTGAGAACAGTGTCCAAAAGAGGCCTTTTCTCTTTAAGAACAGAATGAAAAGGAGGCATGAAGGCCTGTCGGAAGCGGGGCAAACCATAAAACCACCCACGCGGTTCATTTTCCTGACCAACCTGCGAGCGCAGAAGCTCAGCAAATGGATATTCGGGCAGACCATTTGTAGAAATCATGTTAACATTAGGGTCCATTAGCAAAGGAGGATTATTTTGCTGCCCAGAGGAAAATGAGGCACCCAAGTAATTCGTATTGGGTGATTGCCAATTAAATTGCTGTTGAGGAAACAAAGGTCCCCAATCTTCTCCCATTCAACCAAAACAATCACCTGTCAAATTAAAAACGATTTTACACATTGTAAGAAATCTTGGGAGAGTTCACAACTGCGTTAACGCAATCAGACACAGCAAAACATACCAGAAAAAGGATTTCTGCAGTAGTAGAAGTGACTGTTCACTTGCTTCTTCGTTCAGTAATAACGAAAAAAATAAAACAATCCAGCTTAGCTTGAAAACGAAAGTGGAAAAGTAAATCTACGTTACAGGTTTAAGCAAATGACGGAAATATTCAGCCTGAAATACAATAAAGAAAGAAAATTAGTAGACTAAAAGCATAGCAAAAACCTGCATCCGTTATCAACTACAAAAGAGAAGACCAAGGAATCTAAAACATGAAAAAAAAAACAGAGAGAGGAGAATAAGCCAAAGAATGGCACAAACAAGTACACAAATAAGTGGGAATCTAATTCCTCAAGGAAAAAAAAATCGAACAAAAAAAAGTTAAATTGCACTGACCTGGCAATCCTGGAGAGGTTGAAAGCATGCTATAACTCTAACTATAATGGTGGCACACCCAGCAATCCCATTTTCGTGTTTCAATGCCCGAAAATTTGTTTGGCTCGCTGCTTGGCACACCATAACTACTTCCCAGCCCTTCAATTAATTGATAACAGAGATTCCGGAGAACAACAAACAAAGTACTTGGAATCCGTGGAGCAGGACAATATCAATTGAACAACAGAAAACTAGATTAATTGCCGACAAAGGGAAACCTAATACAAGTAACTGGAGGGACAAGCACGGCCAAGAAATAAAAAAAAGGTAATCAGGCTTTTCACAAAGGAAACAAAAAAGAGAAAGAAAGCAGAGAGAAAAAGGAAGATTTGCTACTATTCAGCTAATCTGGCGAACGTAACAGGGAACGACGACGAAGAAAGTGGATCCCATCGAGAATAGACGAGTGACAAGACGAAAAAGCTTAAGAATAGATGATAGTGAAGGAAATTTACAGGATCACTTTACAATACAGGTTCAATGAGATAACTTTCCGATACACATCAATAGAAAGACTCAAAAACCACCGCATACTGTTTCTCTCCCAGAAATACCGCCACGGCTGTTCCTTCACCAATACCAATTCTACAAACCTGCAAAAGGATTTCCACGTCAGAATCCTAAATTCATAATGATTTACACAGTGGTTGTAGATCAGATATTTTATCTCTAAGAACCTCGTGAAAGGTTGTGTGTAATAAATTGGAAATCCAGCATGAGAGGATGAACTTCAATGTTTTCTAATTTTATTTTCCTGAGATTTCTCAGAAAACCAAACCATCTGAACTGAAAAATGCATAGCTAGGAAAAATTAACTTCCTTGATCAAAGCTGCAGGCAAGAACAGTAAATCCAACAAAGAACAGATTCGCAAATCAGAAACTAACATGAGGATCTCACTTTCTTCAGTGACAACTAGAACCCAACAGTTAACACGGCACAGTCCATTTCTAGCCAGACAATTTGCAGATAAGTTAAAACAGTCCCGTTTAGAAAACGGAAGATTTTGTGCGAGCGATCAAATAATATCAAACCCCCAAAACAGCGAATTGGTAAAGAACTTACAGGGAAAAATAAGCACTTTAAGCTGCTCAATTCTTCAACTTGAAACTCAGATCGAAAACTGCAGGCCGCACAGCAATGAATGAAGGCTTTGTTTTCCAGAGAGAGACAGAGAGAGAGAGAGAGTCTAGTCAAAGTGGAAATATTGAGAGTGGACGGGAGGAGTGATTATATAGAAAACAAATTGACGGAATTGTCCCTGTGAGTGGGAATAATAAAAGTAATAACACTACACAATAAACACAACAAAAAAGAAAAGCGAGTTTTCATTTTCATACGTGCGTGCGTGCGTGAGGAGTGCACGCAAGGTATTAGTGTACAATCATGATGCACCGTAAGATTACTCTTCCCCTCTCTCTCTCCTGCGGGGCGGGGTATCATGACGTTTGGTTGTGTCCGGCCACAACTACAGACCATGGGTTTTTTACTCCTTCCTTTCGGGTGCTTTAAGTGTTTAAATATTGATATTTAATTTTTTATATATAAATTTATTAAAATAATTTTTTTATATTTAAAAAATCATTTTGGATGTTAATACATTAAAATAATTTAAAAACATAAAAAAATTAATTTTAAATAAAAAATATTTTTAAAATTTTTTAAAAACGTTATTTAGAATGCAATTTCAAACGACTTATTCTACTTGAACAATAGATGATGTTGTTCTTTGGAGGTCATTTGACATTATATTCAAAATATTATTTATTTAAAATTTTAAAAGAAATTGTTTAAAAATATATTTTTATATATTTTAATATCAAAAATATTTTTTAAAAAATATATATTATTTTAATATATTTTCAAGTAAAATTTAAAAAAAAAAAATAACAACTACCGTAATGTTAATAAAATTACTGCATTTCCCAAAACATCCATGCTGTGAAAATGGTTTTTTTAATGAATAAAGTGGTTTATTTGCTTTAATTTTTATATTAATAGGTAATTTTTGTCATTATTCTAGGATGTTTTTGTCGTTCAATGAATCCTTTTTTTTTTTTTTTACACTATAGATTCCTTCTAAAGTCAGGAATAGTGACACGGACTAAAGGTCCTGTCCAAGCCAAGGAAATTACCTATTTGGTGAAGGAGGAAATTTTTTACTTCGAGATGTATAACCACAGAATTATATTTTAATTGGCATAACCATTTCTATTTATTATTAAAAAAAGTTTTCCAAAAAAATAAATTCGAAAGTCTCCTTTGTAACAAAGAATTGAATTTTAAAACTTGTGGATTGTGAAGACCAACAGAGAGCTGGGCTTGTGATCAGGTAATTACAAAATAGAATGCATTCATGCATCTTCGGTGCTTGACCATTCAAACCATGATCATGGCAAGATGATAAAAGGGTCCCACTCATCAGCATTTGCCATTGGGTGCATCATATTTAAACTCACACTCCACCTGACAGTATAAGCTCCGGTTATTATCCATCAATTGGCTTGGCTTTATGTTAGAGCGAGGGTAAAAACGCCAATGGACTATATGGTAAGCGGCCCCTCCATAAAGTACAATAATACTTTTCATTGATGTGATATATGGATGTGCCGGTGCCATCAAAATGGCCATCCATGGATTGGCCCAGCCATTGCAGTACTATAATCGATTCAATTTCTCATTTCCAGGGCCAAGTTATTATTACCATCCCCCATTTTTTTCACTTTGTGCGTGTCGGAGAGAGCCGCTCCTCTTGCTTCTGTTGATAAATATTATTTTTAATATATTAAAATAATATTTATTTATTTTTTAAAATTTATTTTTAACGTTATCAAATTTTAAAAAATAGATTTTCGATGAAAAGCATCTTTTAAAAACACTAAACAAGTTTTAGTGTTTTTAAAGTGTTTTTTATTTAAATAAAACATCAAATTAATAGTTTTTTTGTGTTTTTTATCATTTTAATGTACATGTATTTTAAAAAATATATATATTTTAAATAACAACATCACAATACCAAACACACAATTTAAATCCAGATATCTTAGACTGTGTATAACAACATTTTTTTAAGGATCTGTTATGTTTTCTTTTGATTAAAACTTCTTTGATGTGCTACTCTTGATTTTGTACTAGTTTGTTACTAAATCCATTAACTATTAAAATAACTGGATGGAAAAATTAAAATCATGATATTAAATTTTTTTTTAAAAAAAATATTTTAAATCAAATCTATAAAAATAATAAAAAATAATCAAGTGGGTAAAAGATTATTAAAACTGGGAGTATTTAATTATGTTAATAATCTTATATACAAAACATGAATGAAATCTTGAAGGAAAAAAAAAACGGATTTTAAATATATAAGCGTATTTAAAAGTGTGATTATGATTGTTTTTCAAAATATTTTTCACTTAGAAAAGTATTTTAATAATATTTTTTATTTTTTAAAAATTATTTTTAAGATCAACACATCAAAATAATTTGAAAATATCAAAAATATATTAATTTTAAAAAGAAATTCAAATTTTTTTAGAAAAGTTTTTCAAACACATTAACAAACAAGCATAAGCTTAAACTAATCTAAAAATTAAAAAGAGAGGTATCAAGACTGAAATTAAAAATATAAAAACTAATCTAAAAATTCCATAGAAGTTTCATCAATTTAACATTTTCGTAATAATAAAAGAGAGGTCACAGCTTAAACTTTCAAACGGAGGAGGGTACCAGTGCCAGTTATAGCATATAGCTTTATAGGCACTGACAACTAATTTGTGATATCTATCCAGTGCCACTCTTACAGAAAGGACAGATGTACAGTATAATTCCCACACGACGTACAGTTTAACCCGTTCTCTAATCCGAGAAGAGAAAATTAACCTAAGGAACCACGAACATGTTCCCTTCCTTGTCTGTCTGACCATTGTAGAAAAAAAAAAAGAGAAAAAGAAAAGGAGAGTCCACTCTGCCGAGCAGGGTATGGTACCACCCACAGAATAATATATATATAAAGATACCCCCATGATTTAATCACCTGAAGAAGATCTTATGAACAGGTAAGAAGATCCATCGCCGGAATAATATATACAACTCAAGAATAAACAATGGATAATAACATGTATACTCTCACGCCCTCTTGTTTGGAGTGGAGGGAACAATAACCATGCTTAATCAAGTTCCTCTACCCCCCTCTCAATCCCATCGGGTCGACCCTTTTGGCGGCACTAAGCCAGCCACCTGCTTCGTATGCAAATACAAGATGAGATGTAAAGCTAAGGGTTCCTCCGCACGTCTTGTGTTTTATACCTTTATTTAATCATCGTATACGTGCTGATCCCTTTTTATCATCACTCTCGTTTAATCACCGAATTAATAATTTAAAGATTTTAAATGCTGTTGCTTTCTTGAATGTAATGTCGGATTATCCAACAAGCATCCAGCAACGGCACGGGAATGATGGATTGACCACTTGCAACCAATTAAAAAAAAAGGTCCTTCATACATGGGTTTGTTCTGATGCAAGCTCAAGCCTAGTAGCACCCACCGAGAAGATAAAATGGATGATTCTGTGTAAAGCACCATCACATAGCATTCGCCATCAGGGTTGCACATTCATTTCCCAGTGGATCGTTGATATTCTAAGATCTGGATCAATGACGAGAATAATAAACCCCTCCTCCACCTTTTCTTTTCTTTACTCTTTTTCTTCGTCACAGTTTGATTCAGTTTCTATCGAGTTCTAATAATTCACGACAACTGGACTTCTCTGCACTGCTCGATCAAACGCTGTGGAGGCCTATAATTGATCATTTGCATTAACACTGTGATACAGGACACGTAGATCCAATAAAAATTGAAGTTGCTTGGTGATTTAATTAGAACATGAGAGTAAAAACCAGTGGCTTTCATCTAGGCAAATCAACAATATTTTCCGTGTTCGTCTGTGGCTAAAATTAGTTTATTGGGCACAGAGAACTTCTATTGATCATAAGAAAACAGAGGGGGAGTATTGAGCGAGCCGATCGGATGCATGAAGATGAGAGCCACCTATCCGGCTAGCATTGACTGGCATTAATTTACAGTGCGGTCATTAACATATAATTTGATTTATGGTGGGGGGACTAGCGTGGGGCATGGAACTATGGAGCCATCTGGTTGTGGATTCTCCAACAAAAACATCCACGCTTGGAAAGCTAAAAAACAATACCCTCTCCACCACTCCAGCCCGCACCAAAAAGATAAAACACGTTGTGCTTTTAACAATTCCCACCAACCAATACACAAAGGAGAACCAGATGGAGGGAATCCATGCCCCCTTCTCTCAAAATATTATATGCCTGGCACCACCCACTATCTTAGACTTTTATCCCATTCTACTTTATACTTGTTGCCGTATTTTACCAAAAAGAAATGGCCCATTAGAGAGCGTCAACCCTCTCTCTAACTTATTTTAAGGTGGCGTTTGGAAGTTAAGTTCAGTGGCTAGAGATTGGGTGAATTGAGTAAGCTGGTGGGGTTTGAAAATTGTTCGAAATTCCATCATCAACCACGTGAAATGGGCACGCTTTTGGTGACAATGGCAAGGTCCAAACATAATGGGCAAGTTTTTAAGTGTTTTTATGCTGATGTTCATGGAAAGGGATTGTATATTCTCCCATCTACTGTGGAGAACTCAAGGTTTTGATATATATCGAGGTTAATGGGCTAGTTTTAAGATATGCACACGTATATATCTTTGCTTTGATGGGGCACCACAATACAATGCGATGGAACATGATTTAGATGTGGTTGTTGGACATTCATATCCCTCTGATGACAAGAAAATAGAGACCTTAGCATCACAATCTTATAGATGTGATGTTGAAGTTAACTTCCCACCTTCTCTTCTCTTCAGATACTGCAATATTGGCAAAAAGAAATCCTCTTTCGTAGCGGAATGATATGGTGTTTGACATCCTTGAATTGGAGAATGGCTTTAATCATTTCATCCCAACGCAGTTGGATTGAATTACCAAACATTAGCAGGGCATTAATTAGTTAGCAAGTCAACCCCCACCCACATGCTCGCTCCAACCACCGGCCCAGAACACTGGCAGCAGCACTTGTAGTCGAACCTACTTGACATGGAAGCCACTTCTGTCCATAGCGCATCACGCCAAGTGCCCAGTTCACAATTGAATGTCCGTGATAGTTGTTTTCTCATCCCTTTTTCTGACATGCAATATGGCCCAACAAATATTGAATAATATTTTTCACACGAGGATTTCGTCTTATAATTTGAGTAATTATAACAAATTTCATGTTATTTTAGTGGAGAACACATTATTCTGGGCTCTGATTACACTTGAGTTATAATGAGGTGCACAGAGCATCCGATTCCAAGTAATTATTGGGCATTCCTGAAATTAGCTCTCTGCTTCGACATTACTCGTCTCAATTTATTAAGTTCAAAAGGGGAATAAGAGAAATAATTAGCAAGGCTTATAGTTCAACTTTCCTTTTCCCAATCGATTGAAGTCTTCCATTATAGACTTTGATTGCAATTTTCTTTTTGCTTAACCTGGATTTAGAAGTCAAGATTATCCACCTCCAACAGTAATGTAATTATCGTGTTGACTAGAGAACTACCATGCTATGAAACTAATCCCCATTTCACGTAAGAATAATGAGTTCGTGCTTAGTGCTCTGTTTCGTCATTAATTTGTTGTTTGGATGACAAGTTGGACTTGTGGTCAAGTAGCACTAGAGACATCCATCAACTTGCCATATTATAGTAGTTATAAATTATTATGTTGGTTCAACAATCGGTTGTCTCTGTCATCTGCAATAAAAACTTGCATCCAGAACAAATCAGATGAGGTTTCCATGTCTTGCCTTCACCACTTGGATCATGGAGCGTTTTTATGAACTGTTTAATCTTTCTTCAAGAAAATGAAACCGGATGGACACGGTTTTGAGTTGGCATACACTGAGTTCGCATCCATATATTATGAGTATCTGCTTTCTCAGGCTTTTTTTATGCTAGTTTTTAAGCTCTCTGTATTTTAGATTAATCAACTTCAATGGCGTCTCTTAGCTATTGTCCAAAGCTCTCAACATCTGGAGAATCAAAACTAAAAGTATAATGTGTTTTCGGTGGCTTGAAAATCATGCAAAAATTCTCTGTTTTCTGTATCGTATCATCAGAGACAACCGCAATTTATGTACTTATACTTTATTAAAGAGGGTGTTTGAGCCGAGGTTTTTTTTATTGTTTTAAATTATTTTTTTATATTTAATTTTTGAATTTTTATTATTTCAAATTAATTTTTTATATATTTAGATCATTTTTTTACTGTTTTGTTAAAAATATTTTCTTAAAAAACATATATTATTTTAATATATCTCAAAATAAAAAAAATTCTGATTTGGATAAAAGGGACTCACTAGTCCCGTATGCTTACATTCGCAAACCCAGAAACAAATCAAGCATTTTCACGAGGATAGCATAGCAGTCACCTATCCTTTGATTTTCACAGTATCGCGCTGCTCATTTACTCCGTGAGGGAGCGAGTAACCACGGACGGAGATACAACGCCAACCAGGAGAGGGTCAATAAGTAATTTCAACAATACAGTAATTAAATCAGTTAATTGTAATTGCCCAACCCTCCAAATTAAAGAATTCCAAAATACTTACAGGTATACGGGAATAATGGTAAAAAGCTGAAGGAGTTAAAAAAAAAACAAGGAGAAGAAAGAAAATCTTGCAAATCCGACCACCGAATCCCCGGATACAGTGGGAAACAGCAGTCTTTATGCTAAAAAGTGTTACACGCGACATACAACTTTTAATTAACACGCCGTCTTATCTTTGACACACCATTCACTAATGACACTCATGTACCCTGCTTCTCCTGTGCACCTCCTCCTAGACCACTCGATCAAGGGTCACAGAGCACGTGGCGGAATCTGGGAGGTCATGCCTGGTAATTAAAAAAAAAAGAAACAAAACAAA
This sequence comes from Populus deltoides, assembly GCA_015852605.2. NCBI lineage: Eukaryota > Viridiplantae > Streptophyta > Magnoliopsida > Malpighiales > Salicaceae > Populus > Populus deltoides. The sequence goes on from CM027571.2 coordinate 7,801,415, forward strand.
TGATGAGCGGGAAAAGAGGCAAGGGACTCCTAATATTACACCTACGCATCGCATCGCATCGCATCGCCGTTGGGATCTTATAGAGCGCATGCACTTGCGCACGCTTGGGCTGGCTCGTGCTTCAATATATGACTAAGAGAGAGAGAGAGAGAGACTGCTAATCTGTGGTCAAAGGATAGTTAAATGGGCTACCTTGCACGCGAGGCTTTGGTGGCACCAGGGCGTATGGTGACATATCTGAGTTTTTAAGAGATTAGATGGGGAAAGCCGTGGATACATGACATGTGGCACTTGACAGTATAGTTCCAACGGGCCCACTACAGCGGTTATTGCGGACGCGTAGCCGCCAGCGGCGTGCTCTCAGTCGTCCTTTAAATGTGAGTTCTTTATTTCTGTTTTCTAAACTTTTCTTCTATTATTTTCATTACTTTTTGACTGTATCCTTGGTTTTGGACTAGGTACTCGTCTTTTCGTGTATTTGCATTTTTGGATAGCTTTTTATTCCTACCTCCGTCCTTCAAGTTAGGTCTTATTCGATTAATTGATTCTTGGACTTCTCTCTCTCTCTCTCTCTCTCTCTCAAACTTCCATAATATCATAACTTGGCCCCTTCCAGGAAAATTGCCTACTCTCCCTGACTTTTTTTGTCTGGGAATCAGAAAGCAGGTCACCAAACTAGAGAATTAACCACAGCATATGATGAATTACCTTCTCCTTCTTCTTTTTTTCCCTCTGTGATGGAACTAGCATTAGCATTAGCATCAGCATTAGCATCAGCATCAGCCTTATAGGCTTTTGAGCTTGATCTGTAACCACTTTCCTCACTCGCAATTCTAACCTCACGTGCAAATATCAAAGCACTCACATCAAAACGGAGATAATTCATCCTACCAAACTTGCAGTTGTTGCTAATGCCAAGGCACCAGTACCATGATCTCTCCCATCTTTGACGTTAGATTTGTTTTCGTTTGTCGCTAGCCTCGTGCTTTACTATAAATTTCCCGTCTAGGTATTCTAATCACCGCGATGCAACCGTGTTAAGACAAAAATTACATTCACACTTGAAAAGTCGCAATCTTGGTAACAGTAATTCAGCCCCCATTACGGATAAATTGCCGAATTAGCACCAAAATATAATTAACTATTCGAATAGCATAGGGTGAAAAACTTTTGGTGAAATAGTATAATTTAAGGAAATTGTGGTTAAAAAAATGTGATATTTGATATATATATATATATATATGTATGTATGTATGTATGTATGTATGTCTGTATGTGTGTGTTTTTTTTTCTAAACTGCGATAATTGATGTCGCATTTCACAATTACGATAATAATAAAATATCGTGTTTTTAAACCATAATATTATTGAAATATCATGATTTGCAATCATTTTGAGTAACAAATAAACATTTAATAAAATGGTTGGACTCTACCCAAAATCATCAAATCATTTTGGTTGTAAGGTTTAGATTATTTTCGTGTTTTAAGCCTCGTAATGTTTATAAAATCATACTTTTCATTTATCTGAAATTTTATTTACTTTAAGATTTTAAAGAGTTAAAATATTTACAATTTTATCAGAATTTAAATAAAGTTTTCTTTATATAGAAATTATACCAAAAATTTTGTCCTGCTTAAAATAACCTATAAAAAATCACAATAATCACAATCAATAAATTCTAACTAAATTCAACATGTTCTCGTATTCCATAATCACAAATGGCTCTAGAAATGCAAAAAAAAAAAAAACATATACATATGAAAAATGAATATAAAATAATTCAACAATATAACATTCAAGTAATCCTGAAATATATAAACATAACTCATTTATTAGTCCATATCTTTTACTGACTGATTCTAGTTATCAGTAGCACGACTGGATCCAGCTCATGCTCCTTCCTGAGTGGTCACGTCCTCTACCACGGCATCATTAATGGTTAGTCTTTCTCAAAAGTTTCAAGTCTGGTATGACAAACATTTAACAACCTAGACGCTACAATGTAAACTTTGCTTTCTTCGTCGTCACTACATACATAAGATGCGGCCTCTCGACCATGCCGTAGCAAAAAGTCAACCTAATATTAATAAAATATTAATGTTAAATTAAAAGATAAATGCATAAAATTTAACGGTTAACATTTACTAATTATAAAAAGACTTTATTACTTACATGATGTTGAATCATCTAGGCATGTTGCTCGTATTGCATATAACCAAGTGGAAAAACTTGTTTGTGATTTAGAGTAATGATCTGTCATGTTATACTCATGTACTAAATCATACACTTCTCGTCACTAATCACATAATACATCTATGTAAAAATTTCATTCCTCCATGCATCTTATTGTGATACATAAGCACCATGTCAACTTAACAAGTCGTAATTATTATTTTTACCCTTACGAGTAATGGCGTGCAAAGCATCACTCGTATTGATATTGACTATAATGTGTTGTTTATAATCGAATTGTCACATTATTCATTCTGTAAAATATAGCTCGACCATCTCAACACATATTAATGAGACTACTGTTGTCTATATATTCATCTCGTTGTTGCAGACAACTGTAGTAATGACTAATCTTTCTTTCGAGTAAGACATCCAGATAACCTGTAAATTATAAGTTAAATAAATATAAAAAAACATAGATTCGGTGCAATTAATTATCTTATTTAATAAATAGTTCAAAAAATACTAATACAATATGTTGCCTATTGAGCTCACTATGATAAAATGCTAGCACATGTGCTGAATTATTTTCAAAAACTCATTCAGTATACCACCTAGCATTAAAATTTAAAAATATATCAGTTTAATTGCATTTTATAAATTTTCAAGAACATAACATAAATGCGTGTAATTGCAAAAAATGACATTGCAATACTTGCATTCTAATTGAAGATGAAGTGCAATCCATATAGTTTAAATGTCATATCTAGCAATCTCAGTATCCAGGGCTTGCTCATATAGAGATGTTTCCACGATCATAACTATTATCAAATAAAAACATTTTATTTAATTTCATTATGCATGGAAACATTCAAATCTAGATGGTTATTTAGATTTTTCGATTCGTGCCTGTAGAAGTAGCAAACATCTCTCGACCTGCTTGACCCTTTCATAGATGCAAGACATACATATATGTTTGTACAAAAATACCAATACAACGGTTCTCCGGCTATAATATAGGGATAACATCGAGATTTTTAAAAAGCATTGGATAAATCAAATGCACATATCTCCCTGCGAGGTTAGTGAATAATATGCTATCAAATAGATTGAGTATATTTGCTTTAACATACCTGCAAACAAATTAAAATCATCATAATAATTTACGCAATCATAACACAATCCCATTGCAAGATAATCGGTACATGATAATATCGTTGTTCATCAATTTGATACCTCTAAGTTATGACATGCCTAGTTATCAATTAACAACAAACTATTCCCACCATTGTATGTTATATTATTGTTCATTTGAGGAATAATATTGTCACCGTGATGACATAGCATAAATATATTATTAGATATTATGTAAACAAATCGAATTATAGTTAATTTAACATAATTTTTATTAAATTGCATTACATCAATCCTAATTGAAAATTTTCATGGTAGATTCAATCAAACTCCTAGAATTTAACGTTAAAGCACACTTAACAACAAAATTAAACACAATTCATGATACATTATCAATTGATATTTTATCATGCTCAATTGCATAAATTCAAATGCAAATTCATAGAAAAATAATTTGATTTCAATAAAATACTAAATTCGTCAACCTATCAACATTTCAATTAAACATGTAATTCATCATAATTCAACTACTTTTATGCCCTGTAGCATAAATATGGTTGTTTATTTAACTATATTATTAGCCGATTTCACCAATATACATAAATCCTTAATTTAGCAACTTAACTTAAATTAAACGCAACACATAATTAATTCATTATTAATTCAACTTATTTTCATGTTCAATTATATAAAATAAACTCCAATTGAATGTATTTTTAATTAATTTATCATTAATTCAAAAGATACTAGATTTACCATAAACTCTATATCCAACCCAGATAATTATTTAATTTTAACCAAACTAAATATTTATTAATAACAATGTAATATGTTTATCTTGTTTAAAGCACAAGAATGTTTGAGGAAGCAATGGCAACAGAGGTAGTAGCAAAAGGAACAATGGATTTTCAGCACAAAACAATAAAGGATACCTAGAGACTAGGATAAATTCATTTTTTGGTTAATTTAAGGGCAAAATTTAAATGTTTAACGAGTTTTTTGGGAGAGATGTGAGGGTGGCGACGGTTTTTTTCGTGAGAAAAAAACAATGTTATGTGTGTGAACTATTTTAATTTTAATTAATATTGTACTTGTGAAATAAGACATTTTAAATTATTATGCTTTGGAAGCGTGATCTTCAATGGATGTTGCATGATTGAAACATGACAAAATTATTATTTTACTAAAAAAAAATACCAGATAGTGTTACTTCTTCGGATTTTAAATATTATTGTGCTATTTTTTTTTAAAAAAAAACCAATTGCATTTTATTTTCAATGTTGTCGTTTCCAGATAAAATTGCGCGTGGGGTCAATCTGTCCATATCTGAATGTAAGTACCAAAAGTACCTCTTCAGCAGCCTACTCCGGTAGTAGCAAGTGAAGGTCTAAGCCGTGATGGATTAGATTCCCATCAAATCGTCAACCATGCGGTACATGGCTTTGGCACGGGGACCACTGATATGGTCAGTGCTTATTTTATTACAGTTTCTGACGTGGGAAACGACGACGTCAGGCAAAACTCCCTGGCATCCGAGCTCAGTACATCCCAGGCCCATTTGTGAAAGCTTGTGAACCCGTGGTTGGCAACGCTTCATGGGTATGCCGTATGCCATCCCAACATCAGCTGCTTTAAGAACAGGTCAAAAGCTTGGTTTGTCTGGTTTTATGAATTTGTTTTTGCCTTAAAAATGTGTTTTGTGATATTTTGAAAATTTTTTGCTTGAAATTAATTTTTTTTTAGTATTTTTGAATTATTTGGATGTAAAAAATAATTTTTTAAAAAATAAAAAATATATATTATTTTTATATTTTTTTTAAAAATAAATATTAAAATATTTATTTTTCCATCAATTAAACCTTTCTTAAAAAAATTATACCGCAGGCATCACGCTCTCTCATTCCGAAACCAGATTGTAAAATTATAAAGATTTACTACTTATTTCTTAAAAAATCTTCAAGACACAGAGCACCATTGAGTTTATAAAGAATTTGGATGATTGACTCGTCTTATTATTATTATTATTATTATTATTTTGAGGCGAGCAGAGTTCTTGATTGCATATACTTTTCCGTCCTATTTGGTTCAAAAGAAGAAATTATGAAAGAAAAAGAAAAGTGCAGGAAAGACTAGCTCGTAAAGAGGATGATTGGATTGTAAGAAAATCCAAAGCCCTTCCTTAACAGAGAATAGAGATCCAGGCCGAGACAAAATGATTTGTTCCGAGAATCGGATTCACTGCTTCGAGAGAAGGAAGCTGGTGGACTGGCTGTGATGATGTGGTCCAGTTCGGCCGATCTAGCCCACTCAACTGCTACAGCCCTTCAACTAAAAGCAGCGAGGCACAGACTATAATTTGACCACGCCGTCTTTGCTTTGAAATAAAGTCAGGGATACCATTGAATATCTATAATATTGTCTATTAGTTTTCTTACCCTAGCGGGACAATTTTTAAAACTATTATTTCTTTATTTTGTATAATTAAAATAGATATTTTTTTTAGAATAAAATAATTTATACTCTAAATAAACATATTTTTCATTAGATGATTTTTTATTAATATATATTTTTTATTTTTAGAAAAAATACATATCTCTTCCATCGAAACTCTACTCTCTTGTTTATCTTTTTTTACAAAAATATATTATTTATGAGAATTATTTTTTCTTGAACATAAACTTATTATAATATGAAAAATAAAGTTAAATTAAAAATTATGCTTAGTGATTTGCATAAGATAAAAGAAAAAATAAAATAATAGTTAATTTAAAAAATTGATGTAATAAATTTACAATAAAAAAATAAATATTTTATTTTACTAATATTCATAGCATATTTTTTTATATAAACTTTGTATATCGAGTTTGTGTATGATAATTCAGTATAATTTTATTTGAGAATTGTAGCAAAAGTGGCTAGTATTATTTTATTTATAATGAATTTAACTAAAAAAATAATAATTCAAAGGTAACATAAAAAGTGGTCAAGCCTGGACCTAAGAGGATAGGCCTGCCCGCATGACCTTAAAAAGAAGGAAGTCCAGATGTTCGTAGGCCGTAGCCCTTCCTATCTCCTTTTTAAAAAATAAAAAATAAAAAATAAAAATTGAGTGGATGACGTGTTGGACTCCTATTTTTAAAAAATAAAATAAACAAAATGTCATCGCCAATAAAAGTTTCAAACTATCTCCATTATACGAACCCACTGATATTAAGATATACCTTTTCAATTCCAAAATTATTGCCAACCGAACATTTTCTATTATTTCTTGTGTTTTGTTAATTTTCTCTCTCCTTACTCAACACATAAACAAAAAAATATTTAGTGTCTAAACATAAAATTCTCAAAAAATAAGGATTGAATAATGAAAAAATATAAAACTTCAAGGACCAGACTGTAGCTTTCCATGCCCCTTAAATAGTAAAAAATAAAATGTCTGTTTTTTGTCTTAATTTTGTTAAGTTGCTCTTTCAATTTTTAATAAATAACAAATTATTTATATAGATATATTTGATGTTTAATGCATCACACATGTGATAGAATATAAATAAAAGTGAATTATAACACAAAAATTTATTCAAACATCAAGTGTGATGATAAAAAATAAAAAATAAAGTTTAAGTATGGAAAAATAGTTATAGAATGAATAATGTAACTAATAATATTTTTAGACTAAATCCATCGTAAAAGTAATATATGTTTAAGATATTGTTTGGTATTGTAAAAATATTTTTTTTTAAAAGTGTTTTTTATTTGAAAATGTATTGAAACAATATTTTATTTATTTTTAAATTTTTTGATATTAACATATCAAAACGATAAAAAAATAAAAAAATAATTTGAATAAAAAAACTTAATTTTTTTTTGAAAAGAATGACATGGCCACAGAGACAATTATTTTTTTAAAATAATTTATTCATCGGTTGATATAAAATATTTATTTTTTTTTACAACAAATTCAAACCAGAACCCAAGCCATGTCATGCTAAGCTAGAGCGCTCACATGTTTTTTTATATTAATTTTTTAATTATCTATAATTTGATTTAAAGAAATTAATGTTCCACGTTGAATTAATTTTTTAAATAATAATTTACAATATCCAAAAAATAAATCACTTTATATTTAATTTTGTCTAATTTAACCATGTTTAGAAAATAAATTATAACAATAACATAGTTTCCTATATTTAAGTGCCAGAACTTTTTTTTTTAAAAAAAAGTGAAGACATTAATGATCTTTCCGAGAGAATTTGTTCTCTCAGTTTATTGCCGGTTTATTTAAAAAAAAAAACTGGCATATTTTATTAATTGTACGTGGTGATAGTTAAGAATTTAAATTACTGAATAATAATATGGATCTTGAGTTTTGGGCCTTTAACCTCTTATCCTTATAATGTATGCGCAGGGCCCAATGTAGGTCCTTTTTTTTAAAAAAAACTGTTACAGGCTAGCGGCGACAACTCTTGCTGGAAGACTCGGCTCAAAGCGATATAACCGGCTAGCCACTAAAATGCTTGTGAATATAAATATCAAGACTCACGCCAGCCCACAAATTTGGCTAGTATGACTGTGGCTTGTCATGTTCAATTTATTCTATACCTAGACCTCATCTAGATCCTGGTCAATGAGACACTTCTCATAGTAATATATTTATTAACCCTTGTATCATGCTGGAGGTGTCTGAAAATATAATAATTATTTTTAAAAATATATTAAAATAATATTTTTTTTATTTTTTAAAAAATATTTTTAATATTAATACATCAAAATAAAATGAAAATATTAAAAAAATTTTAAATAACAAAAAAAAAATAAAATCAATTTATTTTATAAATATTTTTAAAACGTAAATACAAATAGATTTATTATCTTGATTCATGACTGTTATGATAAAATAATTACTCGTGTAATTGACTTAATCTTTTATTTGATTATATATCCTTTTATACATTAATATTTTATTATGCATAAGCTAATGTGTTTATAATTAATCACAATTAACCACAAATTAAACTATTATTAAATTTATCTAGTGTTGTACCATACATATCATATTACAAGGTCTTGTATGCTTTGTTTTCAATAAAGCTATAATGTCTCTTCCGTTGGGTTCCCTAAAATCTTTGCAGGTTAGAGATAGTTATGGATAGGAGGAGTGTGTATAATATATTTTGTATATAAAATATGACATATCATTTTTTATTTATAGAAAAAACTTAATAATTTTATAATTAATAAAATATTAATTTTTCACCTGAATAAGTTAATTAAAAAATAAACATCATGAAGTTTGTTTGCTCTATCAATTCATACTTGTTATCAATACTATAATCACTGACCATTTGAATAAGATTTGAAATTAACAATACTCTAAAAAATATGAGGAATTCGTTATGCAAATCACATCGTGGAAACCCTCATTAATCAATGTGGACTCATTGTTCATAGTATTTTTTTTTATCCCAATAGTTTTTTTTTTTAATTTTGCTTATAAGATCAAATTATAGACCAATTTATATTAATTTGTTAGGAAAGGGTGTGATTAAAAGATTGGGATCATAGTGAAAAAAATCGAGGAAATATATGAATTTTTGAACTTTGGGATAAATATTAATGGTAGACCTTATACTTTTAAAATTATAAATATTGTATCCCTCTAGTTTTTAAAATTTAAAAAGAATCAATTTTAATTTAAAATTTTAATTTTCTTGTTAAGTTTGTGGTTTGATAAAAAAGAGAGAAAATTATTTACATTGATTTTATACTTGTTGAGTTGAGCTGAGTGTGTTTAAAAATTCCCAACTTATCTCTGACATGTAATGATTATTTATTATGTTTTTATATACATTATTATCTATAATGTTCATGTTATCTAATTTTAATTTGTTGGTTTGGGATTAGATAATATAAATATTACAGATAAATTGATATTTTTAAACAACCCTGATACATGCTTCGGAAACAATGGAGGTTAAATATGAATTACCTTATCAACAAAGTTTGCAAAAGATTTTTTCTAGATCAAGTCGAGCCACGAGAATTCTCTCTACTTCAAAGAAAAAGTTTTGGCATCGAAGTAGTGAAAAACACGGTATTTTCTCTGTAATTTCCGGGAGAATTTGTTCCGTTGGTAGAGTTACAGTTCTCTGTCATTTTATCCATATCAGTTGTCAAAAATATAAATTTCTGAATAATAATGTAGATTTTTGGCTTTGAGTTTGTTCTCTCATGGAAGATCCAAATCTCAACCCAGGTTCAACAGCAGCACTGCTCCGTTGGACAACAAAACAGACTTCCACGCATGTGTTAGGTAGAGAGAGAGAGCTTTGTTCATAAGATATCTGAACTTTTACAGAAACAAGTGAACATTGAATAATCATTTCAAACAGTCCCTTATGAAAAATATTGATTTCCAGGCATCGGCATTTTACAGTTTTGAGACTCGTGTTTTCTGTTTTGACTTGTTTGTCCATCTTCTGTGCACTTTTCGAGGATACTCCATTACTTCGATGCAAGGATTTTAAATGGGAGTGGCCATGCTTTTAGTGTCAGCTTGGAAACATCAGCTCAGAAACCCACTCAATATTGAAGTACGAATACAGTGGTAGGAATATTTCCGTATCGAAATTCAAAACTAGCGGCATTACACAGTCGCTCTCCTTTCTACCATTACATTTTATCAAATGTGTATTGTTTTTGTTGAGGAAAGATAACCTTTTTTTTTAGTTGAAAAGATGAATTTTTGTTGGAAAAATTAATTTTTAAATTGAAGTATTTAAATAATAAAATACTTATTATTTTATTATTTATCAATATTTAAATAAAAAAATACTTATTATTTTATAAAATATTTATCAATCGATTTTTAATCTCGTATTAAAAAAGTAAAATTTTCTTTCTAATATTTACATAATAAACTTTGATATAGAATAGTTACTACTAAAAAAAAAGTAAGTTCATGCTTGTAAGACTGAGTTATATAAGAAAAAAACTTTTGATTTCTTTCTCCATATGAAACAATGCTTATCAACAAGTTATTAGAGTCTCACCAAGCCAATTCCAATCCAGAGTTTTACCTAGTTTAAACTAGTGTATAATTTCATTTTTTTTATAGTTTTTATTTTATATTTAAAAGTTTCCTTTATTATTTTTCATCCTAGTGTATTTTAGGCTATAATCATAAAACAATAGGTATTATTTGAGTTAACAAATGCATTTTTTTGAAGCTAATTTGAGCCAGTATTGTCAGATTTGATTTTGTCAATCAAATTCAAATTGAACTGGTTCAACACGAGGTGCCAGTAACTTGATTAGCCACCTCTATTGTTCCTCTAATTATAATTTAATTAATCAATGAAGCCGCTCGTCAATTTTCAACCAGGAAAAAAAAATCAAATTTCAACAAGGGGGCTATGCAACTCGAATCAAGGACTCTCCATCAGTGCACTCCTCCTTATTGAAGTGATATTATATTTGTCAATCTTATTCTTGTCGCTTTTATAATAGTAGTACTGGTATGGTTGTTTCATTTTTTCTCCATTTTTTTTCTGCAGACTCTGAAATTGGGAAAAATCCTGACAATTTACTATCGTCACTGTTCTCTGGTCTTCTGTGCATGTTTTTTTCTCAAGAATATGGTTGTGATTTGGAAAAGGGAAAATGTCTACTCCATCCCTGTTTGATCGGGACATTACTAAAGCATACACATTTCATAAATTTTCTTGGATATGGGCCAAACTAGTTTATGACAGGAAAGATGGTTTGAAAAGTTTGACAATTTCTCACAGTGAGAGATTTGGATTTTCCTTTCTTGAGAAGAAAAGGCCTTGGTCGGAAAAAAGCGGCGATCCTTCAAAAATTCGATTGGAAAACACGAGAGCTCAGACACCGCTGTAGCTAATAACCAAAGAGTAAAAAATAAGACAATCAATATTTTCCCTAGTACTTTATTAAAGAAAAGAAAATTGTCGCCATCGTTTTCTCTTGTCATATATTTGGAACACAGAACGTCCCATGTGATTGGTGGTTTGGTTTTTCAAACTGGTTAGAAATGTCCGTATGTCAGGAATAATCCCCAGAAGCCCTTTATTAGGTGATGATGTGGCGCATTTTCTGGTTTACATTTTTGTGGCCTTGGCAGCGAGTGCTCGGGGGTCAAATCGCAGGTGCCTGCCTGCCTCCACTATTTTCCTGTTCCTTCGTTTGCCTCTTTCTTCTCCTTTTTCAGTCAAAAGCGACTTACCAACCCAAACCAAAACTCATGGGTATCCATTAACCAGCCACAGAGATGACCATACGACAAAGTGTGCCCACCCACACTCGTCACTGAGGCTTTTCATCATCCCTACAATGAAACCTATAAACGGATGGATGACGCTTGCTCAGTTACTGGATCAAGATAACATTTAACACAGTTTGATCCACCCCTCCAACACGGACGGTGGCTGTGTAATCATTGCTGTATTGCAGCCCTGAAGTATCTCACCAATTGATGAATGATGTTTTTCTATTACAAAACACAAACAAAGCTCACGGTCTAACCAGACACAAGGTCATACATACAAAGGTATGGTACTGGTAACAGACCCAGGATACTCGATTAGTTCAGAGAGCGACGAAATAAAACCACCCAGAGAAACAGGGAAATCCATATTTTATAAGTTTATCTTACATTTTATAAAAGACCAAAACAAAAACACTATATACTTTATATCAGTTCATATTGATTGTTCTGTACCATATTTCTCTTTTTTCTTCCAATCCTCGATAAAAAGCAAAAATGATTGAACAAACTGGAAATGAATATCCTGCTGAATTTTCTGCAAATACTACGATATTATCTCATACCACTACCCTTTTCTCTCTTTTCTCTCTCTTTTTTTTCCTTTTTAAATTTTCTTTTAACCAAAGAACGAAACCCGGGGACAAACTGTATCTAAAAAAAACTTTTTTTTTTTTTTAATCTTTTCTACTCCTTGTCTATAGCCGTTAAGAAGTCTAATTTAACAGCAGTGACTGTCCTTTTCATGCCAAGTGCATGCCGCAGCTCGATCCCACTCTGCATCCATCCTCTAATCATGACCCAACTTATTGAACTCCATTTATAAAAGCTTTTTTCAGATTTTTTTTGTTCTTTTCAACTCCATCCCTCTCTACCATCATATCCCTCTCTACCTTCCTTCTGTTGGATTTAGGGGGCTTTTCTTTGGCAACACCTTCATAGCACACCAAAAACTCCTATGTAACAAAATCAAATAGAAGCTAGGTAAAAGAATCCGACTTTCATTTTGTAACTACGCCTCGCAGGGTTTGTCTAGCTTCCTCCTTTTAGCATCCGGGGTATTGTGTGAAGAATTTGCACATGGCTCAACAGTTGTGTGGTTACTGCTATAGCTCAAGCATGCAGCATCCAACACCCCAATGGGGCTTTGGGGCACTGATAGGAGTGAAGCACTTGTGCCCTTAACAGATCCACCAAACAACGACAAATCATGAATCAGTTGAAGACACTTCAGCACTCTCTCCTGCCAACAAAAAAAATAAAAATACAAAAGAACATATTCAATGGTTCATGTATTTAACATGTCTCAGGTTATCGCACATGTAAGTAATCAAACTCAAAATGATATAACCAAAAAGAGTCATCATTTATGTCCCTTTTTATTGTTTTGGACCACAAGGCACCAACTTTACCTTTTGTACAGGTTGAGCGAGTACAGAAATTGCTTGCTCAGCGTCCACTGTTTTGGTTTCCCCCACAACAGCTATTGCCACAGCTGCTGCAATCTCAGAAGGCCTAAATTCCAAGAAGTAAATCCCTGCATTGAATTCCCACCCACCAAAAACATCAGACACCCCCTCTCAAATATCTCCATCATAAAGTTTTTCCAACTGCAAGGAGAAATTATTTTAGATAGTACATTGCCAATGTGTGCATAAGAGTGAGAAAGGGACCTCTAATTGTGCTCAGTATGAGATGGATTGATTGCAAGATTAAAGACTTAGGTGGGGGGGTCTGATCATTATTGATCTTGCTAAGGAAATAGTCTATGAAGGAGAAAGGAGTAATTGCTTGCATTCTCCAACTCAATGTGCTCAATACAAGAAGTTCCATCCTTTGTATAGTTCTTGCTTCAAATACAAATCTTGATTCGCCCACCTATCAAATATCAGGATCCTTAAATTTATTAGATGAACTTCACAGGTAATGCAAACGGAAATTCTGATGGATCTATACCTGTAGATCTAGAGATAGTGGAACTTCAGTCTCCTCCATTTTGGCCGCAAGAGATAAACATGCCACAGCTAGTAACTGCATCATCCAAGGTTTACCATTCTGCGGATTACACACAGCAGGATTAAACTAAATGAAATCAAAATGGAATTAGGCGCAGCACACCAGTAAAAACATAAAGGATCGTAAGAGAGATGCCAAACAACAATGCCATGATTGCTTAATTTCAACTTACAGGTAATTCATAGGCAGAGAGAAATCTATCCAAGTAGTTTACTGATAGATACGCACAAAGTGGTCCAAAACCAAAGTGGGCATGAACCTGTTGAGCAACAAGACCATTAGTATTGATCATCAACAAAAGCTCAATTGAGGAATCGAGATAATCGAACAGAACAAAAAAAAACCTAACAGCTCATAAACAACAATCAGCATTAGTGCGAGGCTAATCAAATGAAAGGAAAAGGGGAAGGAAAAAATAAATGCACAAAAAATCTTCTAGGAAAAATAGAAAAGACCACATAGAAATGCAACTAGCAAATTAGCACCGGCCCCAAAAAAGGGAAAAAAGAAGGGAACCCACCAGACCCACTTCAGATTAAGTAGATGGAGAAGAAAAAAGAACACCAAACAAAAAGAAAAAAACGCAACCTATTTCATCAATAGCCTCGAAGAACTCACAACACCGATATGAAAGAGACACTCAGCACAATCAGCACTAGAAAAATAGCTTTACATCAATCAAAATATACAGCAAATACAAATCTATCTCCAGACATCCAGCACAGATATCACTATAATCATCACGATATACCAATCCGAAAATGAAAAGAAGTCCTATACACTATACGGTGAAAATAAAAACCCCCTTTTGGATAACCAAATCTCATATTTTGAAAACCAGTCAAGAAAAATATAAATATAGAAAATCCCATATAATCGCCATTTTAGAACATCAAACTATAGTGAAAAAAAAAAATGAACCCGCCTTTGCAATCCAATCAACAGCCTCTTTTCTAGCCCCCATGTCCAGGTCTCCATTTCTCAGTCTCTTCAAGTAATCACCATTAGGTAAATGCTGACACTCCTTTTCAACCATCAAAACCAAACACTCATCACTCTGCATCGGCAAACACCCGCCATCTCCACCACCGTTTTGATTACAGATTTGATGATTCCCATCATGCCACGTGGCCTCAAACTCCTCCACGGTAGCATCATAGTGATCGTTATCATCGAAGATGCTATTATTATCTTCCGCACATAGAAGGTTTGAAACTGCACAATCAAAACTTGGTGCCATATTTAATAATACCTCTCCGAAAAATCACTCCTTTTCTCTGTTGTATATCTAGGCAATAAAGTTCATCAAGCAGCAAGCGTGTCAAAGCAAGGATTTTTGTGTGTGTGTAGAGATTTTGATGTGTTTTAGAACAAAGAACAGATTTTTATATCAAAGAATAGAAGAACAAAGAATAGTCTTTTACAAAAGAAGGTGAAAACAAAACCTATATAGGTGAAGTGTTTCTCTCTGTATATCTGTTTATCGTCTCTCACCCAGTATCTATCGAAGTTGGGGGCTGAAAAGACCGCTACTCCAAGCAGGGGTTTATGAAGGGAGAATGAGTGGCTCTTTTTAGGGTAAAAGGCAGGGAGCGAGAGGAGGGTGGGGGCAATATAGGCATGAGAATCACAGAGAAATGGAATAGTAAGAGCAAAATATAACACAACACAAGGGCATTTACAAGATTTTGTAGGGATTTATTGCCTGTCCAAGGACAGTTCTTTACTTCTTTAACACCTACCACCCCATTGATGGCACAGTAGAGAATAGGTCGAAACTAAGATTGGGTATATTTTTATTTATTACACCTTTTGTGCCCTTAATGGTAACTTTTTTGCTTCGTGTGTGTGTGTGTGTGTGTATTAAAAAAAACCTAAATGAAATAAGTGATTTATCATCCTAAACACAAGTTTCAATTTACCGGAGCAATGTAAATATGTTTTTTCCCTTTATAAAAAAAAAACTCATTTGACCTGTCATACAGATAGATTTGTCTTTTCTAAATAATACATTATTCATTGTAAAATTAATTGTCGATAAATTAATCAAAATATCTTTATTAAAATAATAAAATAACTATTTTATCCTTAAACATAAAAAAAAAATTAAGCTTTTGGTAGAGAACTTTTTGATCTTTTCAAAAATAAAAATACAATAAAGTTATGGCCATGCACTTTGGAGAGAAAAGAATGAAAATGCACAAGGAGGCTTATTTGTTTTTTTAAAACAGTGAGATGTATCCTTGAAATCTGGAAAAAAAAAGGGGTTAATTTTAAGGGTGTTTTAATAATTTTCTTCTCGTTTTTTTTGTTATTTTCCAATTTGATTGTAGGTTGTTTGGTAATTTTTAGTTATTAATAAAAAGGTTGCAGGCGCATAACAAGCCCGACACTATTTAGGTAGCGCATAGAACTTGTTCAATTACCAAAATCTTGCTTATGCGGTAGCAAAATTTGTTCTTTTAGGAGGTAGCATCTAAGAATATCCGATCAGTTGTGGTAATGTTTTTTATTCCTCTTTTCTCTCTCGTGCCCTTGAAATTCACATACAACTTTTCAAAAAACAACCGTGTTGATCATTTGGTTTGTAGTTTTATCAATTTTGACCCTTTTTTTTTTATTTGTTGGCATTTTATTCAATCTAATTCTTTTATTCAATTTAATTTCTCTATTTCTGATCGCTCTATTTATATGTTTTATAATTTTCTTGATTTTTGTTTTTGTAATTTCATCCATTACCATTTATTGCATTTATTTTCTTAATTTATATTTTGTCCTTATTTTTTTATTGCTATATTCATATTTTTTTTTCTTGATTTGTCTTCTTTTTTAATTTTATTATTTAACATTTAATTTCATTTTATTTTTATCTAGTTTTAGTCCTTAATTTTTCGATCACTTTATAATTTCTTTATAATTTTTTATGTGGAATGTTTTGGTCTTATATCCCGGGTTACATTTAGTAAATTTAACTACGATTTTATTGGATTATCATCACCTAATGTATCATTTTTTAGTGTTTGAAAATATTTTGCGAACGGGAGTCACCTATATATATATATCTCTAATTTATGGCAGAATTTTTCTCATTTATCTTAAAATCCTCCGAGGATCCAAATACCAAGTAAGTGACATTAGTATTGTTGTCACATCTCTCTTTCTCTCTCCTCTCACAAAATATTGTTATCTGTGCTAGTGTTTGAGAGTGTATTTGATTCACTATTTAACAAAAATCTGATTTTTTTCTTGTTTAAAGTTAATTTATATATATATTTTTTATTATTTTGATGTGTTAATATTAAAAATTAAAATTAAAAATATATTATTTTAATGTATTTTGAAACAAAATTTATTCAAAAAATAATTAATATTACAATAAGAAATATTATCCGAGAATGATGCGTTTTAATTGAGAATGGAGTTGGAAGAGGAATCACGTGTTTTGATTTTGTTGAATTTAGTTTGGGAATAGATTAAGACAGTCCACTGATCTGTAAGATAACATCTCCTACAATCAAGCAAAAAAAAAAAAGTTACGTGGCTCGATTCGATGGAAATTGCTTGATTAGTTGTTGCTTATATGGAGTATTGGAGTGTTTTTTCCATATTTTTATACGTTGCCGTCGACCATCGAAACGTTGAGGAATTGACCGATACAGTAGAAGCCATCTCTGGCAAGGCATTTTACAAGTTACCTCGGAGATTAAATTTGGTTGCCTAAAAGGTAGCCGTAATATGCCACTATTTTGTCAAGCTTTCTATGAATACCACCGCAATGCCATGATGGATCAAAGTAATCAAACGGTAGTGGTATTTGATGAATATCGCACCGCTTACTTTCTTCAGCAGGGCCACACCGATAAATAAATCCTACTATATACCATGGTCATGATGATCGATTCTGTAACTATCAGTTTACCAAAAAGAACCTTTGTGGTTTATTTTTTATGATCTTACCGAGAGCATTCCTCGGTCGAAACTGATGCGAGTTTGGAGAGTCTAGAACAATAACTAAAAAGAATGTGCGAAGAGCAACAAATTTGGATGGATTTCCGACCGTTCTTCTTCCTCTTCTCTCACTGTTTATATATATATAAAATAGGGATTTCAGACCATGCTCGCAGATAAAAAGGAGAGGGATCGGCTAGACGTCAGAAATTATGCTTATCTAGTCGTGATAAAAAATATATAGTTATAGTTATCTATTTTTTATTTTATTTTTCTTCGAGTAGATGTACTCATGTATAGGCTTGTTTTCTATTAATGTGACATGGTGTGATTTTAAAATAAGGTTAGCAGAAGCAGTGTTTAATAAGTGGATCGATGTAGTTTTAAAATACAACAATTCTACTTAATAAAACAGCAAGTTTCTTGATAAATTGATTTTTTTATTTTTAATACACAACACCATTATTTATACTGTAGGCAAAGTACAGCACAGTAATACTAAAAAAAACTCTTTTAGAAACTTTTGAAGTTATTTTTCTATATATGATTAATTTTCATACTTCATTTTAGGACGCATATGTGATATAACTCAATGATGAGCAACGTTCAACCATGATGATATCAAATTATACCTCAAGACTTCTCTTGATCGATAGAGCGATCTGATGAAATTAATGGACACTCACTAAATCTCAGTACTGTTCATTCTCGTAATATACCATGTTATATGACGATCACTCATCTATTTATTTGTTACTATTCATCGAAGAGAATCGAACTAAAAAAGAGAGAGTATATATAGGTTGCGAAACCCACTTTTGAAAAGGAAAAGATAATGCATGAAATCATTAGAATTATGGATAAATATCAGGTTACATTAATATTGTTAATTGTTTAAGCATTGGTCATCTTTCATCGCACGCACAGGATTACTTGTTCTAGCAGCAGTGGTTGTAAAATCTGTACGAAATTGAATCATGATCAAAGAGTTTTATTTCTTGCATCGTTCTTCATCTCTCGCTTGGAGCTTCAAATGCACATCAAGCTCGGACAGGGGAATGCTCGTTGGATCGATCATGACGTGTTCATTATCCGGGTTAATTACCAGTAAAGAATGCAGATCGAGTCTTTAATTAATTATGTTGTTTTATTTTGGATGGATGGATTCATTGAATTTTGTCAATAGCGGGTGAACGATGGAGTCGTGTTATTCACTGAGAGGAAATTTCCCTCGTAACTGACTAATTTCAGGCAACGAGGAGAATCTAAAATTTCCAATGAGAAAGAAGGGGGTTCAAGGCATGCGTTGCATTTTAGCGACACCTGTACCCAAATGTCCCAGCCCCTTTCATCGAAAAAGCTAGAATTCAATGATGAATTTAGAAAATTTTCTCAAAATCATCCAAAATCTATGGTGTGGGAATTAAAGGGTGGTCTTTTACTGGCCAGAGAATCACAAAAAGAGCTGTCCTTTCGCTTTTTTTTCCACCTTTAGGAGCGTCTCCTTTAGTTTTTGTAAACGTAAAAATCTTAAAAAGTACAAGTTGTCTCCAACATCCAGTAATGACTGCTCGATTTGGATGGCATGGTTAATCAGGAAGATAAACAAGTTTTATCAAGGGCAATTAGAGGATTTTAAATGTGATTATGAAGCTAAGTACATTCACCACAAGTCTTTAACAAAACCATCATTAACTTTACTAGGGAATGGTGCAAGAACGAGTTTGAATCACCGTTATTGCAAGTCAAGACCAACTTTAGGGTCATACAAGCAGCAAGATTTCCAAACAGTTGGTCCAATGGTTTCATTTTCTTCACTAGATGCCCCTCGACTAGGTTTTGTTGGCTGAGTCCATTGTCTACCAATTTTGTTCTGCTATAGCCCGGAGAATTTGGGGTCAATTTCGCTTTTCTCTAGATGTACTATAAAATCTTTATCCTTCTATTTGAGAATGATGGCTTGCTGGCCACGTTTAAGAGCTAGGGTATTTGGTGAAGGTATTGTATCGAAAACCTGCAGTATACATATTTATTACTGATAGATCATAAACCCATTGCAACAACAGGTGCTTGATCAAGTAGTAGAGACTTAATTAATGGGGGCTGATCATCCCTACGGGTCTAATAAAATGCGCAAGACGCGATACAGTAAAATCCGGTAAAGATTAACAGTAGATGATAAGGGTTTTTAACTTAGGATCCTTGGTATTGCTTTCATGGACATGTGCTTAAAAATGGGTCTCTAAAGAGGCTTTAAGGACACAAATTTCTAACCCTTTTCTCGCTTATCACTTCTTTGAAATGCTCTTTTTCTTTACTTTGAATTTTACCTTTTCTTCGTGTTTTTCCACTTTCGCAGTTTTCACTCTCAAAAATCCTGTCAACTTAAAAAAATGAGACACTTTCTCCTCATATGGCTCGTGTCAGTTCTGTGCTAATTTCGAAGACTCTGTTCCATTAGAAAATGAGAGCTGAGAGGCACGAGCGAGGCCCCCCACTGTTCCTATAACAATTCACATCTTTGGTCTAAAGAGAGTCTTCTCTTGCCGTTTGAGATCCGAGCTTAACAGAGTGTCATCCACATTTTCACACCCACTACCCCAATATTTTAACGTATCCATTGATCTAATTTCTCCTTTATTTTTACTGCTAGAAACCCAATGTCAGGTCATATGATCATGACCAGGATTAACCCAATATTCTGCATTTGACTGAATCTCTTTGCCACTGCACTGTCTCACACAAGGCAGAAGGGGAGAGAAAAGAAAGAAAGAAAAAACCCGATACACGCTTATACAACCTTTTTCTTTAACAATACATCCTGCACGTAATGCAGGATTCCCATTCCTCATTTTGTTATTTGGTTACGTGAATACAGTACCATCTTATTAATCTTTTTTCTTTCTCGTGTCTGATATATGGGGCATTCCCTTCTATACATTATTCTGTTAATTTGCTCTCATGGAGATCCACACAGTTGTTAGAAAATTTCACATAATGTTGAAAATATATAATAACAATTAGTAAAACAGGTTTCATCTTGTTTTTTGCATCATTGAGGAAATCTTCGAAAATACTTGGATAAGCTCTCGCTCTCTCTCTCTCTCTCTCTCTCTCCCCCCCCCAATGAATGAGAACTGTCATTAATCAAAAAGAACAAGGTAGCGTAGTTCACCCTGCTACACAGCAATTACATATATAAAAAAAAACTCAAAAAACAATAATGATTAGCAGATTTAGTAAAGTTACAAAAATCATTGCCATTAATTTCTACCATTTCTACTTAGTAGTGCAACACAAATAATCCTACTCGTGATTCTATCATTTTTTTTTCATAGCCTTTAAAATCTATACATAATTTTACCATAGAAAATTCAGGGGCGGGGGGCTAGTAGGGCCCTGCCCCTGAAAAAAAAAATTAATAATATTCCCCTCCATAATTAAATCCAACGAAGTTTTGAATTTTAGTGCTGATAATATATAATTAATTATTTGGTTATTTTATCATAATCTTGTTTTGTGTATCATCATAGTCCCATGTATCCATAAAAATATTCAACGTAGACTTTGTATCATTTTTTTTTTTCAATTTGGTATTAATTTTTAAATTTCTTTTTATTGCTTGAAATTGAATTTAGAAATTTCTATCCTTAAACTAAAATCAAAACGTAATATTTTTTTAAAAAAACTATATAATATATTTATTTATTTTTATTCATGTTGACTTTAAATTTTTAATTGCTTTATTCTCTAAAGAAATACTATTTTATTATTTAATTTCATAATTTAATTAAAAAATAATAAGAAATAAAATAATACATAAATAAACTCATGTAATATCATGAATTTTTGAACAACTTTAAGAATTTTAATATAGGTTGATGTAGCGTAAGAGATTGGTTCTTAGTTTTTTTTTTCTCTTACATTTTATTGAAAAATATTCAATATATATACATCTTAAACTAAAGCTTATGTTATGGGCTTTTATTGATTTAAGAAAAAAAATTATAACAAATCTATGTTAAGGAATTGTGATTCAAAGTACTAAGTTGAAAAACTTTTCTATTATTTTTTTTTCAACTTGGTATCAATATTTTATATTTTTAGGTTTTCTAATTTGGTAATTTGATTTTTTTCTTGAAATGGTTTTTTCAAAAAAAATTTTAACTTCTTCAGTTTAATTGGTTAATTTTTAGTTTTTTTACTTACCATTACATTCAACAGCTTTTAACGGAGATTAGCTTACCGCAATCGCTTCACATAATTGTATGTGACATGTGTATTTATATTTACTTTAATATCGTGAAGTAATTAAATTATGAAATGAAGGTAGAAGAAAAGCACTTATCAAACCTTTATAAAACTAATTAGTATGAAAAATAAGAAGATTCAGCTTGTGATAAACAAAAAATTAATCCAAAACCCACTTCTGATCCTCCTCAGGTATTTGTTAGAGAATAATATAAATTATATCTTGAAACCCAACAAAAAAATAAATCCATTAAAATCAAGTCAAAACATAACTAGGTAATTGCAAAGAACTACAACTAATTAGATAATTTTACAATGAAAACAGGTGAAGAATCATAAATTATAAATTTAATTTCTTAATCTCTCGTTAAGAACCACAAAAGATCTAACTCAAACGTCAACAAATATTATAAATACTAGTTAAATCAAAAGTCTAATTAACTAGTTAAATAAAAAGTTTGAGCTTCACAAACAACTTTAACTTGTGATTGTCTTCTTCTATATTACAATTCGTGAGAGATATATACAGGTTCATAACTTCATATAACGTAAGAATATATTTTTTAATTCAATAATATATGAATTAATTACCACACTAAACTTCATTACTTACCACACTAAATTTTATTTCTCTAACTAAGTTTTAAATTCTCTAGGCAAATTAGAATCTATTTTTACATGCGGATAAATAATGAATTGATTTTGGCATTTTGTCCACCCTAGTTGATCGATCTTTATTCTCTCCTTGGAAAATTCATTTGCTTGTTCTTGCTTTTCACGTTGAATTGTTGCTGGAATTTCAGCTTTTGCATTGGGAGAAGGCTGCTCTTCTTGTTGCTATGAAAAGGTATGATTTGTTGCCATGTGTGTGTTTTTGTTGATTCGTTTATGCTCTCCTTTTTCTTTCAAGCTTTGATACCAATTCTTAAAAGAACTAAACACGAAGTATTTAACTTTATTTTTTTTTATTGATTGATATTCAACGCACAAAATTTCTAAATACATGGCTTTTATATTTATTAAAAGTTTATAAGCTTAAACTATCTTATTTTAGCAAGAATTCTAAATATTAGTTCAATAAAGATTCTAATTAACTAGTTAAATAAAAATTTTAAATAAAAAATATTTTTGATCCAGGAAAAGATTTCCTAACTCGATTAGAAATTTTCTTTTACCTCAACAATATCATCATTATTTTACTAAATAGGTTAATTAAAATTATATTACCAAATATTTCTCTTCAAGTATTTTGCCTCTTAAAAAGGTTACAACTTCTTAGATAATTTTTAAAAACAAACCTAAAAAGGAAAAAATCAATAAAAACCCTAAGATAATTAGGAAACTCAAAAATAAAGAGAAAATAATAAAACTAGTCTAAATAGCGCATCTTCTAGAACTAATTTGGAGACTTTTTGAATCTCAATTGGTTACAACACATTTAAGCGTCGAATCTTGTAGTTAAATTTGAGCATCATCTAATGATCGAGTTGAAATTTATAATTCTTTCGTCATATCAACCATTCTATATATCTCAGATATTGTTTTAAACTTTATTTTATCTCGTCGAGCCATAAATATTGTTGCAAAGTTATCCATGTAGTGCAATTATATCAGATTCACAATCTACCGTTCAAAACCACCTATATCATTTTCACGAGTTTGAAAAATTTATCCTCGAGTTGAAACCATTCATTCACCCATGTTGTTGTTGTCGTTGTTTACCATTAAATGCAATGTTAACGTCCTTGTACTCCACTGTCCTTTAACATGTTAATCCACGTTCAATGGTGATACTGGTAGATATAAAATGGTTTTGATGTGGCCAAGTGTTCCATGTTTACGTGTGTGGGAATCAATATTTCTAAATTCCAGAAAGTATGCTCAAGGCGTTGATAGACCTAAATAAAGCAGTGCTAGGCAGGCGTGACCGTCTCTCTTAACAAATAGTTTTCACACTGCCTATTAAACAAACTTGAAAAAGTTCTTGAGTTGCACCAAATCAATATATTAACACCTATCTACACTTCAACACCAAGAAAGAGAAGAGTTTACTGGTAAAACAAATTAAACTGCGTATCCAGAGATTTAAAGAAATCTTGGTATATTAAAAAGACATAAAAGAGACTCCCTGCATTGAGTTTGTAGCAATTGGTCATCGATCTAGGCATGTGCACCTCCTTGCAACACCGTGGTCCGCCATCAAAAGCATCCCGAACATCCGCCGTATCTCCTGTGTCTGCACTATCAAACACCACCCCTCCATAAAAGAAAAAAAGAAATCCCACGTGGAGTGCAATCGGGTCCACACGTCCCCGTCTTTTGGTGCCTCCTTTGTTATTTTAATCTCGTGTTGTCTGCGATGCTGACTGGTCCCCTCGTTAGGGATTAACATTCGAATATTGTACATGCGATAAAACCATGGATCGACTTGAGCTGGCAGAGCCACCTATCTTGGCTTGAGCTATGTCTTTATCAAAGCTCTCAGTGTCTTAAAAAAACACATTTTGGCTATACTTTTGGGATTCTGCAAGCTAGAGCCAGGGACCAGATGCTTCGGCATGAGGGAGTAAGAGGGAAGCAGTTCTATAATCCAAGTTATAAGCCACTCTTGTCTCTATTACATTGCTAATTAATTATTTAATTATCAACTTGAATTCATGATTAATTACTCAGTCAAAGGCACTAATACACATATACTGCAAAATGCCAAAGGGGAATGAAAACGTCCTGACAACCAACCTGGCATGAGGGTTTTGTCCTTAATGGACCAATTAATGGCATCGCATAACTATAGATCAAATCCCTCTGGTTCGGTAAGCATGCCTTGCGATTGTCTGTTTCTACTGGACACCACCTCTTTTTGCTTGGTACGCACTATCCTGTTCTGTTTAGCTACTTGTTAAAATTCGTTTTATATAGAATTAACTAGATATGTGATACGTGCTCTATCACGAATAATTTATTTAATAAATAAATAAATATACATGTTTTTTTAATATGTTTTTATTCATACAAAATTTAACAATAAAAAATCTAAAAATTTATGCATTCATCTAACTAAATAAATCGATAATTATTCATGTTTGTAAATGTAAAAAAATAATAATCATTAATGACAAATAAAGATTAAATTAAAAAAATCGAGAGATGAATATAGATTAAGATATTTAATCTCACAACACGAGAATAAAAAGATATAAGTAGCTAGATTAAAAAATTTGATCTCACAACATTAGTCATGTACCAATTATATCTAATAACTTAGTATCTCATAATAAATTGTTTAGGTATTGCTAATGTGTATCAAAAAAACAAAAAGGATTTTAACCATGAATTCAAAATCAATTGCATGCTGGAATATATATTTTTATCTAATATTGAGATGAAAATATTTTGAAATTACTTAATTTAATTTAGGTTGACATGTGAAACTTGCGAGGGATAATCTTGCAAAATATAAATTGAAAAGCTCATTAATCCTTAATTAACTCAGTATTAAAAGATGAAATTGGTAAAAAGCAACTCTTAACTAAAAAAATCAAAGTGAACTCGAATAAAAAAACCAAACTTGCAACACACAACATTAGATTTAATAGATTTTCTATCCTAAAGATTAAGACTGTTCTTCATTTAATTATATGTTAACAAAGCGCATGAAAATTTTTTTTATGAAATATTTTTTTAAGGTAAAAGAAACCCGGGATAGGGGCGTGTGACCGAGAAAGCAAAAGCAAATCACTAATAACAAATAGTAAAATTGTATTTTTTTTAATTTAAGGGACAAAAAATGGATTAAAAAAATGATAAATCTACATACCATTTAATTATAATCTATTCCTTATGATTTTTCGTATTAAATTAATCTATTCTCTTGATATTGAAAATAAGTAATTAGTTACTTGGCTAGTTCCCATTGTACTCAAATTAGAACTATTTTGTTCTAAACGATTAAACTCTTTTCGCATTAATCTTCCCACTTCACCAACTTCTTTTTATTTTTCTATTTTTTTAAAAAAAATAAAATGGATGAAAAATATTAAACTATAAATAAATTTTAAAATGATTAAATATATATTTTATGAAATCACAAGGACTAATAAATTGGTTTTGCTAAACTACAGTAACCTTAGCTGATTATTTTGAACTTCTTTCTCAAAATACACTACCTATTGAAAGCCCATAACAGTTCTGGAAGCCCAAATCAGAGCCTGGTCTGCAATGAATCCTAGATCCACTTTCTGTCCATTTCTCCGAATGAAAGAAACTTAATGGGCCAAGCCTATCCATCATAGAGAAAAACCTGTTGGTTTCTACTGGACTCGACCCCCCGTCTCCTTCTTCCACCTCTGCCCTGCCCTCACCTCTTCAAACGGAGTTCGCGCAGTCACTCTCCCATCTCGGCCCCCCTATGACACAAACAGGCTAGTGTTTCTCTTATCTCATTGTTTTCATGAAGATTTAGCTATTTAACCTCACGCTCTTAAATTTTTTTATTCGTTTATGCGGATTCTGTTGATGACAATTTGCTAGCTCCTTAGTTATAGCTGAATTAATCATGAGGATAATGGTAACCTTAACTATGTTTTTTGTCTTGTCTTCGACGTAATCATTGTTTTAATTTATGTTTAAACTCTTAGATTGCTATAATAATTTGTACTGAATGATGATTTTGTATGGAATAAGTGATTAAAATTGGCTTCAAAATGGTTTTGCTTTTCTGGTATATATTAAGAAAAGCTAACAGGGGTCGTATTTTTTCAGATTATGAAGTGCTATAAAAAGGGGAAGCGGTAGTTTTGATGAATTCTGTGAAAGTTGTTATTTGCCACAAGCATCGCTCTTTCTCCTCGCTTCCATGGATCTCTCCTCTTCATTTTTTAACACCTAAATTGGACCCCCCACCCAAAACCCTTCTGGAACCACGAAGGAAACCCAAATTTATTTCTCACGAGACTGCCATAAACTTGATCAAACATGAGCGGGATCCTCAACATGCCTTGGAAATATTTAACTTGGTAGTGGAGCAGAAGGGTTTTAATCATAATCATGCTACCTATTCAACTATAATTGATAAGCTTGCTCGAGCTAAGAAGTTTCAGGCTGTTGATGCTCTTCTTCGGCAAATGATGTATGAAACTTGCAAGTTTCATGAGAGTTTATTCCTTAATCTGATGAAGTATTTTGCCAAGTCATCTGAGTTTGAAAGAGTGGTCGAGATGTTTAATAAAATCCAGCCAATTGTTCGTGAAAAGCCATCGCTTAAAGCCATCAGCACGTGTCTGAATCTTCTGGTTGAATCAAAGCAGGTTGATTTGTTGCGGGGTTTTTTATTGGATTTGAAGAAGGATCACATGCTGAAACCAAATACCTGCATTTTCAACATCTTTATTAAGTATCACTGTAAAAGTGGTGATCTTGAATCTGCTTTTGCAGTGGTGAAGGAGATGAAGAAGTCTAGCATTTCTTATCCTAATTTAATTACCTACTCAACTCTGATGGATGGTCTCTGTGAGAGTGGAAGGTTAAAAGAAGCAATTGAATTGTTCGAGGAGATGGTGTCGAAGGATCAAATCTTGCCTGATGCCCTTACTTATAATGTTCTAATCAATGGTTTTTCCTGTTGGGGAAAAGTTGACCGGGCAAAGAAGATAATGGAGTTTATGAAGAGTAATGGATGTAGCCCAAATGTATTTAATTACTCAGCCCTCATGAGTGGATTTTGCAAAGAGGGAAGGTTAGAGGAGGCCATGGATGCTTTTGAAGAGATGAAGAGCTTTGGTTTGAAACAAGATACAGTTGGATACACGATTTTGATAAATTACTTTTGTAGGTTTGGTAGAATTGATGAAGCCATGGCGTTGCTCGAAGAGATGAAAGAAACAAAGTGCAAAGCTGACATTGTAACTGTTAACGTGTTACTTAGAGGATTTTGTGGAGAAGGTAGGACTGAGGAGGCGCTTGGGATGCTTAACAGACTCTCTAGCGAAGGTATTTATCTAAACAAGGCGAGTTACAGGATTGTGTTGAATTCCTTGTGCCAGAAAGGTGACTTGGACAAGGCTCTTGAGCTTTTGGGTTTGACACTCAGCAGAGGCTTTTTACCCCATCATGCAACTTCAAACGAGTTGTTAGTTGGCCTTTGTAAAGCTGGAATGGCAGATGATGCAGTTGTGGCGTTGTATGGATTGGCGGAGATGGGATTCAAACCAGAGCAAGATTGCTGGGCTCTTTTAGTTGAATTTGTATGCAGAGAGAGAAAGCTGTTACTTGCATTTGAACTGCTTGATGAGTTAACAGCAAATGAATGTGAAGATTTTGTACCTTTGTGAATTTGATGAAATTATCACCACCTATTCTTTGATATCTGTATGAAATGTACCAAACATATCTGCAGCTTGACCAAGATTGAAGCATCCATGGTGACAAATGGAAGCAACCCCTTCTCTTCAAATTCCCACAGAATTCTCAACTCTTATTTCTTCACTATTCCCACGATTGGCAAGTCTTTCCTCGGAGGCATGTCCAGAACTTCTCCTTCTCTTAACGATTCTGAACGACATGTCACTCAAACAAGATTGTGTTTGTTACGCATTGTCGTTCGTTCATAACTAAAACAAGACCCCATCGACCGCTAGATTATATCAAACTGTTCCTAAATGCATAACGTGGCAGAATCAGATAGTTCTGGAATGAAAACTTTCCTCCTCAGACGGTGAGAGTATCAAAGTAAACTCGAGATCAAGAAATGAATAATATTGTACTCTTTGACAGGACTATAAGTAGCAATGGCTTCCTCTGTCTTTTCAAGAGCTGTATCAATCCTCCCTTCAACAACAATAAGACGGCGTTTGCCTCTAGTCGGGGCGTTTTGCATCATAAGCTTAGGCCTCTCTAATCTATGCCCAACAACTCTCTCTTCTTCTTCTCTCAAAACGGGTAGCGCTCAATCTCTCCCCTTTATTCCTCTCTTAAGGTAAATAAAAAGCCTTAAAATCTCTTCTTCTTTGGTGCCATGATTATATAATTACCTTGTAATTTAATTAATTCCATTCAAACGTTTGGATTAGATCAAAGTTTGGCAGCAGCCAAGCAGCAGCAACACAAGCTACGAACATCAGAATGGAAGGGAATTCCGACACCGTACCAAGTATTGTTGTTTATGTTACTGTCCCTAATAGAGAAGCAGGTTTGTGTCTTTTTCTTTGTTTCGTTTCTTCTCTTTATTTGTTATTCTGTCTATTATTTGCCCCCCCCCCCCCTCTTAAAGGATTAATTAGATGCTCAATTCTGATTTTAATCAAGCATTATCCTCCTCATTACTTGAAAAATAATTAAGCAATTGTTGCCCGCAGAATTGGAGAAGCTCTGCTTATTGATAACATATATATATATTCTCTTCATTTCCTTATTAATGAATCAATATGATCAAACATATCAATCCCACTTACTTTAAGTCGCATTTTATTATTTATTTATTTTAGTTGAGGTTTTCTTAATTTTGTACTTCTTGGTTCTTACAGCTTTTCATGTTGTTTTCCAATCTGCACACAACATAGCAGAAGTTGATTCTATCTCTTAGCTCTTGTGATTCTTGATCTCTATCTCGTTTTAAAAAACACAATGTTTTGAATGCTTGATTTTGTAATTTATGATTCTCAATATGCCTGCAGGAAAGAAATTGGCTAACAGCATAGTCAAAGAGAAGCTGGCAGCGTGTGTAAACATAGTACCAGGCATGTGCCTCTTTCTTCTTGTATGCTATGTATCTTTGCTTTCCTTTTAGCCAGGCAAAATACGATAGCTTTTTCAGATTTTAATAAAGGTTCTGTATCCGCTTCAGAGTATGTTGGTTAAGTGGAAATCTATGTTTCCATGTTGGACAATCTGAGTTTGTTTTGAGAAATTGAGTGTAACCACAGTAAACTGTAATATCAGATTACGACTAGGAATGCAGCATTGTAACAGGCCGAGTTATGAATTGATTTCCCCTCTTTTACGTCCTGCCCAACACCCTGCTACACATGTACTCTCCCCTGATGCTTTTTTATTGCTGAGACTCATCCCTGTACCACAACACGTCTCCACTCCCTCTCCCCCTAAATAAAAGAAGGGTAACCCTGTAGCTGCTTTGTAAATAAAGAAGAGAGCACTGGGAGATTTATCATATCATCTATAAGTAACCCTGTAGCTGCTTTGTAAATAAAGACGAGAGCACTGGGAGATTTATCATATCATCTATAACATGTCCAATATTCAATGTACCTTCATGTTGCACAACGATTTTTTTCTATCACTTTTTTCGTTGGATGATATATTATGGAACAAGTTAGGTTGTGTTTGGCTGTGGAGAATTTTTCAGTTTCCTTGAGATTTTTTCTAGGAAATAGAAAACTATAGAAAATGTGTTTGCTGTTTGAAAATTAAAATTATTTTCTTGGAAATACTTGTTTTATATTTCTCTAGTTTTCTAGAAAACTGGAAAACATCAAAAAAGTTGTTTTCCAAGTTTTCCATCATAAAA
This sequence comes from Populus deltoides, assembly GCA_015852605.2. Taxonomy (NCBI): domain Eukaryota; kingdom Viridiplantae; phylum Streptophyta; class Magnoliopsida; order Malpighiales; family Salicaceae; genus Populus; species Populus deltoides. Next base: position 7,831,741 of record CM027571.2, read on the forward strand.
AACAAGGGCCTTGTTTGGCTCAACTAATCTTTTATATCCATTCCTTTATATGTTTTAAGTTAAGCCAAACATGGGCCTTGCTTTTCATTCCAGTAATTTGTAACCAATGAACATATTTTCTTAATTTTTCACGGAAAAATCTGCAAAACTAGAGATTTAAACGGCAAAACAGTTATGTGAAAGTAAATACAACCATAGGTTTTATGTGAACTTAAGAACGATCGTATGTTTTCCAAACTTTTTTCTTTTCCTTAGGAAAAACGATTGATCTATGCATAGTGGTTTGCCTATACACATATCCTTTGACAGTTGTCTATCTTTTGTTCTTTTGCTTTAATTTTAGGTGGCGACTCACCTCACTGTAGATTATATGGCCTTTTGGAAAATTTCATTAATTCTGTAGTTTTCAGGAATGCTTTAGTTATTCGTTAAGTCAGACTTTCTCTTTCTCGTCATCACATCACCTTGAACTTTGCAGATTTGATGTTTTATAGCTTCTTTATGAAATTACTTTCTGAAATAACCATTGTTTTTTGTGAATATAGGTATTGAATCGGTGTATCAATGGCAGGGAGAGGTATAAATCTTTTTCCCCTGGTTAATTAAGATATGCTTAAACTTGAAGAAGAGATTATATGCTTAAATCTCTTGTATGATCTTTTGGGCATCGAAGCCCTTATGCAAGTTTAAAGTTGCTTTTTTCGATTTTGATTGTAGATTCAGTCAGATGCTGAGGAACTGTTGATTATCAAGACCAGGCAATCCTTGCTGGAAGCACTAACAGAGCATGTCAAAGCAAACCATGAATATGAGTAAGCATAAAGCTTATGTAACATGTACACAATAAAGTCACAAAGTTTCTTAGAAAATTTCTGTTGCTAGCTAAAGATGTTAAGAAACACATGCAGTTTTATGGGTGCGCAAGAAGATTAAACTTTTTATCCACTAGGAATGTTGTTGCCATGTCTCCTAGGATTCTATACGCTTGCATTTGCTCAAGGCTCAGGAAGAACATGATGTTGGGATGGCGGAAATGAATTTAGCAAAAGAATAACTTTTTTCAGTGAGATTTATTCTGCTTTTTATTTCTGTTCTTTTACTCAGGGTTCCAGAAGTAATCTCCTTGCCCATCACTGGTGGAAGCATTCCATACCTAAAATGGCTCAAAGACAGCACAAGGGACTGACTCGTGTCATCTGTAAAATCTGAGCATATAAAATCTCAGTGTTCGGGACTGGCTTGCATCACCAGTTGGTTTTGCACATGTTGACGTTCTCTCCCCCTGTCAGTAGTTGGTTGCATATTGTTTTTAGTTGTAGTAATTGGGACCTGTTATTATATACCAAGGGTTCCCTTGATGTTGTGTCGGTGACTTTGCAAGTATGATTAGCACGCAGTATGTATTTCATGGGTGTTTGCTTGCTTTGTTAAACGAAGTCTTCTGCTGGTTTATTTAGGTTGTATTGTCCTCTGGGTGTCTTCTGCCGGCCTTGAGCATGTGTGGTGGTCATTGGCTTGGCCGCCTCGTGAGAAATTATTTGCATGTGCTTTTGGTCACTTACGATTTGGCACTGGCGTGATTGTGTAGAAAATCGCCAATAATTTGAACTGCTGTTAGGACATCGGCTCTCAACGAAATTCTTGTTTGACCCGAAGCCAACCTTGCTTGGCCGCTGATGCCTGGAGCCCATGCGTCGAGTGCATATGGAGATGGAAGTCAGGCTCTGTAAATCAATGAATATGGCTTCGCTACAAGTGTCAATTCATTTTATTATTTGGGGCTTCGATCTTTCAACGACAAGCTTCCATAGGTTTGAGTTTGGGAGAACCATAATTTTTTGCTATAGCACGAGTAACGAACTCGAACTACGCTCATCTTTTCCGGCTATTTTGGTGGTGTTCTTAACCAGAAACCATGACTAACCAGCGAGGCTGGTGCTTGACAGAAAAGCTGTACAGAAAAAGGAGCCCTGTTTGCGTTGGGTTGTTTGAAGATAATGAAAATAGGGGTAGATTTCTCCAAAGAGTAAGCATTGGGAAGTTAAGTCTACGTATTTTCCGTCACCTGAACATATAAATCTTCCGTGTATAGTCAGTCTAGAAGGGAGAAATTATGGTATAAACAAGAACCATGACATTAAAATATACCCACATCAAATGCCCACCCTTTCCGAAGCACTTGAAATTCAAAAGCAAGTTTAGTCAAAATAATAATTAAAAAAAAAACATCATGTCACTAGGGTGATGCCCAGTTTTCTTAAATTAACACACTTGGTAATCAAGACACAAATGGATGACATTCAAAGCCCACCTCCAGAAGAAGACTAGCCGGTCAAGCTTTATGATGCCTGCTATGGCTCATCTAACTGGTCCTGAAGAAAACAATACCCAAGGGTTAGATCTCAATCAATCATGTTCTCTAGTAATAAAGAGAAACCATAACTTCCAGCAGAAGAGTCATTGACTAGAAGCTCACAGGGAGAGGGAGAGAAGCACCAACCTGGACATCCGAAGTCCAAAGAGTGAGGTTATCCCTTAGGAGTTGCATGATCAGAGTGCTATCCTTGTACGATTCTTCTCCCAAAGTGTCCAGCTCGGCAATAGCTTCCTCAAACGCCTGCACAAAAAGATGGTAAGACAAGTAAAAAAAGTTCTAACATTTATTCATGGACAAAAGGCCTACATAACTTTGTAGCAATCTCCTGTTGGCGTGTACCAAAGGGCAATGCGGACCTTGGTCATTTCAAAACACAATGGCTGAGAAACAATGTACGACTAGAACCAGACACATTGAAACAAACATTGGTGGTGAAGAATGCCAGGAACACTGAAGGAACAACCTGGAACTTCTGTCAAGTTTCGTGTGTGCATATGAGCAAGTGCAAGTACATTAGCACAACACACATTAGCACAACACCACATCATAAAGATTGAGCAGTTGAAACTACTTGAAAAGCTCGCGAGAGTCCCAAGTGATTATGTTCCATGCATCAAGAAAGACTCTAGTATGAGCATTTTCCCATTCAGAAATTCCAGATCATATTCACTCACACAAGAAAACGTTGATAATTTATTTCATGGTACTACACTATCTTATATTATTAATTAGATTTTAATTAGAAAAGAGAATAATGACAGTGAGATTCAAACTCGAGACAGTTTAGCTATCAAGACTCTATATCATGTCATAAAACCATATAATCTAAAAACTTAAATTATTAGATGAAAGTATTTAGAAATAAAAAGAGCATACCTGTTTTGCCATGCTGCAGGCTTTGTCAGACTGATTGAGAATCTCATAGTAGAACACAGAGAAATTCAGTGCCAAACCCAGCCTTATTGGATGTGTTGGTGCAAGATCCGCAGACGCAGTATCCTTCAAAATTACAATACATCAACATTAGTCAATCGAAAAGCAGAAAAAAACATGACACAACTTTCCATGGAATCAAACTTTTAATTCACAACTCTTCACTCAATTCTAACCCCCCACACACACACACACAAAAAAAAAAAATGGAAAATTGGAAAATCACCGATACTGCTTGAAATCATAGATTCTTACAGTAAAGCCACCACGCCCCCCGCCCCCCAATTATTTATCCAAACCCTAGAAACAAAATGTTACATTAAGCAAAATCTATAAAAAATAAACCAAACAGAACAAGATAAACTTCAAAAACAAAACGAAAATTATGATTATTAATAATACCTGAGCGGCCTTATAAGACAGCATAGTATCTCCAGCAGCAGCGTTTCTCTCATCACCAGCCTTGAACTCAGCCAGATACCTATGATAATCCCCTTTCATCTTCAAATAAAAAACCTTGGATTCACTCGCAGTAGCGGACGGTATCAGATTCGAGTCCAACAGCCTCAGAATACTAGCACAAATATCAGATAACTCACTCTCGACTTTAGATCTATATTCCTTAACAAGCACAACATGTTCCTCGTTCTTTCTTCCTTCCTCTTTCTGCTCAATTGAAGACACAATCCTCCAGGCAGCACGAAGTGAGCCGATCACGTTTTTGTAAGCGACAGAGAGGAGGTTGCGTTCCTCAACGTTGAGTTCACCGACAGGTGTGTTGCCGAGGACCAGCTTTTGCATGAACTGGACCATCTCCTCGTAGCGTTCGGCTTGCTCGGCGAGCTTGGCAAGGTACACATATTGGTCTCTGGTGAGGTTGTCCGGGACAGTGGTGGTGGTTGCCATTTTGTTTTGAAAGAGGAGAGAGGGATTTGTGTTTTAGGAGGAATAGCTGAGTAGGAGAGCAGAGTGGTTTTTCTTTGTTTCGTTGGTTGGTGGTTTTTTTTGGATACGGGGAATTGTGCGAGAGACGGTTGTTTCCTTTTCCAGAGGGTAAGAGGGTAATTTTCATGGCCGAAAACGCAGACCATTTTTTTTCCGCGCCACGTCGCACTTGGAATCATTTTTTAAAAACCTAAAAAATAATATAAAGACATTAGAAAGATAAAAAATTAATTTATATAGACAGAAAAACATTTAAAATTATCTAAATGGCAGCACCTGTTTTTTAAAAAACATTATTGGAACCACCATAAATTGAATTAACTTGCATCTTAACTATGGTTATTTTTTGAAACCTGTGATGTGGTGTATAAAATTATAATAATAACATTAAATTTATATCAAAATAAATTAGAAAACATAAACATAATTAATTAAATATTAAATGTTAAGAGCAGAAAAAATATTATTTTAAAAAATATGACTCAAGCAAATTTATATTAGTGTGGGCACCATGTCATGTGCTCAGAAAAAAAATTTTAAATGCAGAAAAAAAAAGTTAAAGGGATGCTAAGATTTTTAAGGAAGTAAGAGAAATCAACACCATAATCATTGAGTCAAATGAATTTAATAAGTTTGATTGATTTAAAAACAAATATAACAAAAACAATCATAATCTAATAACATGAAAAACTAAGCAAGCTTGTTGATTTTTTAAAATTATAATATGTTAAATTCCAGACTCGAGCTCAAGCAAAAAACTCAATTCTCAACTAAGTTAATGTTGAGGGATATAATAAAAAAATCATTGAAAAAAACTTGTCATCGAAAAAATAATAATAAAATGAATGAGGATAAAACCTGGTAAAAAAACAATAGGGATTAAATCATTAAAAAAATATTTTTTATAAATTATTCAAAAAAAAATCACAATCAAAAGAATAAGGATTGGGTCAGAGAGTTGAAAAATTGAAGAATGATGAAATTTAAAAAAATCAATTTAAAATTATATTTTCAAGTACAAAATTTATAATTAAAATAATAAGGATTAAACATAAAAGAAAAAAAAATTAAAAAGTTGATATGATGTTTTTAGATTTTAAGCACAAATCAAGATGGATGATAGAGAAATTAAAAAAAAAAGTTAAACTTGTATTAATCCCAACAAAATCATCATACAGAGCTGTCTAACAAAAAAATCACGAAGAATCTAATAACATAATAGCCACATATGTTGTTCAAAAATAAATGTGTCAATAGCATTTTATTTTTTATTTTATTCATCAAATAACTACATTGATTATCAAATCAAATAATTATCATGAAATAGAAGTAAAGAAATGATGAATAAGCCCTTGTAATCATGCTTCGAGAATTTCAAGTTTAAATGGAATCAAATAATTACATTTTGCTTTATTAAATGGGAAATAAAAATAATGTCCATAGATCATAGTCAATTTTTTTATATTTTATTTTTTACTTTTAAAAATGTTTAAATAATTGAATTGTTCAAAAAATCAGAAAAAAACTAAAATGCCACTTAATGATTTTAGAATGATAAATATTACCCGTGTAAAAAAAAATTACCCTTCAAATCCAATTAATTCATATTTTTTTTTATCAAGAATAACAAATATGTCATTTCGTTGTGTCGATATACAGTAGATGAAGTCTTTGCTACAATCCCTCAGCCATGCCCTTTATGTTCTGTTAATTTTACCTGGTTTAGGAGGATAATAATTGTGTTTTTCTAGGTCAAATTATAGTTTTAGGAATTTCTTTTGAATTTTGACTTGTGCTTTTGTTAGGAGTGGAGGCCTGTGCTGCGACAGGGCTGTCAAAAACTAGTTTCCGGTACCCTTTCAAAGCCAATTTCTCCCATTGGAGGTGTCAGCTGTCAAGAGTCCCTCCTCCAGGGTTTTTCTCTTCCCGGCGCGCCACTGGATTTTCCGATCACCGTGCATTTCGAAATGTATCTATTGGTTGAAAAAATATTATATTCCAAATAGGAAATTATTAATTTCAAGAGGTTAATGGCTCGCTGCCTGCCAAGTTTAAGAGATATTCTTTTTTCCAAAAATCATTTTTCAGTGAAATCTCTCACTCATTTGATGGGTGAACAAGTCACCTGATGAGATTTCACAAATTAAAGGAATATTATCTTAATAACTTGGATTTACGGAGATATCTCTTGTTTGTTGAAGCGGTAATTTAAAAACCTAATTGGCATTGATTGATGTCAGTCATGTGAGGACGCTTCTGAGTTCCGAGGATTGAATCTGCAATCCACGATTCCACACTCGGAAGTTAAAGCTCGTGACATCATCCTGATAAGCAAAAACATGGACGCTAATCATCAGTCAGGCCGTACTATCGTATGGACTGACTTCAAGTTCAGGGAGCGGGTTGAAATTCAGATTAAAAAAAATAGTAATTTTTTTAAAAGTATTAATTAAATAACACAATTTTAAAACAAATTATTAAAACAACACAGTATATACTTATTAAAAAATACAGCATCCAAATTTGCCGCTAATTAGAGTCGAAATATTTAAACAGAAATTATAAAAGGGGTCACACGTTAAAAGAGAAGATAGAGAAAAATAAAATAAAATAAAATAAATCATGAAAGCGTATCGAAATTTTAATTATAATATCACCGGTATCATAAAACATATATCGACTAGATAAATTCAATCACACCCAAAAAAGTCATAAACAATAACTTAAATGTATCACACTTGTCGTCCAAATATGATAGATGACTCACTTGCTTTTAGTGACAAATGATATACACTCGGGTCATCGTTGGTAACCTTCGTCAGTGTTATTGAATTCGTTTTGTCGAGATCTTTTAAATAGTACAAACGGTGTTGCAATCGAAGTTTCAGTGTGTCTCTAGTATTTCTTTTTTCTATTTATTCTCTCTCTCCTCTTTCTTTACACGTGTATTCCATCTCATAATTTTTTTTAAAAAAATATCGATTCTATTCCAAGCAGCGACAAGCTTTAATGTCGTATATTTCAATTGCAACATATATAAACTATGTTAATTCATCATTTTCTTAAAATTATGTTATTTAGCTAATATTAAAAAAAAACATGCTAATAAAAAAACAACCTAAAAATTCGCATCTCATTCATTAAAATAATATTTTTCATTTTTAAAATTTTATTTTTTACATTAACACATTAAAACGATCCAAAAACACTAACAAGAATTGATTTGAAGCAGAAAAAATCAAATTTTAATGAAAAAACAAGTTTAACCTTAATATCAAACACCCTAAAGTGAGCACCACTAAAAAAAAATAAATTATCCTGAAATTCCAAACTAATTTGATAAAAAACTAAATTATTTCCTACACGAGGAAGTAAGTCAAACTTAGTTTTTTTTTTTTAAAGCAAAAAAAAATCACATAAAACCCTTTGATATTGTCATCAAATCTAGTTAAGTGGGTCAAACTTAAGCCTTCCAACCAATTTCATGTCCGACTCAAGTTTCAAAGTGTCGAGGCGCCTATTTTTTTCTACAGTTAATGACAAATAATAGTATTTTTAAAATGTATAAGTTAGATAGTTAAACACGAACACAACAACATGTTTTCATGGTGCAAGTATATTTCCAACCTCTTGATGTGTTTGACTAGGCTGTACTCAAAGCCAACTAAGCCATTTTGTTTCTTTCTTTTCTCGTATAGTCATTTCTCTCTGGTTGGGTTTTTATTGGAACAAGTCAGGATAAGATTCTAGATCAAATTAAAAAGTTATCAGAAAATCATGAACCAATTTGAACCAATAGGGAAAAACATCCAAGAGTTATTAGAAAATCGAGATCTAAAAGAAAGACACTAGAGAATTAAAAATTAAATTAAATGAACGAGAAAAAAAATGTATGGCAAATATGTCTGGCGAGTGCAACACACCACCAATATGCGAGGAATGTCATCTTGTTGTGGTGGCGTGCTCCAAGCTTCAATGACAATCATCCTTGATGCTGTGAAAATCATCTCGGCGAGGTCTTTCCTCCATGATACTACATGGTGGAAAGAGTTACTCTAACAACTTTTTTTTTTCTTTTCTCATTTTCTTTTCTTTCTCCACGTTGATTTTCAAGCCTGATCTATTAAAATATCAAAGAAAGCTTCCATTTTCCAGAATGTAAACTTAGATCATCTCTTTTTTAATTGTTATTTTTAACCATTATAGTTCAATTTTGTAAAATCAATGCCTAATAAACAATAGAACAATGTCCAAAACTACAAACACTATAAGAAATGCAAAACAAATGAAAATTATGAAATATAAATATTGAAAATGTAAAATATAAAAATGAAATTGAAAAATCAAACTTTGAGAGAGAAAATAAGCAAATGAGAAAATAATAAAAATATTACATAAAAATAGACAGACTATAAACAAGATAAGAAGTGCAAAACAAAAGAAAGTTATGAAATAAAAACTTGAAAATGTAACAAAAAAAATGAAATTGAAAAATCAAACTTTAAGAGAGAAAATAAGCAAATGAGAAAATAATAAAAATATCACGTAAAAATAGACAAAGGATTTTTTCAAAATGTACAAAACCTACCACTTTTCTACAGTGATGTATTTTTTCAAAAACACTATTTTGTTTTTGTTTTTTTTTTTAAAATTTTGCGAGGCTCAATTATCCAAAATTACATGCATAAAAAAAAACAGGAAAAGAAATGAAATGCACGGGTCGCCGAAAAGAATTCAAAATATTTCAGAAAATTCGGTCCAAAATGTAAATTGGAAAAAATATAATGTAGAGAATCAAAAACTTAATTTAGTTCAGGAAATTAAAAAAAAATAAATCCAATTGACAAATTTTCCCACCCGAATTACCCAAATACTCAATCCAATCCCGTCAACTCATCATCTCATGAAATGTAATAGCATTACAAGGGATCAGGATCCAATTCAGTAAAGGCCAAGAACGGTAGAGATTTGTAAAGGGAAGAGTTTCAACCTCCTGCACATCTCAGGGCCCATTAGATGTCTTCAAGACACAGGAAGACGTATTTCGTCATGGCAAATTAAAACATTCCATCAATTACGCAACAATATCAGAAAAATAAACAGCCACGAGATGGTAAGATCGCAGCCCTCCCAAGATAGAAAAAAATTGTCACATAACGTAACCCTTTTGCAGGGATACTGGTCTACCCATATGTATACACTGACGCACGTATTAGATTCCATAATACATCCAAACCGTGCTGCTCCCAATTCCTAGCTGTTCTACTCGTTTGAATCACTAGGTAAGAAGATTAGTGGCAAATGTACACGCACCCTGTTTCTGCTTATAAAATTGAATGCCTGATCCCAAGACCATTACATGTTAATATAAGGCCCTTGTACCGGTTGAGGTACTCCTGCAACCAACACAAGAATTATTGAGGGGCATTATCAGGCCGGAGCATGCACAAGCATAAGAAAAACAAAGTTCAACAGCAAATAAGACTTACGCTTATGTTGTAATCATAGATGTGCATCATCCCCTTCTTGTCATATTCTCTCCTTCTGACAGGATCACTTAAAACTGTCAAAGAAAATTACAAGATTCCATCGTCAATTATGCATGATAACTGGCCACAAATTGTATGTGTTGTTCTTCGCTAAGGATTTTGTGAGTAAGCTATACATTCAGTGCCCTCAACTGGGGCAAAGACCTTAACATCATCATGCTCATGGCACTTCAGGTCAAGGAATCCATCTTCTCACATAATTAAAACAAACACACACAGAGACAAGGACCGGCACAAAGGTATATTGCAGAAGTGTTTCTTCGAGGATTTGAATAGGCATTGATTCTCATCATATGTTAAATAATGGATGATAAAGAACAATTAGTTAGGTATGACAGGCTTCTCTGTACCCCAAAAAGATTTCAACCATCTACAGAAACTCAGTTTAACTATTGCTACATTTGGGTGTCGTTCACTGTTTAAAATATTTGCAGCAAAATTCTCATGGCCACTAAAAGCCATGAATCTCCCCAGAAATCCTATCAGAAATGACCTCCCTATTTCAGGAGAAATACCAACCTAACCACGCATAATCTAATTATGTAGGACCTACAGAACATGAGCAGAAACTCTGCTAGGTATTGAGCTCATTATTGTATAAATTTGTCCTAATTCTCATTGATAAACTGCCAATCAAAAGCGGAAGCAACTGCTCCTGCCTACACTAAAAAGGTGAAACAGATTAATTGCTTATAAATGATCCTCTTAAAAAGGCTTAAAAAAGGAAGTCAGCTTAAAATGTTTTTCTTTCCCTCGTTCTTATTAAGATTTCAAACTCATCGTTCATGATTGTTTGGTTAAGACCTCACATATAATGTGATAATATGCTGGTGCACCTTTTGACTAACTCAGCTCATGCAATGGAATCATGAATGACAGAATGATTTGTACCACATTGTTGAATACAATAGAGTGGCATGTTCATAGAGAGTCCAATCACTGCATAAACTATTAGCTACACACACTTCTTGCACTTGTTAGTTTATGTAATCCCAGCGTGAAAGATGATTGATGGGAGTCAATATTAGCAAGCTAGTAAGAATTTATTAGAATCAGTTCATGGAAAGACATCAAAATCAATTGTGCACAAACAGAAGCAGAAACATGAAACCAGAAGTTTCAAAAACATCATAACTACGAGATTCACTTCCAAAAGGCTTATGTCCTAGAGAACCCACTCGCCGAGTGGGTGGTGCAGCAGAGTGCTTTATGATAAAAAAAGCACCTTTTAAACTCGCAAGAGTATGCTATTTCCCATGACTTTTCAAAATTATTATTTGGCTAAAATGGTGATCTATAACATTCACTAAGACACCCAAGCACAACAAACTTTAACAGATAGTGCTGCACTTGTAGAGTTCATGCTGAAAGAGCATAACAACATGGGATTCAACCCATTTGGAATCACTATCTTACTATCTTAGGAGAAGAATAGCCATGAATAAAGGCCAGGCACACAGCTAGCCAGTAATCTATAAACTTATACATGTAGAATACAAGGAAATAGGAGGTAATTGGCACGCACAAACACAATCTTGGAACGCTCAGAGAGATTACTTAGAAACAGTGTTATGGGCACTTTCAGGCAACATAAATTCTCACTTAACTAATTGAGGGGAAAAAAAAGAAATTTAAGAATATAAAAGGGAATGAGTAAAATCCAGACCCTGGTAAGCCTCGTTTATCTCTTGAAATCTCGAAGTGGCACTATCCTCGTCTTTTTGCTTATCGGGATGCCATTTCTGCACAAGTTCCAAACCTTCCAATTACAAACCGAAAAAAAAATTCATCCAAATCACAAAGCGGTAACCCAAGAAAAAAAAGAAAAGAGAGAAATCCGGGATAAGAACCAGTGCTAGGCGTATATAGTTCGACCGAATAGCATCATCCGTAGCATCATAATCAACTTCAAGTATTTTATAATAATCCTGCATACATTGCCAGTTACGAACCCTAACATGACAAAAAAAAAATCAAAGGGAAATGCAACCACCTTGGGTCTAGAGAGAAGGGAAAGGAGATCGAAATTAAAGCAAGAATCCTGGTCTGGCTGTTGTTGTTGTTGCTGTTGTTGGGTTTGAGAATCGTCCCACTCGTCCCCCATCATCATGTTACTGTTGGAGCTTGAGACACAGGACAACGGCGTGAGAGGCCCTTTCTTGATTCAAACTTTAGATTTGCTCGTCTTGAGGATAAACCTCTGCACCAGGCATGTGGGTCGGTCCTCTGATACGTATCAGTATATGTATCATCAATCATGTATGTATCGGCGTGCCCCATTATTATTATTTCTGTCCTGTACTGATGAGGCTTCATTCGTGTGGTTTGCTAACGAAGTTTCTGGACGAAGGCCACTGTACCTGGGTTTTTATTTATTTATTTTTATTTACAGTTTTCTTTTCATGGGGTGCTTGGAATGGGAGTTAAGGAGGTGAAAGTAATTTCACACCCCTTTTACTTGCAGTTTTTTCTAGCGGTGAAGCAGTGTTCAAGGCAGAGCAATGATTGGTCTCCAGCCATTTTTTTTAATCTTTTTAGTATGATATTGGCAAATATTTTTTTTACAGCTGGTTAGTGGTATTTTTATTGTTCTTTTTATTTATTATTGATTTTTTAAATTATATTATTAAATAAATTGAGTTTATTGAATTTTATTGACTGAATAACCTGTTTTTAAAATTTTTCTCTTTTTTCTAAAAAAGTCTTGCATTCTCTGAATATTTTTACAAGAATAGTACTTGAATTATGTAATCATGGCATTATACTATCACTTAATACTACGGTGTTTGGTAATATGATGTTAAATATTTTTCTTCTTTAAGTTATTTTTTCACAATTAATCCTTGTTATTTTAGTTTATCATATTTTTATCGTAATTTTTCTTTTATATTTGGGTCTTCAAATGATGAGAAATGAGAAAGAGTAACCGGAAACCTTGAAAAGGAAAAAAGTTTGAGCTGCTGAAATTCAATCACTAATAACCTTTTTATATTTATAGATTTTTTTAAAAAAAATCAAACTTTTATAAATATTTATTTTAATCATTGTATAATTGAACAAAAATTAGTTTTGAAAATTGCCCCTGATATCGCACGGACATAAATCCTGATCGTATTATTGAAGAACCTGGCAATCAACATCGTTTCAGTGATTTCGATTTAATTTTATAAGCTATAGGTTGGTTTTCAACGATGATTGCATGTTACATGCCATTATGCAGTTGACAATTGCTGCGCTATTTCTTATTAACTTGTTTGACTTATTAGTTACACCCCGTCTATTTTCATGTTTAAATAGTATTTTTAAAATTTTTAATTTTTATTTTAAATTAAAAAATTAAAATTTTTTTTATTATTTTAATAAATTGATATCAAAAATATTTTTAAAAAATAATTATAATTATATTCTTAAACACAGAAAAGAACTGAAAAGGTTGATAAGAGAAACTTAGAATATTGTATTTTTGGGTCAATGGCCCAACAATTTTAAACAAATTCAATCCCCGCTTCTACAAAAACATGAAAAAGTAAACCATTGCATTTATACGTGATCATGGCACACGGGTGAGCTAGAGTAATAGGTATGTTTGGGATTATTGATCGTGCTATTAATTTAAAGTATTTTTTATTTAAAAATATATTAAAATAAAATTATTTTATTTTTAAAAAATTAATTTTTAATATCAACATATCAAAATAATATGAAAATATTAAAAAAAATTAAATTAAAAAATTAAAAAATTTTAAAAACACAGTTTGCATATTCTTATCAATCTATAAATAAAAAAAATTGATTTCATTCAGCATAAGCTCTTGTGGTCTGCAGCACACATTTTGAAACAACATGCTCGAAACGGTCAAGAAATATTTTTCAGGTAGAAAACAAGAATAAAATCTGTGCGGGGTTTACGAACGTTTGGTCAAGTATTTCTGTAGTGGCGTGGTCCAAAATCCCCAGATGAGTTGGAGTGGACACTGGACAGTATATGTCACTGTTTCTCACCGCAAATGGACTTGAGAACTATGGACATAGATCATATCAAATATCATTTTCACACAGATCAAGCGACAGCTATCAATAATTGTAGTTGAAAAAAATAAAAATGCCAGACTGGAAATTCCAACGAGTCACGAATTGCAAACAATAATATCTGCCTGCTGTTCACGGAATTAACGAGAACAAAATTATTTGTTTTTAGAAATAAAACCCTCTGAACTCCAAGGGAAAGTTCTCAAGCCACGTTACTTGGCAGGAAACATTTCCTTCGGAAAAACCTTTCAATGATGTTCGTCGGTAAAATTTAGGGTGTGTTTGTAATAATAATAATAAAAGTAATTTTTTATAGTATTTTTTATTTAGAGATATATTAAAATAATATTTTTTAAATAATAATTAAAATAATTTTAAAGCACTAAATAATAACTTTAATAAAAAATTAAAACTAAAATTTCATGAAACTCTAGTTACACGGTGGCGGCATTTGTCAAATGGGCACTTTAAACATTTTTTCCAGCATAGGACAACCCGTTCTTCGAATTAGATCAATCCAGTACCCTAGCTGTTTATTTGAAAGCTCTCCTTCCTTAATGATAAATAACACCAGTACTAACAAGTTTTGTCGCCTAAAAGTGCCCCAGACGATGATTTCCTCCCCCTTGATTTCTTCAAGCAATTCTCTATGGTTTTTTTTTTCCTAACAAACTTGATTTTGAATAAAAAAAATTTTATCAATTTTTTTGATAAGTTTTTTAAATTGATATTTTTTTATAATTTTTTATTTAAAATTAAATTGATTGATAGTTAGTTTTTTTTTATTGAACTCAAATATTTCACAGATTGTGAGTTTTAAAATATTATATCGGGTTTAAGAGGTATACCCTTGTTAGGTTGCTAGTTTTTTTTTTCATTTTTCCAAGCTAATTTTTTTATAACTTTTTTTTAGATTTTTTTTATTTTTTATAGTTTACCTCCTATAAAATTAGTCTTGAGTTCATGACTAGAGTCATCAATTTTAAAAGTTAACGTGGGTTGTTTTTATTTTTTTAGATCCTTCTTTTTTAAATTTATTTATTTATTTAAATGTCAACTTTTAACATCTAATTTATTTAAAACTAGTCTTTCTATTTTTTCATTTTCCTTTGTTTTTTTATGTATTATCCCAATTTCATGCCTATTATTGCGAGGTTTGCAGGTTAACTCATTTTTTTCCCGTTGCTATAGGGCTACTCCCGATTCATAATCAGTACTAATCAAATTTTTTTTTTTAAATTGAACTATTTTAATTTCATCGTTCAACATTTGATTTATTTAAAATTTATCACATTTTTTTATTTCATTTCTATTAAGCTATTCTCCTTGTTTTTTTTTTAATATTTTTTTGCAATTTTATCTTTCATGGTTCTTTTTTCCTATCAATTTTGATCTCTGTTATTTCTATTTTTTATCTTTTTTTACCCGATGATATTTTAAATTAATATTATTTTTCATAATTTTATCTTTCAAAATTAAACTGGTTGTGAATTAAGCTTAATAATTCAACCCAGTTCAAGAATTTCATGATTCTTATGCTCACGAGGTTTGCACGTTAACTCAAGACAACTTATATTTTTCCAATGATTTTTTTTGAATTAATTTTTTATTATTTTTTTCTTTTACATTAAATTATTCGATAACTAGGCTTCATGATTTTATTAATTTTGCTTTCAAACATGATCACTTTGGTATTGTTACTGGGTCAAAGATTTTACATATTGACCTGAGTGGGCTCATGTTGAGTTTTTTTTACCTTTTTAAAATAAGTACATATATTTTTATGTTTTATCCTCCAACATTTTGTTTAGAGGTTGATTTTTATCTTTTTTTTCTTGAAGTTATTATGCTATCATTTGATTTATTAGTAATCGGTATTCAAACTTTTTTTCTCGTGTTTTTTTTATTTGAAATTATCTCAATTATATATCTATGATTGTAGAGTTTGCGAGTTAACCTGATTCTACTATTTTTTTTGTTTTATTTTCTAGTTATGCCCTTCAATATTAAATTGTTTTACAATCCAGGTTAATTCAAATCAAGTTCTTTTTATTTTTTTTGATGTTATTTTTTTATTATCATTGAATTTAATAATTGTATCATTTAAATTATCAATTAAATCACTATTTCGGGTGTTAAATTTTTTTTCCTTGGTTTGTTTTTAACACGGGCAACAAATTTAGTTAACCTCCCAAAACTTTCTCCTTGCAGCCGCAAGCTCACGAAATGTAAAACTAAAGAGCCCCATCCTAAGACTCTGATTCTTCCCATTTTCGGCACCCCATTATTAAATATAAGAATCCAATTAATTAACTACACACAAAAACAAAGCTTACAAAAACCAAATTAAATCTCCCCCAAAAATAAAATAAAATAAAAAATTTACCATTTACATTAAACCTTGTTTTTTGGCAACCAAAAAATCCCACACCTTATATTTATCAAAATAAATAAATAAACAAACAAAAAAAACAAAAACAAATGGGAGATAAAATATACCGAGGACCCAAAAGAACATCGGGAACTAGATCGACGGGTGTGTTCAATATCAATCTTAATTTCATTTCTATGTGGGTTTATGCAATGAACTTAGTCTAAATTAATAAATCTCAGAAGAGATTAAAAAAAAAACTATAACTACTAATTACAGTCCATTTTAAGATAAATTAAAAGAGAAAATTGAAGATTATCTTAGATTTCAAGATCTAGAATTGATAGATCGGGTTTTCGATCAAAAGGGAAGAAAGAGAGAGGGAGACACGGGGAAGATGAGAAGGTGCGATTGCTGTCAAAAAAGAAAAAAATAAAGGTTTGCAATCAATAGATTTAAGGTGATCTCTCAAGTGTCAGCAAGGAGGGAGACAGATATGCCATGCGGCTGCTGTCAAAGAAAAAAAGAAAAAAGAAAAAAAGAAAAAAAATGTTTCGGGGTCAGGGAGAGTGATTTTTCTAGTTTTTAGATTAATTTCTTTGATTTTTTCTCTTAGTTTAGTGTTTTTAGTTATTTTTTTTTGGTTTTTTTGGCTGGCTGACTTTTGTTGAACACCTCCACGCAACACTACCTGCCTTTTCATTGGTGGAAAGTTGCAGCCTTTGTTTATACTGCCACCAGAGACAACAAAAAAAAAAAAATACAGGAAAAGAAAAAAACTGAGGAATAGAGGAGGGCACCATTGTAAGAGCAGGCCCCTCCTCCCATCGTCCATTTGCCATCGATGAGACAACAAAAAGAAACCAACCAATCAAACGTGTGAATCCTGCTGTACACCCACCCACACACACCCATCTCAGAACCCTCTTACCTCCAAAACACCAAACTTCCTTTGCCTCATTTCGCTAAAAAAAGATCGTCGGTCATGGCCTAAAATCAAACCAAAACCTCTCTCTTTCTCTCTCCATCCCTCAATAATCTCTCGCTGTCATCGCAAAAAATCCCAAAAAATGGCCTCTCTCTCTGGCCTCTGCTCCTCTTCTCCCTCTCTCAAACCCAAGCAGTCTCTTTGGAAAACCACCCTTAATCCTCCCCTACTCAAAACCTCGCTCACATATCGAACTCGGACTCTACTCACTCCTACTCGCTCAATCGCTAGCGATATCCCCGCAGATTTATCAAAAACAAACGACAAACTTCCGAACAAGCCTAAACAACTCGGACTAGAAAAAGATCCTAATTCTCTATGGAGGAGATACGTTGACTGGCTCTACCAGCACAAGGAATTAGGGTTGTATTTGGATGTGAGTCGGATCGGTTTCACGGACGAGTTTGTTTCGGAAATGGAGCCCCGATTCCATAAGGCGTTTAAGGACATGGAGGAATTAGAGAAGGGCGCGATTGCCAATCCTGATGAAGGGAGAATGGTTGGGCATTATTGGTTGAGGAATTCAACCTTAGCGCCTAATTCGTTTTTGAAAACTCAGATTGATAAGGCTCTTGATGCCGTTTGTGATTTTGCTGATCAAGTCGTCAGTGGTAAGGTTAGTTACGGGCTAATATATGTTTTTTTCTTCACTGGAGACTGACTATTAAGGTTAATTCAAGTACTTTTTGATACTTTTTTTTTTGCTGATTATAAAATGTAGATTAAGACTCCGGACGGGGGGCGTTTTACTCAAATACTTTCTGTTGGGATTGGTGGTTCAGCTCTCGGTCCGCAGTTTGTTGCGGAGGCATTGGCGCCCGATAATCCTCCTCTCAAGGTATTTCTAATAAGCCATTAAAATATGTTAGTTCTGAATATGCATTCTTCTATTCTATGCTATTGTCGTTGTCATCATCATCATTATCATTGCTGCTGTTCACATGGGGAGTTGCTTAGTGTTTGCTGAAATGCCATTACTTGTACTGCTGTGGGGGTTTTGTGTTACTTTTTAGAACCAAGAAAGCATGCATGCTGATGACATGACCTGATTGTCGTTTCTTTGCATGAAAATATTTTTTTTTCTTGTAAATGTCATGCTTTGAATGCGGAAGATAAATATTTTCTTTGTCTCCTTTCAGATAAGGTTCATTGATAATACAGACCCTGCTGGAATTGATCATCAGATTGCTCAGCTTGGACCCGAGCTGGCTTCTACTCTTGTCATTGTGATTTCAAAGGTCCATATGGACATACTGCTTCTTTCCTAGGAAGATGCAACTCTCTATTATTGTTATCGTTTTCTCTTCCCAGAAGTGTTTGTTACATTTTGCTACAAAGTAAGTTTGTTGCCAATGTAATGTTTTTGCCATTTCTTCTCAGAGTGGAGGAACCCCTGAAACTAGAAATGGTTTGTTGGAAGTACAGCAGGCCTTTCGTGAAGCTGGACTGGATTTTGCAAAACAGGTTTTGATCTCAGGTTCTTGTTTCTGCTTTTGTGATTTTCCCTTGCTTCTTATCAAGGGATTTTAAAATTTTTCTTTCACCACTAAATTGGAACTAAGCTGGAATAAAATGCTACAGCGTGCAGTAAACAATCTAGGTAATGCTCATTTTGTTATATTTCTTGATTTTTTATTCTATTCTTTGGCATTTCCTTGCATCTAACCCTTTGACATGGTCAAACCTCCTTTAGATGAGTAAATTGCATTGACAGTGCCCCGGTATTAGTTATAAGGATGATCAGTGCATGCAAGTGCCTGCTACGGTGCACTGTTCTAGTAGAGTCTTGTCCTAAGAACTGAAGTTTGTTGTCACTTATCATGGATTGTCTCACATGTTAATAACATAGCTTTCACATTTGCTGTCGCATTCATCAATTATGTTAGAAGAACTGAGTCAGGGTTAGTGTTGAGCTGCTAACCTTGTTATTAGATCATTGATTGTGCTGTCCATTGTGAGATGGCAGTGTGAGATGCTAACTTGTCTGATTCTATTTATGTGACAGATGACTTTATTGATTTTGAATGATGAATATTTGACCTGTCTCTTAAAATTACAGGCTGCATTGTTTTTTAATACTGAAGTTGTTACTTCTGAATAAGATTTCCTTGTACTCTTCATGCAGTTTCCCTATCCACTCTTTTATTTATGAAATTGTTGCATGTATTTGATGCAGGGTGTCGCTATAACACAAGAAAATTCATTACTAGACAACACTGCAAGAATTGAGGGCTGGTTGGCTAGATTCCCTATGTTTGATTGGGTGGGTGGTAGGACATCTGAAATGTCTGCAGTTGGCCTGCTTCCAGCAGCGCTTCAGGTAAATTACCGTTATTTTCAGAGTCTTAAGTGTTCATTTATCTTGATTTATTATACATGATTCCTTATGGGTGATCTTTCCTTCAGGGGATTGACATCAGAGAAATGCTAGCTGGTGCGGCATTGATGGATGAGGCAAATAGGACCACAGTGGTAAGTATTGATTCTTATATTTCTATACCATGAATTTGTCATATTTGATTTTTGAATTGCTAGTTGCTTGAACTTTTGAACAGTTTCTTGATTGAATTTAGTTACTGTTTTGCTTAGAGGTTCCAAATTATAGTTGACCTGTTGGAACCTTGGAGAAAAACCATATTAATTTGCTCAGAGGTTCCAGTTTATTCGAAAATTCCGTGTCATCAAAACAGGATCCTTGCACTTCAGCTCATGCAATTCAAATATAAACAAGCGTGATTTATGGTGGTGGTTTTTAGGTATGCCTGGTGAACATTTTGGACAGGACTTTACAAATCTAGATGTTCATCCCCAACATTTTAAGTTTTGGAGGTTTCTTAAATAAGTTATAGACTGTTGTGAAGTTGATCTTTTTCAAATGAACCATGTAAGTTATGAGGATGATGAAAAATGTACGACAAGAAGGTGAAAAATGTGGATGTCACTCTAAAATACTATGTGGTCTAAGTATAATTGTAACTTTGCAGGGAATTTTCTGCTTCCGCCCCTTCTGTTGAGCAGGCTATGTAGGAGATAGATGAGTCATCTAAGGATATCATAAATGTAAATTTGGTGTAAAATGGATCTTGCATTAACCATCACTCACCTGTTCCAACCAAGCAGGCAAAAGACCAATTCATGCTTGCTGTTTCATCTTCTTCCTTTTATTGCTGCATAAATGGGATTGATCCAGTGGCATAGTCGAGGAGCCTTCTAGATGATTGCAATTAGGTTGCTTTGGAGTCATGGCCTGAAAATTCAGCCACGATATCCTGTTGCCCCTTCTGAAGTACTGCTGTAGTATTTAGTTCTGTGGGAGAGCTAATTATTTTATTTTGTGATTTCTATGAACATGCTCAGTTCTTTGTTTAGAGGTCAATGATTTATCTACTCTGCAGGTTTTACCTTGCTTGCCACTAGAAAGTTGCATGGTTAACTGTGGCTTGATGTCTGCTTTATTGTCTTAGTTTTATTTTCTGTTTTATATTTGTGCATTGCATTGGGATCATCCTTCTGATCAATACAGTTCTCCTCCAGCTTAGGAATAACCCTGCAGCTTTGCTAGCTTTATGTTGGTATTGGGCTTCTGAGGGGGTGGGATCTAAGGTACGGGTTCCTTTTAAATGTTGGCACTATACAAGTTATCAGAAATTCAAAACCAGTTATGAGAATTCATTTTTTTTTTTGCTTGTCCTTGCTTGTTTGCTTTCTGCAGGACATGGTTGTGCTTCCATACAAGGACAGCCTATTGCTATTCAGTAGGTATTTGCAACAGCTGGTCATGGAATCACTTGGAAAGGAATTTGATCTTGATGGTAATCGGGTATGTGCAATCAGTAAAAAATTATCAATTTTAATTGCCTTGTTGCGTTTTTTTCACCGAGTTTTTCATCTTTAAGGTTGCTGTTAGTTCAGTTTGCTTTATGATTAAAGCTTGTAAAAACATTTGATAGAGATATTTAATATTGCGAGAGTCGTTGCCTCTTATGTGAGGGCTCGGGGTGGCATCCCATCTGTGAACAGGGATGTCACTCGAGCTCTATAAACTGTTTCTCGCACCCTTTACCTATTGAATCCTCCCAGAATTTCCTAGGTGACGAGACTTTCTCTGATTTCTCAGGTAAATCAAGGACTTACCGTCTATGGAAATAAAGGGAGCACGGATCAGCATGCGTAAGTTTTGCTGATCATGTATAGTTTTCTATGATTTATTTGTTGGTGCTGTCCTACTGCGTCCTGATGCACACAGTTATATTTTTTTAGTTACATTCAACAACTGAGAGAAGGAGTGCACAATTTCTTTGTAACGTTCATTGAAGTGCTACGAGATAGACCCCCTGGCCATGATTGGGAGCTTGAACCAGGTGTCACATGTGGTGACTACCTATTTGGAATGTTACAGGTAGATGTGCAAACAAGAGACGGTATCTAAACACTAATAGTGGTTTTAGTTCTAGACGGTGGAGATGAGATTTCAGCTCCACTGATTTCCTTTAATAAATGCTCAAGATGCTCCCATCTAAAACTGATTTGGTTTTGTGTAGGGAACTAGGTCAGCTCTGTATGCCAAGGACAGGGAATCTATAACAGTCACAGTGCAAGAAGTGAACCCCAGATCTGTTGGGGCTCTTATTGGGCTTTATGAGCGGGCAGTTGGGATATATGCCTCACTTGTCAACATCAATGCTTATCATCAACCTGGTAAATACTGCTGTATCCTGTTGCCTATAAATCACATCTGATTCTAGAAATGAAGGTTATTATTGTGGCTGCTCTTGCTTGTCCCTCTAGACTAAGTGATCT
Source organism: Populus deltoides (assembly GCA_015852605.2). Lineage (NCBI taxonomy): Eukaryota > Viridiplantae > Streptophyta > Magnoliopsida > Malpighiales > Salicaceae > Populus > Populus deltoides. The sequence goes on from CM027571.2 coordinate 7,853,733, forward strand.
TACTATACATGCATGCATATTTGATGAGTGATCTGTGTCTTACTAGTGTTAGTATCTACATCTAATTGCCATCCCAGGTGTGGAAGCAGGGAAGAAAGCAGCAGGAGAAGTTTTAGCTCTTCAGAAGCGGGTTTTGGCAGTGCTCAATGAGGCAAGGTAAGATATGACAATCTCACAATTGTACTCCCATTTGTACTTTATCTGATGTGCTAGTGCTATTGCAAAATCTACTTGCATGATGTTGTCTTTATGTGGAGGACTGTCCACCTACCCCCTGCCCCCACTCACAAATAGCATGTGCTCAAACCAACCTGGCTATACAATTACTACCTTTTCCATCAGCCTAGATTGTTTATAGTAACAGTTCAGCTCCACGAGATTATGAAGGCCAGAAGAATGGTTCAACTTTGTTGTACTATTGGCTCCAAGGAACTCTCATTTGGATGAAAAGTAGTTCCCTAACCGTTTTTCAGCCAGACCTGAACTCTGACCTTTTGAACCGTCTAACTTTTGCTACTTTATATAACTTCTAATCTCTGTGCTTTCTTCTTTACTTTATTGGAAGTAGTTTTCCTTTTGCTGATTACAATCACGTTCCTCTGGCTTTTCAGCTGCAAACAGCCTGTGGAACCATTGACAATCGAGGAAGTAGCCGATCGTTGCCATGCTACCGAAGATGTATGTACAATAACCTCCTTTCAGCTTGCTTGAGCGATGAATGTTCAGCTAACACTTTTTTCTTTCTCTCTTTCCTTTTTTATCAAAAACTTTCCTTTCATTGGTTGCAGATTGAAATGATATACAAGATAATTGCACACATGGCTGCTAATGACAGAGCACTTATAGCTGAAGGCAGCTGTGGTTCACCGCGCAGTCTCAAAGTTTTCCTGGGAGAGTGTAATGTGGATGAGCTATTTGCCTAAATTAAAAACAGTGAAGATCATAACAAAACATGTCTTCAAGTTCGGAAAAAGAACTCCAATAAGCTGATTTTGAACTGCATGTATTACATGAGCTGAGATTTTTTTAAACCTTGAGCACTCATCAAAATAAAAAAGTTTCCATTGTCCTTGTGTGTTATTAGAACCACTGTCAAGAAAGTTGCCCCCTGTAAGAGTTATTTGTTTGGGATCAAGTGTCATTTGAAAGCATCTTGTATTATACCGGTGGTTTGCCCTCAAGTTTCAAGTGACCTAAATTCTCTGCTTTTATGCAAGATGTCCGGCAATATATTGAATAAATCTTATGATCTCGGGATAAATTGGAGAAGATATGAAAGAAAACCACTAGATAGGAGGGCAAGAAATTTGAAGGCAATGCCTATATTACCCGTATCAAGCAGTCACCTCTCTGGTGCTTTCAAATCTGTGCAGGCTGAATTTAAGGTTTATGCGTAGTTTTTGGTTGTTTACGGCAATGAGACTATGAATCAACTTGTACACGGAGAGACGGTTAGGCTTGCAATCGATGCGTTTGAACGGTTGGAGCATTTTATGGACAGGGAGAACTGATCTATCAACAAGACTATCTGTTCCACCTTTTTAAAATGTTAGGTGGTTAGGTGGGTCATCAGAGGGGCAGCGGGGCCTGGCATCATCTCCTTGATACCGAACCTGATTGAGGAAATTGGATTGGTGAAGCACTCTAGCTTTGGCAAGCTAGTAGTGGCCCAGCCTTATGCCATAAGTACCCCATGTCAACAAGATTGGTAAATTGAAAATGAAACGAGGCCAGTTTCCAGCTGTTCAAAAAATTTCAAATTAAAGTTTATTCTCCTCTGATTTCCACCGTCAACGTTAGTGGAATGATTGGCTTATCACTATAAAAATTCAAAAAAACACCTATGTTGCTGTACGATCCAAATTCACGTATAGCCAAAAACAATAAAATCCGAAGTTCACATGCGTCGACCATGGACCATCTTCGTCGTCGTCAAGCACACGGTTTTTTTTTATTTGAATACATCCCAGCCGGAGCCCTACCGACTTTCCTCTTTCGCCTCCAACGTCAAAAATTAGATATCTGATGCTGTACCATGTGAAGCTGCTTGTGTCTTTGCGTTTGTTAAACAACATTTTATTTGTTCATCAAACGGTTGATGATGGGCATTGTGGTCATTACAATTGAGTTTGGTTACGACAAAGCAAAAAGAAAGAGCCGAACACTTCGAAGAAGAAAAGTGGTGTTGCGGGTCTCGTGGGGACCCCACCAAAGCACGTGAGTGATTCCTTAGCGTAGTGAATGTGTGCTTAGCGGGGAATTAGAGTAAGGAGTGCCTGTCCCCACTTTACAACGTTCGACTATTTATTGGTAATTAGTTAAATGTAAAATAACAAGAAAACAGAGCTCTTTTGCCACGTCAACTCACCCGTTACTTTTTTCACGAATCACGATTTCCTCATCTCTCTTACGTGCGCTTTATTATCGGCCTGATGTATAGAATATTTGTTGATTAATCCGCCTCTGTTTATTGATTCCATCTGCTGTCCTTCCACGGCGTCGTATTTCCTCACTATTAACGTAGACGACGGCGTTTTCTACAGATCACGTTGATGTCATTAATAGCTGGGTGATTTGGAAGAGAGAGAATCTAAAATAGAAAGAAAAAGAAAACCCTCGCTGTCTCTCTCATTCTCATATTTAATTACCCGCATGAAAGAGAAAGAGAGGAGCAAAAAGAAGCTTAAGCGTCTTGCAGTGGCTGGAAAAAAATAACAGTACTATCAAAAAAAGCTTATTAGAGAAGCAAACTTTTCTCAAATCTCACTGTCTTCCACTTCTCCAAGTTGATTTCGTTTCAATCATCTCTCTCTCTCGCACTCGCACTCGCACTCGCACTCGCACTCGCACACACTGACAGTCCTTCTCACTCAATCGTGATCTCTCACTGAAGTCCTGTTGCTTTCATAATCTTAGAGGTTTGATTCGGTTGGTTTCTTCCAATGCTTTTATTTCACATTATATTTATTTGTTTCTCTTTCTGGTTGTTTGTTTGTTTTGTAAACTGAGATTCATGTTTTTGTGGCTGTGTTTAGGTTTTTTTTTTTTAAAAAAATGTTCCGTGAAGGACTTGACAGCCGTTGGGCTCGAGAGGTAAAGATAATAATATTAATAATTTCAACAAAATTAATTTTATTTTTTACTATCAAACAATCGTAGTTCACTGAGATCTAATAATGTTTCTTGATTGAGAAGCAGAAAGAAGCAACTGCATTCGCACATTCAAGTTTAAGACCTAGAATTGATCCAATTAGAAACGGCCGAGGGTTTGGCTTACCTCCAGCTTCTAAATTCAGAAGTGGACACTTGCCATCCTCGGCAATTCCGTTACCTAGAACCCTACCGCCTGATGCCGATGATAGCCGGTCTGTGTCAGACAATGACATGGTCACGGAGTCAGACGAGGATGATGTTTATGGTGGACGGTATTCCTTAGATTCATCTCCACAGGACGAAAAAGTCCCCAATTCCACCACTAATCAACGAAGATATGGAAATGCTGCCCGAAGGACCTCGCGATATGCCAGTGATTATGGGTACTCTGATGTTAGTTCTTCTATGGAGACTGTGGCAGGTAGAGGGGGGATTTTCTCTGAGAGTTTGGTTAGAGGGAATGCGCGGTATGCTTCTGTTGGAAGGAATGGTTATACGGAGGATGAGGAGGAGGGATCAGATTCGGCAGGTAGTTCAGAGTTTTCTGCCAGTCAAGTTGGGAGTGTTAGTAGTGCTTTGCCGAGGAGTAAATTACATGTTTCAGAGGGTTATGCTTCAAGTGTACCTTCTCAAGCTAATGTGGAAACTGTTGCTGTCAAGGTTTGTTTACTTCAGTTTAATTGTAATTCGGAGTTGGGGCTGCATTTGCGTATGCTGTGTGTGTTGGGTTGTGATTGGTTGTGCATGTGTGCTTAGATGCTTGATGTTAAATGTCTGTAGTCATATTGTTGTTATTTGGTTGCTGTACACTGAGGTTGCTCAGGCTACATGAAGAATCTGCATAGAAATATCAGGATTTAGTAACACTTTTTAGGCATCCATGTGTGCTGTTTCAATTCGATAAATACATGGTATAGAACATCCTTAGCAGATGTGAGGCACCATTTGAGGTTCGCATACCATATTGTAGATATACAATTTACGAGAATCAGAAGCTAAAGCAAGCGTCTAGAGAGCCAAAATGAAGGATGATTGTTTTGTGTCCATGTTGTATAATCTGAATTTCAACTTTCTGTTGGATGAACTAGTATCATTTTCACTAATTCTGTAACTTGTTAGCAATTTTATCTGAACCGTGGCTTGATGAATTGTGTTTGGGCCATCCTTCATCTATTACCTGCTCATTTTTACAGGATAAGTTTTCTGCATGGTTTTTGCACTTTCATGTTTTTACAGACTTTAGTTGCTGAGCTTGTTGGTTTGCAGGATTTGCATTCCAGAAACCTGAAGAATAATAAATTTTCTCATGATGATGACATTCCCAGTGCGCCTCCATTTTGTGGAGGTCAGGAAATTAAAGAAGGTGCCCAAAAAGCATTTGGAATGCATGAAGCAGCTGGCCCTGAAAATTCACATGGTCTCTATACCAATAATGATCCAAATAAAATAAAAAATGCAGCCGGAGTTGAACTGAAGGACAATAGTGGAGACCAGAATCCAGATAAGTTTGTAAGGTCCGTGAAGCTTTTCAAATAGTGGCTCTGTATTAGCTGAACTGATGCAACTGCTCTTTATTTTAGAAGTCCCTTTATTGGTATTTCATTGAAATGGGCTATTTAATTGTTTATTTTAAATAAATCATATAAATATCTTTATATTTTTACTTCATTCACAGAGCAACTGCTGGTGCAGAAGCTGGCACATCTGGCTCAAACCCAGCTCGAGTCCCAACATTTCATGCAAGGTATTGTGTAACTAATGCAATAATTGTAGATGTTGAAGAAGATAAAACTGATATTTCATCTTTTGCCTTTTTTTCTGTTCATTAAATTTTTAATAATTTTTATAAATTTAACACAGTGCACTGGGGCCATGGCATGCTGTAATTGCATATGATGGGTGCGTGCGGCTTTGCCTTCATGCTTGGGCTAGGGGTTGCATGGAAGCACCAATGTTCTTGGAAAATGAATGTGCTTTACTAAGGGAGGCATTTAGGTGAGTTTGCCTTTTCCTTTCCTTTTTCTCCTATAAAAAGAAGAATATGTGATTGACTAGGCAAATAAAACAAAGTGAATGGGATGTCCTCTGACTTAAAAATATTTGAGAATTCTTGAATTCCACCATACTGTTGCAAGAGTGCAGAAAATTTTTTAGTTCCTTTTCCTTCAAGGTATTACCAGTTTTATATTTTGATATGCTTTATAATGTTTTGGCTCAGAACTAGGACTGTTGGAGCATTAAGAAAGCGGACTGACATACTAGTTTTTGACCTGGACACTTGTGCCTGCTCCTTTTTGTATTATAATTGCTTTGTGTGATATTCTATGATGAGATGCTTTAGCAGCCATTAGTTCAAGGGCCATCCAGGTCGTTTTCATCAGGTTTGATGTGTAAGAATTTGTATATAATTAGGAGAAAACAGTGCAATGCTCATTTTGTTTTTAGACAACAATATGAATTTTGAAGCAAGTTTATTTTCCAGATGAAACCATATCAATTCCCAAAGTATAAATTAGAGGTTTATGAATTAATGGAAGTCCTCCAAAGTCTGTGAAGAAGTTTACTATAGCATATCAATGTGTTGTTTAGTGTCTGAGATTTAAGAACAAAGTTCATTTTTGCTCTCTTACTTGGAGAATCTTTATGTGATATCATTTTATTCTGAAGGTAACCATGCATGTTATAGCATCACTGTGAAGATCCCTTAAATTCCTAATTTGTAACTTCCCACAATCTCACTGTAGCTCCCATTTTTTGTATATGACAGTGTACATCACGTGCTACTACAATCAGAAGAGGAACTATTGGCAAAGCGCTCTTCTGAGCTTGTTTGTGAGGGAGCTGCCCCAAAGCCTAAGAAAATAATTGGGAAGATGAAGGTGCAAGGTAATACTTATCCCGGAATCAACATCTTCACCATCAAAATACTTGTTCTCAGCTGTCCTTTTATCTCATTTGTTGTGCAGTCCGTAAAGTTAAAACAAGTCTCGACCCTCCCAGTGGCTGTAGTATTTCATCTCTTTCAGCACCAAAGCTAAAATTGGATGTGGTCCAGTATCGCTTATCCAAGTTTCAGTCATCGCTTTCTTCTGCTTGGAAAACTTTTCGAAAAATCCGTGTCGCCCCTCGTGTGCCTGCAAATGGTTCTTTCTCACGCCAAAGCTTGGCATATGTGCATGCCAGCACTCAGTACATCAAACAGGTTTCAGGACTTCTGAAGATTGGTGTTACTAGTCTACGCAACAGCTCATCATCATATGAAGTTGTGCAAGGTATGCATAGTTCAAAACCCCAAGCTTATCGGTGGGGAATGTGAATTTTACATGGGGATCATGCTATTTTGTTGCTCTGAATTGTTCAGCAGTAGCTTTTCTTTGGATCAGTAAGTCATCCAATCAGAGAGTTACTATTTTGACCTTGATGGGCTATTTATAGGAACCCCAGATATAATGATTTGGAAAGCTATCTAGCATGGTCAGATAGAGGTGCTTGGCTTGTCAACTTATCGGATGTCATCCCAAACCATCTAGATAATTGTACTGTTCAAATGTTAACCGGTGGCTTCGTTCATTGCTGTGCATAAACATCTGAGCCTGCTGAATCCTGTTCATATTCTTAACAGCATTTCTTTCTATAAATGTAAACAGAAACTTACTCCTGCTCATTGAGACTGAAAAGTTCAGCAGAAGAGGATGCCATCAAGTTGCAGCCTGGATCTGGTGAAACTCATGTATTGTACGTATGATTATCCAATACTCGCCTTTTTAAATTTAATTTTTATGATTTTCCAATTCTAATTGTGAAAGGTATTGGTGGACTCTACAGCTTTCCAGATAGTCTAGGGGATGATCTAATTGTTGAAGTACAAGATTCCAAAGGGAAATATTATGGCCGTGTCCTTGCTCAAGTCGCTAGTATTGCTGAAGACTCGGTAATCTTCTCTGAGTATTTACCTAAAAAAATCTTTAAGCTTGGATAAAATCAGTTAGCAATGTATGTTGTTTTGTTTTAAGACTCATATCGAAATTGGATGCAGGTTGATAAGCTCCGCTGGTGGTCTATATACCGAGAACCAGAACATGAGCTTGTGGGCAAACTGCAGCTCTACATAAATTACTCAACAAGTTCAGATGACAGTAATCTCAAGGTAAAGCTATGCTATACGTAGTACCTGTTTTCTCATAATTGATTGGAGTTTTATGCAAAAGTCTTTCCTCGCCCCACCTGAAAAGGTAGAGGGTATTTTACTGTGTGAATTCAGTGTAGTATTGATTTTACATTTTGTGTGCTCTGTTTCTCAGAAATTAATTCTCATAGGTCATGTAATAGTGTTATGATATTGATTGCTGTTTCTTTTATTCTAGTGTGGCTCTGTAGCCGAAACTGTTGCGTATGACCTCGTTCTAGAAGTTGCCATGAAGGTTCAACATTTTCAACAAAGGAATCTATTGCTTTATGGTTCATGGAAATGGCTCCTAGCTGAATTTGCCACATATTATGGAGTATCCGATGTCTATACCAAGCTGAGGTAGGATATAAGATCTCAACTAACTCTACATAGATTTTGATTCCCAACATTATGTAACTCCTTGAGGTGCTCATGTGGATGTTGGGCCCAAGAAAGGGAAAGATAAAAACGGTGACCTGATTTTGAATTTTGACTGCCATATGGAGCAATCTTGCTTTTGAATTCTAGTTTCTGTCTTGATTGGTATTTGAATAGAATGGTGGTATTAATACATGATGTTGACAGGTACCTTTCATATATAATGGATGTAGCTACACCAACAGCTGACTGCCTGACTTTGGTGTATGATTTGTTAAAGCCTGTTATTATGAAGGGCCACAACAAGAGCATGCTGAGTCATCAAGAGGTACATATAAAAAAATTCAGTTTTATGTATGTTCCTGTCATTATTCTTGTTGCTTTGTGGTATTCAAGTCCTTGTTTTGCTGTTATGTTTCCATGATTTCTGTTGTTGTCTGCTTTACCAGAACCGAATCCTGGGAGAAATCAAGGATCAGATTGAACAGGTTCTTTCTGTTGGTTTTGAGAACTACAAGTCTCTTGATGAATCATCACTGTCTGGTATTATGGATGTGTTCAAGCCTGCAACTGGGCTTGCAGCACCTGCCTTGGAGCCTGCTGTCAAGCTTTATACTCTTCTTCACGACATACTGTCTCCGGAGGCACAAACAAATTTAACTCATTATTTCCAGGTACAGACAATTGAGAATTTTCATGTAATGACCTTTTTGTAGGTTTTTTATTTCTTTATAATTGAAGGGTTGTTTCTTCAGGCTGCTGCCAAGAAAAGATCAAGAAGGCACTTGACCGAGACAGATGAATTTGTTAACAGCAATAATGAAGCAACATTGATGGATTCTGTTGCTATGTCTACTGCTTATCAGAAGATGAGTTCTCTTTGTATGAACATTAAAAATGAAATTCAGACTGACATCGAAATACACAATCAACATATACTTCCCAGGTATTTCTTTTCTTTTTGAAATGACAGCAGAGTTAGCTTCTTTTTTTAATTTCTGATGACGTATTTGTGGAGAACAACTGCATCATTTATACTAGCTAATATAATGAAGTAACTGATACATATTAGATGATGTTTTCTTGGTGGGAATAGCTGTGTTTTCCTTACTGGTATAATGTATTAGATTCTAATTAGATCTTGATATCAAATGTATTTTCTGCCAAGGATATGCTACAGCTCATGTCATATAGAAATTTATCCCAAGTATGAACTGCTAGAAGAATATGGCATTGAAGTTATAGTGTCTGATATTTTGGAGTGCAAGTTCTTAATGGTAGCCTTTGCAAGAGAACAGTTGCTCATCAATTTCTCAGGTGTTTGTACCTCCAGCGGATATTTCTATAGATTTTTTACCAGTGTCTGTGTCAGTTTATCTTCTTGCATCAGAATTTTGGCACCTAAATTGAATTAAGTTTTGTGAACTGTGTTATTTGTGTATATGTTTGGATGGTTTCTTGCTTGGCACTTTGGTGATTCAATGTCAGACATGCAAGAATCTGATATTTGAGTTTCTTTTCCTGCAGTTTCATAGACCTTCCAATTTTATCTTCATCCATATACAGCACAGAGCTTTGTAGTAGATTGCGTGCTTTCTTGCTTGCATGCCCCCCATCCGGTCCTTCACCCCCTGTAGCAGAACTTGTTATTGCAACAGCTGATTTTCAGAGGGACCTTGCAAGCTGGAACATTAGGTAGTACTATCCTTGAGGCAACTTTGTTGTTTCTTTACCTTGTTTTCAGGTCATTTTATGTCATTTATTTTGTTTTATTTTATTCTAGTCCTGTGAAAGGAGGAGTGGATGCAAAAGAACTGTTTCATCTGTATATCATGATATGGATACAAGACAAGCGCCTTTCTTTGCTGGAATCGTGCAAATTAGACAAGGTATGTAATTAACTATATACTCCCTTAGTCCTGGATTAAGTATCCTCAAGAATGCACAATTTTTAAGGAAACCATTAAAAAATATTATTGTTCGTCTCAATAATTTATCTTTCCATTTCTACCCTTAATTATGTTTCTCCATTTCCATTTCCATCTCTATTTTTGTTTTTAGTAAATTTAAAACATGATAAATGGTGAAAAAGTAAAATGGGCTATTTATTATACTTTGACTTTTGAATTGGATATTTAAATCACTACTGCCAAAAAAGGAAAGGAGGAAACTTATTTAGGGACTGAGGAAGTAATTTTATATGGGTACTGTTTTCATCCAACTATAGCTGTCTTAAACCTTGAAGTGATCGTGCGTGACTTGAAGTTTGCATCAAGGCATCTGTAATGGTTCACTTACCAGGCTTGATCACCATATTGCATTTGAATGTTTAATTTGTAAAGAAGTTTTGTGTGAGTTGCCTTCAATTTCTGTGGGATTTGAAGGTGATCTGCATTTTCCTTAAAATTTATATATCTGCAAAGAATATTGTATGGGACTTCATTGCATGTTTGTTTCGAGAAGATTGTGCTTGGAATTATCTCAACAGCTTATTTAATTGCAGGTAAAATGGTCAGGTGTCAAGACGCAACATTCTACAACCCCCTTTGTGGATGACATGTATGACCGCCTTAGAGATACACTGGAACAGTATGAAGTAATTATATGCAGATGGCCAGAGTATATCTTTGTTCTAGAGAATGTAAGTTTCAGATCAGTTCTTTTCCCATGATTTTGTGATCTTGTTTCTTCAATCCTTCTTGTTGCTCATGCTTCGTGTGTAGATATACCATTTGCTTACTGAAGTGGCATGATGAGGTGCATTAAACATCTATAAGTCATGCAGATCCAACATACTCCTTTATATTTGCCAATCAAATTATTTTCCATTATTTTTTCAATCTCAAGGGTTTCATAATGAAGAATTTTTGTTCAATTCTTTCAACATTTAAATACATATATCAATAGTTGTGCATGAGATGCAACCAAATTGAATATAATCAAAAGCATGTTTTGGGCCTTTATGGACTGAATATTCCTTCGCAATAAATATGTGTGCTGGTTGTGTTTTCGGTGAGCTCACTTAGAATAGAGTTTGCTGTTTATTAATCAACAAAATCTTTAAACCCTTTTCCTCAAGGTGCCTAGTCTTGTCCAATCAGCACTGGGCTATCAAATTTTCCTTGCTTTCTGTGCAAGCTTGGGCTAAGGGATCAAAAAGGTGGTTGTTCCCATGTCCAATGGAGATGGTAAACAATCCCTTAGTATGATGATGTTGCCTCTGTGTAAGTAAAGCAAAAGTAAGGTAGAAGAAAGTCAATTGGTAACACTTTGTGCGTGGCTGCTTAAGGTAGTTCTATATGGAGCTTCATTTGCTTTTTTGACTCTTCCATGTTTTTCCCACCCACAGTGGATCCTCTTTATCTTATCATAGATAGGAGACCTCTTTTTTTTAATGAAAATGAAATAATAATAATAATGATGATGATGATGATGATATTTATTGAACGTGTTTGATGCATGTGGGCTATGCTTAAAAAAAAGGCTATTGCTGATGTCGAAAAGGCTATTGTGGAAGCTTTGGACAAGCAATATACAGACGTTCTAGCACCATTGAAGGAGAACTTGGAACCTTCAAAATTCGGCCTCAAGTATGTGAAGAAGCTTACAAAACGATCTGTTTGCTCATATATTGTCCCTGATGAGGTGAGCCACTTCTTTCAATGTTTAGCATGCTTTTAGCTATGCGATATTCTTATGGTTTGCATTTTTTATTCTCTTCAGCTTGGAATTCTGCTTAATTCCATGAAGAGGATGCTTGATGTCCTGCGTCCCAAGATAGAAACTCAATTTAAGGCATGGGGTTCTTGCATGCCTAATGGTGGACACACTGCTCCTGGAGAGCGTCTTAGTGAAGTGACTGTCATGCTAAGAGCCAAATTTAGAAGTTATCTGCAGGCTGTTGTAGAAAAGCTAGCAGAGAATGTGAGTATCTTTTAAATTAGACTTAAATTAGTCTTTTCGTATCAATGCAATGCAAACAAGAGTCTGTTCTTTCATGCAGATTATTGTTTTATTTTCTTGAGAGTCTGATTAGATACTGATGCAATGAGTCCGAGTTTTACTTATTTTATTTGGTTACAGACCAAATTACAGAATCCTACAAAATTGAAAAAGATTCTCCAAGAATCAAAGGAATCTATGGTTGAATCTGATATTCAAAGTAGGATGCAGCCACTGAAAGACCAGCTGACAAACACAATTACCCACCTGCAATCTGTTTTTGAGACTCATGTCTTTGTTGCTATCTGCCGAGGTTACTGGGACCGAATGGGGCAGGTAATTTTGTGAGAGTGGATCAGTCTGTTCTTTTATCACTAATTTTGTTTTAGATTCTGGGTCAGCCATTTTGCTGATGTCATGATTTTTGTTTTTATTTTATTTGCATCATAGGATGTTCTGAGCTTCTTGGAAAACAGGAAAGAAAATCGATCATGGTATAAAGGTTCACGAATTGCAGTGTCTGTAAGTATTGCTTTAGCAAATATCCTATTTCAGTTAAATGAAGAGCTCCATATCTGCGTTCCATTCGATCCTAACCTCACCTTTTATCAATTTTTGCAGGTCTTGGATGATACCTTTGCCTCGCATATGCAGCAGCTGCTTGGAAATGCACTACAGGAGAAAGACCTCGAGCCTCCTAGATCGATCATGGAAGTTCGCTCAATGCTCTGCAAGGATGCTCCAAATCACAAAGACAGCACCTATTACTATTAAACATCGGTTTAATTTGGAGGTAATGGTGCTGTGGTAGTAGAGTATGAACTTGGAAAACCTTATTAATTATGCGAAGCACCCATGGGATGAGATGATCTCATCGGCCTGATGCAATATGGCCGTCAGGTATACTTCTTGGCTAGAACCAATTTTGTCTGGAGAGCACGCAACTTGGCTGCTCAAGATTCACAAGCTTCTTTTGCCCACCATAGTAGGGTTTCTGTCATTATAGTATTATTATAAAAATTGTATAGAGCAGCAGAAAGACGATATCACACTCTTTTCATTTCTTTTTTGTAATTTCTAAATATATTATTATCTTATAGCTTTCCATTACCCCCTGCGTTTCATTGAGCTTGTGGGGTTTTGAATGGTTTGACCAGAACAACTCCCACGTTGCCACAACTTTTGTACTCGAACAAGAAGCTGCAGCTCAGACAAAACAAAAAGGGATAGAGGGAGGGAGGTAGGGAGGGAGATTACGGCGCTGACAATATCAGCACCTGAAGAGTCACGTTAGCTTATTTAGAAGAAAACACAACTTATGCCATGGAATGGCAAGTCATTTATTAACAATATACTATTGTAAGCAAATTGCTGGTCTTTATAGGAGTCCAAACCACTAGAGAGAGAATCCCATTTTCATATTGCAGGCAAGGGTTTTGCGTGGGTTAGCTTCCCACAGGCGTCGCACGTTTCTACATGATCACGTAACTGGACCATGTAGAAAGATGAGGAGCGTGCGATTCTCCGTGGGAAAAAAATCGTCTGAACAATTCAAGATCATTTGGGAGGTCAATAAATTCATTCTGTGCTCGGAAAATTCACTTGATAGTCGTTCAGGTATTGGTCCAGTAGTTGAAGATGCCTGGCTTTAACATATACATGGTCAAAACGCAACTCGAAAATAATAACAGGAAGAAAAGTGCAAAAATGTTATGAGAGTTCAATGGGCAGGAAATAATCTCGCTTGACTAGAAGGTACTTTCCGTCATCTGAGCACCTAAGGAGGATGCCGGCACTAAATATAAAGAGGTATTTGAAAGCATAGTGGTTATTAAATATATTAAAATAATATTTTTTATTTTTTAAAAATTATTTTTATATTAATACAGTATATTAAAATGATTTCAAAAAAAAAAAAAAAAAATTTTCTTAAAAGTATTTTTAAAACACAAATAAACAAATCCAAAGCTAGAATTTTTATCGGGGTTACATATTTTATGATCTGTTTTGAATTATGATAATGGTAACAGTTTAAAGTATTTTTTATTTAAAAAAATATTAAAATAAAAAAAAAACTATTTTAAAGTAACACATTAAAACAATTTAAAAATATAAAAAAAAAAACTCATTTTAAATTAAAAAAATCAAAATTTTTAGAAGCACGTTTCGAACACTATCTTCCTCTGTTACCTAAACGCAAAACTATAGGAATTTTACAAGAAAAAGAAAAACGAGGAACGATTGGCTGGCAAAGGGCGATCTTGTAGAGGTTTTTCCAATTGCCTGGGGGGCTTCCTACTTCGGAGACATGGCTGGCGTTAGGAAGAGCTACTAACTTAACTCCGAAATAAAAAGCCCCATTAGCTTCCACATACAAGGCACTAACAGTAACACGCAAAATTGCTTTCGTAGTGCATCCAAACCATTTTTTACAGCCAAAACATGGCTTTTTTATCACCAAGCAAGCAAATTCGGCAAACCAAAAAAGATTGAGCATGGAAATGCATCCAATGAAACATCGTAGATACATGCGGATCACATTTCTGCCATTAGAGCCAGCAGTCCAGGACTCCAGGGGAGATGACAGGACTGAACTAACAAGATCTCCATCTTACCAATGAATTTGAATTGGCACTCGGAAATATTGTGGAAGAATATTTACAGATTAAATCATGTCAGAGAAATCAATTGATCTGTGGCTTGAAAAGAATGGCATACAACTGAAACACCAAGCGGCAATCACAGCACACGCATAAATACAACAGTGGATCCCAACATGTAACAAGGACTTCAGAGAAGCTTGGACATAACATGACAGGAAGTCCAGAAGGCTTTAGAGGCAGCCCTGAAGAGCACAGGGTTTTGATATAACCTGTTAAGTAGAGTAACCAAAAAAGTTATTAAAAGTCAGAAAATATTACTTTGCAATAATAGTTGAATGATCATATGCATGTCAAAATATCATCTAAAGAAAATTTAGCAATTCCGACAGTAAATGCTACAGAAAGTTTTACTGGGCAAAACATTAATGGATATTGTATACAAGAAATCCACAAAAAAATAAACAAAAAAAAAATATTAATTGTATGATCAATGCAAGAAAGAAACAACCACTAAAATTTTTAAATGAGATAGCCTACCCAATGGCAGTTGCTCCCCAAGAGGCTGCATTATAAATGACTTTGCTTCCATCCCAGGCCTTCCGAAGCTTTCCTGTTTTCTTTTTGACTGAGAATGTCTTCCTAAGGGCTAAAGGAAATATGAGAGGAGATGTCAGAATTCCTTTGCATAAAGTGCTGAAAAAGAAGCTAATTTCAACTGAAGAATAAAATGTGCTCGGAGAAGATGGGCTGAGAATTAATTAGAAAAGCTTTGGACTGACCTTCCTGGAGTTGTGCAGGGGCCAGGTCCTGCAAGAAGAAAGTACCCAAGTAAGAATAACAGACAAAATATCCATTTTGGTTAGCACTAATACACCAAGATAAATCCTTACAGCCTACAGCAGATTAAAGGCCAACTCATTGTGATGATACAACAAGCACAGTTCACTGCTCAAAAATCTTGCATCAAGAAATCAAACAGCTGTGAACATTGGTCAAACAAGATATTTCATTCTAATGATTAACATTGATCGTCTTCCACCATGCAAATGTTATAAGGTTATTTCTCAGAGGATAAACTGTTGATTCCAACTGCTTCCTTCTTCACTAATATGATTGCCCCTCGATATTCTGTGTTTCTGTGTATACATGTGTATGTTCAAGCCTGTGTGCACATGTAAATACATCCATGTTTTTTAATATGTGGCTATATGAGGAATAGACGAGACTAAAGTTTTATTAATTCTTGGGAATTAACCAGCCTGGAGAATTCATTTAACAGTTGTGTTACAGATACAACAGGTGGGGCAAAAGGTTGATGGTCTAAGACACCAAAGCAGATCGTCATGATTAGCATAGTTTATTACTAAAACAAAGGTGAAAAAGGTACCATGAAGTAATAACATTACATACCTTTGTCTGTTTAAGGGACAACAAATAGGCAGCCATGAAGCAGGCGATACCCTCTACTATATCTTCTTGCTGGACAAGAACATAATCTTCCTGATCTGATCCATCATTTTCACCTTCCCAGAGATCATCCCCACTGACCATGTCCCAAGAACTACCATCTTCTGCCGCCACACAAGAACTCATTAGCATCTAGGCTATATATGGAAAACAACTATCCTAGATATCCAAGCACTGACGTTTCTAAAGCTAAACTTCAACATAGAAATAAAAATATGCATGCAGTTGATAGCAAACTATCAGCTATGTTGCAGAAGTAACTGTCTTTCAGCCCTTACCAGTAATGTATTGTGAACCTGGCAGTTGAGCACACTCTAACTCTAGCTTCTCAAGAAATTCAGGGCATTCAACTCTTGATTTGAGGAGGTCGCATAACTGCATCAGGAAAAAAAAATACGACCCCCACAATCATGCCTAGATCAAAATCTGGAAAAAATAAAACTTTGAAAAGGAACTAATTGCGGTCTTATTGAGACAAGATAACTAAATAACACCCCATTTTGCAATTTAACCAAATAAAACAGCCAAACAAATTCCATCAAAGACCAATATGTAAACCAAGGAATATTGATGGAATCTTTTTACAATCATGGAGGCATTATCCAAATAAATTAGTAGTCTAGGTAATACTAATTGTCTCTTTCACTTGCACAATTCTCACGAAATAAATAAACATTGAGAAAAAAAAATTTGAACCAGATGAATAGTTAACATCTCTGAAGCAAATTTGAGTCCTTTCTCTTCTGTTTCTCTATTTAATTACTCTAGTAACTCACAGCAACCAATCTTTTATTATGAATAAACCACCATAATCATCGATTATCTCCGAGGATAAGTATTAGCTAAACGAAGAAGTTTTCTTGTAATCGAACACCTATAATTTAAGTAAGAAAACTAAGCCAAAAATAAGCAAGACTCTACCTCATCGGCTTCTCGATCGCCGAAAGAAGTTGATGAGCAGTCTCGGCTCGGAGACGACTCCACTTCCCTGGATTCTGTGCCACTGGTATCTCCTTCATCGTCATCTTCAACGCTGTCAGTGTTGTTTAGCAATTCAAGAGCTCTCTGGCACTGCTCCAGTACCACCACCAAGGTTTTTCTCCTCACGCGAACTTGATCCTTGTCTGTTTGCTTGTTTCTCTCCTCCAAATCCACAGCCGACGAAGATATCGGGCT
Source organism: Populus deltoides (assembly GCA_015852605.2). Taxonomy (NCBI): domain Eukaryota; kingdom Viridiplantae; phylum Streptophyta; class Magnoliopsida; order Malpighiales; family Salicaceae; genus Populus; species Populus deltoides. The sequence goes on from CM027571.2 coordinate 7,870,620, forward strand.
GGAAACCTCGAGTTCCATGCTGTAGAATACCAATTTGCGCGGAGAATCAGCAGCTTTCTTTTCTTTTTTAAGAAACAAGTTTACTGATATCTGTTGTCTCTCAGGACCCTAAAAAATTTAAAAAGATAGTTCGTGTTCTATAGGGATCCGAGAAGCTGTTCCTGTTTGGTTTTCAGAGGAAGAATTTGTAGTGTACAGATTCGACATCCTATGATTATTATTTTTAATTCTATCTCGCCTCTGTTTTTCGGTTGTCTATGGATCGATTGATGTCTGCGGAGGGGAGGGGAGGGGAGCCGCCGCGTAGGGTAGCTTTTCCTTTAATTTAATTTAGTTTTATTTTATCTTGGTTTTTACAGTATAGTGTTTAATTTAAAATTGATTTTATTTCACACATTTGGATTTTGGTGAGGTAACGTTAGGTTTTTGGTTCCGTGGATCAGAGGAGTTTTTTTTCCCAATTGGACGGCTCGCGTGATGTTCTCATTTTACACGACACGTGTTTATAATGCAAGAGTAAAGGACACCAGCATCTTGGATACGTTTTTAGTATTGTAATTTTTTTCAAGAGAAATCAACACATTGGTCATTTTTCATTTTATCTCTGTTATTTGATTAATTACATTTTATATATTCAGTAAACTTAAAATTCCAAACCTTGTAAAACGATGTTATTATCCTTGTATAAAAATTCAACCCTTGTAAAATTATTTTTTATAGCCTTGTTTGTTTTTATATTTTAAAAATATTTTAAAAATATTTTTAAATTTTTAAATTTTTTTACTTTAAATTATTTTTTTTGTTTTTTTATCATTTTAAAACACTAATTTCAAAAATTATTTTTAAAAATTAAAAAAATATTATTTTATATATTTTTAAATAAAAAACATTTTAAAAATCAACAGCAACCCCATTCTATATTTTATGAGGCATTATTAAATATAAAAACCATTTTTATTAAATTTTTTTATTAAAATTTAATTTAAAAACACAAAAATTATGATTACTGGAGGCTAGAATTTGTCCATCTGAGAGCTTTCTCTCTTCTTTATCGATGAATGTTTTTTTTTCTCGATGCCCATTCAGCGAGTGGGTGGTAAAATATCTCAACCTATAGCACCAAGATTTGTTCACCGTAAAAAGAAAAAAAAAAGATTGAAAGAGAAAACAAAAAAGAAGGCATTTTTTGAAATAAAATACTATTAAATTAAGCATAATCAATAACGGTCAAGGGACTATTTAAATATCTTTGATGCTGTGCAAATTAATTGATTTATTTTGATAAAACACAAGCAATAAATTATGATTAACTCTTAATACAATATATGCAACAAGTTTAATAATTAATGAATGACTGTTTTGTGACGTCTTTCCATTGATTTTAGGTTTTAATGCTGGTAAAGTATGTTCAGATAATTCATGTCGAGATTATGTGTTTTTTAGAATATGGTATATATACCATGTTATTTAAATCTAAGTATTTTAATTAACATCCTTTATTCATTTTAAAAATTATTTATTTTAATTTTTTAAAATAGTAAATAATCTTTTAAATTGTTTATGTGATTCCATAACACTTCAAAGAGGTTACTGTAATTCATCTTTGAAGTTTTTTCTTTTTAGTTCTTCATGTATAAGTTATATTTGTGTGATGTGTTCATTTCCACGTGACAACTAAAACTAACCTCTAAGATAGATAAAAATAAAAAATAAAAAATAAATGGATAATCTATGTGAAATATTTACATGGAAATCTATCTGTTGCTTCCTACACTAATATCAATTTCCCAGTTTAGTTTTTATATAGCGTTAATGACTATTTTCCAACTTATCCGTTCATATACTTTTTAATTCATTTTATTAAGCTTGGATAGTATATAATAAAATGAACAGAAAATGTAAAATATTTACACGTGCGTATAATTTTTTATTGATTACAAGGAACATCTACTTTACCATTTTAATATTCAATTAGCTTTAATAATTATTTTATGATTCATATACTTTTCAATTCATTTTATTAAGTTTAGACATTACTATCCTCGGAGTAGTAGGTGCTTCACCGCAGGGTTAGATTTTTTTTTTTGTAAAAAACAATAATGTTCAAGTGTTGAAATGGAGTAAAAAATAACATAAAACACTGATGATCATGACAAACCTTTAATCATGTTAATTAGCGTTGAGTCAACCCAAGATACCATGTCAAATCCATGACTCAGATAATGCGATTGAAATAAATCAATAAAAAAAATAAAGAGAATCATAAAGCCTTTTAAAAAAAAACAACAATGTTAACTTTTTAAACCTATGACCTGAATTATTAGACCCGAAGCACCTAATTTAAAAAAACTATAAAGTCTAATCCCTAATCAATGAAATATTGAAAAAATAATAATAATTATACAATGGAATTTTTTTAAAAATAACAATTAAAATAACAAGGATAAAAAATAAAATTAAAAAAAAATAAATTATATAATTGATTGAAGGGTGAAATTGAAAAAAATAATAATTTAGTCATAGAATGAGAAAAATTAAAAGAATAAGAATCAAAATTAACACAAGAGACAAAAACAAATGTTGTAATTAAAAAGGAGAATTGAAAAAAACAATAATTTTTACAAAATGATCAAGAAAAAAATTAAAAATCAAAACAATAAGAAATAAATTGGAAAACCTAATATCATCAATCTTAAATTGAAAAATAAAATTAAAAAACATTAAAACTTTTACAAAATGACAAATGAAAAAAATTTAAATTTAAAAACGAGGACCATGTTATAGAATATAATATTTGGTAAATTATAATTGAATTATAAAATTGAAAACAAATACAACTTTTATAAAAGGGTCATGATCAAAAATTAAAAATTCAAAGCATAAGGATTGAAGTTGAAATACCAATAACCAAGAGGATAAACTGTAATTTTTTAGGAGAAAATAAAAAAGGAGAAAAAAAAAGAGAAAGGTCCATTGAAATCAAACCATACTATTACAATTTATTGGTGACACGTGTTGCATTACCAGAAAGAGAGCATAACAACAATTCAAACTAGACAACAAAAAAGCATTTTTTTATGCTAGGAGACGCTGCACGCGCTAACATAAAAATGTTGGTGCCTCCCACGCACCTTTTTATTTATTTATCCAAATATAGAACTGTCATTGAGCTGACTATATTATTACCAAAAAACCATGGTGAAGAACTGAAAATGCCTTTTGACCTTATATTTAAATTTGTTGATTTTAAAGGTATTTTCATCGTTTTGCTGTGTATTTTTATTGTTTATTATTTTTTATATTTATATAAATATCAAAATACCCCCAACTTAAAATACAATAACAAAAAAATCGTTTTAAAAATATAAAAATATGCTTCATTCTTGGTTTGAATTTTTGATTTCAAAAATATCTTGATTGTTTCACTGTGCACTTAGTATAAAAAGAAACTTAGTTGTTCCCGGTTAATTTGAAAATGATAAATGAACCGTGTAAAAAGGTTTTAACAAGCAGTGTAAGGTTTTTTAGATTAAGAGGCAGAAAAGCTATTACACTTTTATAGTGATCAATATAAATTTCTCTACCGTTGTGATATTTTTTTTATATCAATTAAATCTTTTTATTTTTTTGTTTTTCAATTTAAAATATATCATAATAGCAAACGGCATATTTACAACACCGACACTTTCTAGGTTACAAATTAATTTGAAATCTTAATCTGCAGTAGAATGAGGATGCACTTACTATTAAATATTAAAAAATAAAAGAACACAATAAAATATCTCGTCCACGTAGTGGGTGCCCTGGCTAGTAAAATATTAAAAAAAATAATAATGTCATGAAATCAACTAGAAAACAAAACTTGATCGAAACTCGTGATGCACTGAGCTAGTTGGCAGGAAAGGACAGAGATTACGCAATCAGGGAGGTTCAATCTTATCATGTTTGGGCTTTATTTCGATCCTGGCAGCCTGAGCTTTTAATGTTGGGTTGGCCATGCTAATGTTGTGTGTTATTAAATGGAAAAAAAAGCCTTGTTCAGATAATGATCTGATTTAAAAAAAATTCACGCATCTTCATTCTAACCTCTGCCTAAATCCATGTTAAATGTGAAATAACAGATTTTCAAGGGATTGAATGGTCAGTTCATGTCTTTCTTTTTTTTCCTTTATTTTTTCATAGTTGGGCCTTGATTGGGTATTAATTGATCTCAAATTGGATTAAATATAAAACCAAATTCAAGAGTTATAAAAAAATTAGAGATGAATTTTATAAGATAAATAAACTCCAAATGACGAAATCAAAAAAAAAACGAGCATAAAAAAAATAAAAATCAAGCGAATCTCTTAAATTTGTGTTAAGTTTTCAAATCAATAACCCACGAAGAAATTCTAGATTCGGGTTTAACCAAAAAGTTCAATTCTCAATCAATTTATATTGAAATATAAAAAACATCTTAATCTAGGAAAATTATCAAAATAAATAAAAATCAATAATCAAAATAATAAAAAGTGAGTTTGATATAAAAATATAATGAAATCAAATGTTGATGGATTAAATTAAAAAATAAATTCAGTTAGAAAAAGGATTGAAAACAAAACAAATAACAATAAAAAGAATTGAGACAGAACATGACAGATGAAAAATTGAAGGATGATGAATTTTTTTTAAAAAAACTTAATTCTATAAATCATTTCAAATAAAACAAATAGCAATCAAGAGTACATATTCTAAACCTAAAGAAAAAATAAATTAAATGGTTGCTTTTAAAATTTAGAGGTTCAGACATGAAAATTGATGAAGATGAAGAAAATATAGAGAAAAAAAAGTTATTGATGCCAAACCAAACCGGGGACATGTACACCATTCGAACTGCCTGAATAGTGTAAAGAAGTTCAATACGCGCCAACCAGCTTTTTATTTAGATAATATTTTATCTTTATTAACAGACTAAATTTATCTAGTTCAACTTGACAATGACAAAATAAAAAATAAAAAAACCCATGTATGCTAGTTTAAGAATTTTTTTATTATAAGAGTAATCAAGTTATTTTAATATATTTTAAAAAATTAAAAAAAATATTAAAAAGCACTGGATTTCTATCCCCCCAATTCAATAATAATTAAAGGTTTCATGAAAAGACCAAATTATCTCAACAAGATCATTGATTTTAAGAAAAAGTCAAGATGGTAATTACACTACAGTGCATGGCTATGCGTGTCTATGGGCATAGTAAATCTACCTGACGTTCCCTCATCTTTGCTAAAAGCGCAATTAGCGTTTGCATCCAGTCAGACGACTGAGAAAGTAAAAAGAAAAACACCAATGGCCCGTGTGTTTATGGTCCTCTCAAGTCTCAAGGGTCGTTAAGAGTAAAAGGCGACAACATCCCTGAATCAAGGGCGATACGTGAATGATGTGGTTTAGGCTTTTTAGTTGGATGGAGCTGGGATCTCAGGACATTGCACCAGCGGCGTGATTGTTGTGATATCACGGCCCTTTTCAGCTCCGCTAGAAATTCGGGAGGCTACTGGTGTATCAATATCAACGCCACCGATCACGACACCTCATCTTCCCATGTTAATTATGGATTTTTTTTTTCTTCTTGGTTTGAACAGGACAGTAGTTGTTTGTCGTGTTTAAAGATTCACACAACGACAGGGGCAGACAAGGTTTTTCCAATCCTCTCGTTTCATTTATTTCCCTTCTTTTTCTCGGATCGAAAAAAATCACTGTCCCGTAAAAAAGTGCATTCACTAGGGGTATTTATGAATGTGGAAAATATTTTTTTAAAAAATATATATTAAAAAATATATATACTAAAAAAAATATTTTTAACATCACCCTACAATAAAATTTTTTTAAAAAATATTAATATTAAGTAAATAAAAAAATTTAAAAAACTTTTAAAACAAAAAAAAAATACTAGGTTTTCCTTGCCATAAATCTGGTGTTCCATTCAATCAATGACAAGTAGGGTAAGCAAAAAAAATAAAAAATTAATTAAATCAAGAAAATAAAAAAAAAATAATTGAAAAAACCAAATCATAAAAAAATCGATTAAACCGATTAAAATTTTGAAAAATCAGCCGGTTCGGTTCGGTTTTGGTTTTATAAGCAAAAAACTTAAAAAACCGAACCGGATCCAAACCGAAAAAACCCGGAAAAAACCGAGTCAAAACCGGAAAAAACTGAGTTAAACAGGTTTGAACTGGTTTTTTCCTTAAAACAACTGAACCAAACTGAAACCGGTCAGTTTGACCCAGTTTCAATTTTTTTAAAATCAATTTAATTATTTTTTTATAAAAATTAAACTAAACTGAAAATAATCATCTCTAATAACTAGAGTGATAATTAAAAGAAAATAATCAATTGCAAAATGATAAAAAAAACCGAGTGATCTTTACCTCCAGTCCTTGACCCCACAAAGAAGTCTCTGCCCTTGATACGGGACGATGATCAATCGAGCACCAAACAACTGTATACACGCATAATAATCCTAGAAAAAAAAAGTGAAGATGCATAATGGACGACATAATATACGAGAGGCAGAGAAATTGCTTTATAGACACGATTTGTGCGGTGCAAAGCATGTCCATGGCACCGACCAATTCAACATGCTGTGAGAATCATTAGGTAAACCTGAAAGAAGAAGAAGAAGAAGAAGAAGAAGAAGGAATGAGCGACATGTTAAAAATCAATGGTAATTTTCCTACCAAGAAACTACTAACTAGATAGTCACATTCAAGAAAAAGCAAGAAGGAAAAACCCTCGTAGTTCACACTCACATCACATGACCGAAAATTCACACTCACACGCGTGTTATTATCCTGAAAGAAAATTCACACTCACATCACATCTTGATTAGGGATGGAAAATTGTGAAATTTGTGTTAAAAAATGGATTGAATGTGTAGTTGGGTGTAAACTTAGTGTAAAATTAATCTATGATGTTATGAACTAATATGGATGTGTGTAGGACGAACAGGTAAGTGGATATGGTGCTGGGAATTTCATAATTATATGTCGCAGAGATGGATTGAATGTGTAGTTGTGTGTAAACTTAATGTAAAATTAAGGCAGTTTGTTTCCGTGACTGCCGCTGTTTTTAAAGCAAACCGTGTAAACAATACGTTTGCTAATAATAAAACACGAATTACTGTATACATAGAGCCCGTTAAAAACAATGGTTCGTGAGAAGCAACTCTTAGCTGTTTCTCACGCAGCCACGTCTAATGCCCAGGTGAATTAATTCACCTGGGCACTGTTTACTTCTTGTAGTTAACAGTGCCCTAGTGAATTAATTCATCTAGGCACTGTTTACTTCAAGAGTGAACGGTGCCCTTGAAGTGAATAGTGCTATTCACTTGACATTATTCAAAATGAAAAAAAATTGTGTTTTTTTTGTGTGTTTTATTCGAAAAATTAGAAGGAGATTGCTTGATGACATGATAAAAAATTCAATTTTTGTTATTGCGCACTTAAGAAATCATGGAAAATATAGTCCTAGTTTGATAGATTCCGTATGTGATGAAATTGCACATAGTTTAATGTAATAATAAAAAATATTTGATATCAATATTATTTATTTCATGATACAATAACGAGTTAAATTTATAATATTTAAATTAAAAACTATTAATATTAATATACATATTTTTTAATTATTTTATAACCTCAATTTAAAAAGCATTCTTTTAATCAACACACATTAAACTACTTTTTATTTAACTTCAATTTCAACTACAGTTTTAACTAAATATATATTTTTCAAACCAACCTTAACTAAAAGTACTTTTTATAAAATAATTTTTTTCAAATCTATATAGACAATAGAAATAATCTATGATGTTTGCAGCTATTATGGACGTGTCTTGGAAGAATTAGCAAGTGAAAATAGTTTAATCTATAAATATTAATTTAAATTGTTTTTCCTATTATTTTTTGGATTTTTATTTTTATTTTTTATAGTTTGATTCCATTGGGTATTTTTTTTAATTTAATTTCATGTTATTTTTTAATCTATTAATAATTTATATTACACATGTTTCTCAATTTCATCTCTATAATTTTTTAATCTTTTAAATTTAATACTCATTGTTTTAATTGTTATTTATTTTGTTTGTTTTTTTTCAAATTTCATTCTTTTTAATTTTTTTTCTAAAATTTTGTCATAATTCTTTTGTTTCTTTTGTTATTTTTTTTTAACGTGTTCATTATTTAAAATTAAATTAATTCAGAGTTAAGTTTTTTAATTGAACCCAAATACATGATTTAATGAGTTAGGTTTTTGAGACAAGACCTGGTTTAGAAGGTTCGTCTAAATTTGCTTGGTTTTTTTTAAAAAATTAAATTTTTTTTTGAGTTTTGACTTTGNTATTTTTTATAGTTTGCATTCTATNAGGTTAACATTTAATTGTTTGATAATCTAGATAGATAGACCCAGATCTAATTTTTTTGTTATTTTATTTATTATTGTCATTTTTTTATATTATTTAAATTATTATTTGAATCAATAACCCGGGATTTGATTTTTTTTTACATCAAAAAAAGAATTTGCTCGGCCAGCATTGAAGCACTGGCAATAAATCTATTGTGTGTGGGTCTATGTGTGTGTGTTGTGTGTGTGTGTGTGTGAATATCTCTCGTATTGGTATCCTTTCCGATTTTCCATAATAATATGATTAATATCCCTCCACCACGTCTCGATGAAAGAGAAAGAGGAAGAAGAATAGGGGTGACGTGTACAAGCGCAGCATATTAGGAGGGAGACTCCTGCTTGCTCTCTTTTGGACCTCCTCCTTTTTTGCTTTGCCAGCGGGTTTCCGCTGGAATTTCATTTCTCTCCCCCCTCCCTAAACATTCCAGAAAAGTAAAAAAATAAATAAAAAATCGTGAGAAAGAGAGAGAAGAAAATAGAAGGAAAAAGAAAAACAAAAAAAGAAATCCCCTTCACCCCACCCCACAGGAGGCAACAAAGGACAAGAAAAAACTAAAGTCTCCCTCCGTTCCCTTCTTCACGCTTCTCTCTCCCTCGCTCCTCATTGTCTTCCCGTCACCTTTTCAAACATCTAAACAAGGCACATTATGTGATTTTGTGATTCCTGGACGATCAAGTGATGACTAACAACAAAAACACGGAATCTTCCAAGGTTTATTTGCAAAATGATTTCTTACTCTTGTTTTCCTTTTCTTTTAATTCACAACGTGATTCATAATGACGTAAATGTAGGGAGACGGCGGCCCCCCTCCTCCACCTCCACCTCCAGCACCAGGACAACTTGAAAATATGCGTTTTCACGGTGGCAATGCGGTAATCCCCCCCCCCTTTCCCACGCTTTTATTTTTCTCAAGACCAAGATCATAATGATTGCTGATCAGGTAGCTTATCTAGATGATATCGATTTTTAGTTCTGGTTTCATGGATCGGAGTCTGTTGCTTCTTTTGTTCTCAAGTATAATAATCTATGTTGCAGATTTTCAAGAGCGGGCCGCTTTTTATTTCATCCAAAGGTGTGTTATATTTTTGGTTTTACGAATTTTCTCACGCTTAATTACAAATAGCAAGATATGCATGGAACGGAGACAAAAAATGTTGTTGACTTGTGTTCAATCGACTACAGTTTATGATGATATTCTTTTTTCTGATTTTAGTTTCATCCCAGTTGGAGCTGGCTTGTTTTTGGTTTTTATTTCGATTTTGTAGTTTTATCCTGCTATGCTATTGTACTTTCATAGAAAGAGATAATACACAGAGAGAGAAGATGGGGGTGCGAGTTCTTTAATCTAAAGAGGCATTTCCTAACATACTTGATTAGACACCGCAGATATTACTAAAGAGGCATTTCTTAACATACTTGATTAAACACTGCAGATATCATGTATACAGATAGTAATATTGTCACCTTTTTGAGGATCCAATCAAGAAAACCAAGCCTTTTCTTTTGAGAACAACTGTACCGTGAGCATTTGAATGTGCATTTCTGAGGATCTTTGTTCACTCTGGGGTTATATTTTTTAACCCTGTGTTGTACAGGAATTGGATGGACATCCTGGAAGAAAAGGTGGTTTATTTTAACAAGAACATCACTGGTTTTCTTCAGAAGCAATCCGGTTAGTAGTTTTGCATATGGTAGTTATTGCATCTTTTTAATTTGCCTTCCCATATGTTTTACTGGCAATGGTGGTAATTCTCATAATTATGGAAGTTTAGCCCCCACCCTTCCAGCATTGGTGCACTGTTTTTTTACCATGTAACCTTCACCACAGCATTTTTATTTTATCAGAGTGCTATTCCTCAGAAGGGGAGTGAAGTGAACCTGACCCTCGGTGGTATTGACCTCAACAATTCAGGCAGGTTGGCTTGCTTTTTCAAGTTAGACACTGTTAATCATGCACTCTTCTCATTGTTTTTCACAACTGGAAGTAGTTTACTAACTTCGTGTTTCTTTTGGAACTTCACAGTGTGGTTGTCAAAGCAGATAAAAAGCTCTTGACTGTTCTCTTTCCTGATGGCCGTGATGGACGGGCATTCACTCTCAAGGTGATGTTTTTTTTCCTTCTTTGTGATCCCTTTTGACATTGCTTTAGATAGCATTTCTGATATGTATTCACGTATAATCTCCTGAGGCTGCAAAAGAGTTTAGCCTAAGGGTATTCACTTGGCTTGAGCTTGATCCGGGTTGTAACTTGGCGAAGAACAAAGATCAAGCTTTCCAGCTTAGTGTCTAGCTTAGTTTGCATTTAATCATTCAGTTTTTTTCCACTATTTGATATGAGAACGCATCAAACTATTTCACCATACTTGATCTCAAGAACACAAGCAGTTCAATCAGTCATTTATGCAGGTCATAATTGTAACTTTATCAGATGACTCTAGGTGACAAGGTCACAATTTTAATGCCTTTCATAAGCTCTATCCATCCCACTAGTTCTTCATCCTATGCATCCTTATTTTTCCACAATGGATTTAACCTACATAGCTATTCTCAACTTGCAAATCCTATGGGGTTAAGTGAGAATTGGGTGTGCATTTTTGTGCTTTGTTTCTGTCTCTTTTTGCAATCTTGATTACATTTTTGTGGTTGCTTTGTGTTGCTGCCACAGGCTGAAACTTCTGAAGATTTATATGGATGGAAGACTGCTCTTGAGAATGCTCTGGCACAGGCACCAAGCACCTCTCTTGTGATGGGGCAAAATGGTATCTTCCAAGATGATCAGACTGATGGAGCTGATGGTTCTTTGGAACAGTGTCAGTATTCATCCTTTCTGGTTGACATCAGTGTACTTTGTGCTTATGTGGTGTGGTTTTTGCATCTAAATTTTTGTATAGCACAGAAAACATAATCACTAGTTGTTGCCTAGATGCATTTAGAAATTACAGCTTTCCTCAGCAACAGTATGATGGAACCACTGAAGATTAGATGGAAAAGGGTTAATGATGATTTCATGGCCCCTAGTTTTCAACCGTTTTTTTTCTTATAAGAAGGAGAATTACTGGCCTGCATGCCATTTTCTTTAGGTTTTTTGTTCTTCCGTGACTTCTTGTTTGTTCTTATTTTCTTTTTTTGCGTCATGATTTGTGACGACCAAAAATATGTGAGATTTATAATATTTGAGACTGGACTTTTTTTTTATGAAATTCTGAACTTAAAAACTTTGTTTTTATTTTTCAGATCCGTAAGATATTGACATTTTTTACATTTTTTTTCCTGTAGTGAAGGATAAGCATCCTGTAAAATCTTTGGTCATTGGCAGACCGATTTTACTTGCTATAGAAGATGTTGATGGATCTCCATCTTTTCTGGAGAAGGCTTTAAGGTTTATAGAAGACCATGGTGGGTTTCCCTTTCCATTATGTTTGTTATTGCCTTTCCTTGTCCACATCTCTGGATTACTTCCTTTTCCTATTTCATCAATGGATTCCTTTATCTCGTGGTTGAGAGTTGAGAGATAAAACTGGCAATACCTGGGACAGCATAGTTCCTGTTTTTTTCCTTCTCTGGTACACAAGGATATGATCATTTATGTTATCAGTGGTGAATTAATTTGCATATGCATATGAATATGATCTAAAGATGTTTGTTTTATCAGTAGTGAATTAACCATATGGATGTGATCTCAATGTGATATGGTACTATACCATAGTTCATAGTCTGCACCTTTTCCGTTGCAATTGTAGATAAAGAGTCTGAATATCATCTATACTTAATCCGATGCTTGCTTGTGGAGTGCTGTAATAGGGCCTTCAATAAGCTACGAGTACTATAATGAATGAGGGAAGTTCTGTGCTGTCTGGCTGGTTGAAACTTGCCCTTTTAACCTCTCATGCTCTGATTTTTGTTAGTGTCCTCTTATTAACAGTGTTTTCCCATCACATTTGATGGTGGTGGTACCAAATATGGAAAAAAATAATTAACCTGCTTTGTAAGTTGCAAGTACTTCTCTTCTGGGTTATCTGCTTTTAAACTGTCTCAAAAAATATTCATGAATTGTTAGTTGTGGAGTGAGGAGTGACTAAAGACTACTTTCTTCTAGTGTTACAGGCTTACTATGACTTTGAAATGTTTTTTTTACCTCAGACCAGTATAATATCCCCCCCCCCCACCTTAACAAGGATCGATGCATTCAACCGTGTCATTTTTCATTTCGACCTGTTTACCTTCATGAATTTCACAAATAATTGTCTTCTTTATATGAACTTTGTTAATCTAACATTAGTATTAGAGTTAGGAAGACTTCTTTCTTTATTGGTTACTTATGTAATGATATATTTTTGTTTTTCCTCACTTGTCTGAACTTGATTGACTGAACGATTAACAGGAATAAAGGTGGAAGGCATCTTGCGGCAAGCTGCAGATGTTGATGATGTTGAGCATAGAATAAAAGAATATGAGCAGGGTAAGTTTATTCAGATATCCTTTGTCCTCAGTAAACCTGTACTTTTTGTTTATTACTTTAAAATGCAGGTCCCATGGGTTGTGTCTTTTCTCATGTTTCACAATGGAGCCCAATCACACTTTAAAGCTCGGATATACATTTCATTGATTTAAGATTTAACAGTAGCTCAAGAAAATATAAGAATCAAAACCCTCTTTACTAATGAAGCAGTATAGGCTAGGAAACCAGTTGTGTGGAAATGTCATGGAAATAATATGTTTTTATTTTTTTTAGTTTCAAACTAATGCTTTTGGTGTGCCTTAGGAACAACCGAGTTCTCTCCGAAGGAGGATGCACATGTCATTGCTGATTGTGTCAAGGTATTTCTCTTTCCAGATGCAATATTAGTATTGATTCCTACAAATAACAAATTGTGCAAGCTGTCTTCATGTTTCTTTAATAAATATCGTCTCCCAACATTACAGTATTTCCTCCGAGAGTTGCCATCATCTCCAGTCCCCACATCATGCTGCAATGCACTGCTTGAAGCATGGCGTAAGTCTGTTCCTGGAGTATGTATTTCATTATCTTCATCTATTCCTGTTCTGCCTTATGTGTTACTTACAATATTTATGCTGAAAACTTGTCAAGTGCATTATGTATTTTTCAATGCCCAACCATTTTATTTCATATAAAATTTATCAGTCACAATCTTTACATCCAGTGATATAGTTTGGTTCACAAAAATTGTTTCTTTCATTACCAAATTTAGAGAGTTTTGGAAGACTAAAAAGGTACTGTGACATTACTTGTCGGTTGAATTAAACGGAATACAGTGTAATGCATGTGCATATATATTCCAACTGTGTTCTTTCTAGTTATCAGTGCTATCTTCTTTATGTACATATTTCAGATATGCGCATTGCATGTGTTGATTATTTAGTGTCCTTTATGTTTACACTTCATTAATCTGGTCATGCTTTTCTTGCAATTGGAATCCTTATGCTACCTTTGAAGGAGTTATATGCTTGGATGTTAAACATTGAGAATAATGGTGATTAGTTAGATGTAGTTTAAAATCTATTAGAAGATTTATTTACTGCTTGTCATCAACAAACTGGTCTGCAGTAAGTTTTAGAAACAATTTTGTGGATTTATGGCTATGTTACTGACTTGGGTCAAAGATTGAGTCTCTTCCCAATCCCATGGTGTTTGTTGAGACATCCTGAGGATCTGTAGATATTCCGTGTCTGATGAAATTTGAAATTTTAGTGGGAATTATTCCATGGAATTTTGCTCAATAATTTTCTTTTGTACCATAGTATTGAATTTTCAGTAGTCTGTGTTATTCAATTTATTAGTTATCTGATTTTCCATTATTGATGATTTTATAATGTTTAGGAACTGATCGTGGCAGTAGGGTAAATGCCATGCGGGTGGCAGTATGTGAAACGTTCCCAGAGCCAAACCGTCAATTATTGCAGAGGTAGATAAATTCTCTCATACTTTTGACATGCATGTTGGAATTTGACACTTCGGAAAAGAATTATTGGGATTCCAGGATGTAACAAAATATAAATGATATTTGTAGACTGAACTTCATTTTTTAGTCTTGTAGATTTGGAGCATCAAACTATCTCGTTTGTGTTTTCTTTACCTATTTTCTTTCTGGATTGAGGCTTAGATGTTGCTCCTCCGCTCTGCATTTCTTGCATTGATTTTGAATCAGTTTGCTTCATTTTCTTTTTTATGTTCAGAATTCTTCTAATGATGCAAACTGTAGCTTCTCACAAAGATGTAAACCGAATGAGCACTTCTGCTGTGGCTGCTTGTATGGCACCCTTACTTCTTCGTCCTCTTCTAGCCGGTGACTGTGAAATTGAATCCAATTTTAATGTGGGGGGTGACGGTTCCATTCAGCTTCTGAAAGCAGCAGCTGCAGCTAATCATGCACAAGCCATTGTTATAACATTATTGGAAGAGTATGAAAAAATATTCAGTGTAAGCTGCACGTCTCTGTTGTTGTTTTAACTTGAGTATGACATAGCTTCATGTATTACAGACATTGGATGTTTAAATTAGAAAGTTTTTCTTCCTAGTCAGGTGTAGATTGGTTCTGACTAACTAAATATTAACTAGGTTTGAAACACTCTGTTTACTTTGGAGCCTAAAATGAATATGAAGTGAACACCTATCATTTGATGGATAACAAAAGTTAAGCTCAACAGTTTTTTCTTTTACCAGTGTTTAAATTAGAAAGTTTTTCTTCCTAATCAGGTGTAGACTGGTTCTTACTAACTAAATATTAACTAGGTTTGAAACACTTTCTGTTTACTTTGGAGCCTAAAATGAACACGAAGTGAACAACAATCATTTGATGGATAACAAAAGTTAAGCCCAACAGTCTTTTCATTTACTATTAATATTCCATAAGGCATAAAGGCCACTTAACAGCTTTGCAGTTTTAGTTACTGATGCCTTGGAATCTTTATCATCCCGACCTTTGGTTTTAGCAGAAATTACCCCTGAATTTCATTCTGTCTACTTGAGGAACAAGAAATACAAGAATAGCATAAAGCTTGGGATGATACGGGAACTTTATAGCTCAACAGAACAAGAAATGATAGGTCATAGAGGCTGTTGTTAAATGTTATTTGATGGTTACGTACATTTGAAGTTGAATGTCTTGGCCATTCTTTCCCCATGCTGTATTTTTTACTTCATTTGCTGCGAGTTTTTATTTTATGCTTGAATTTGCTTTGCGTCTGCAGGAAGGTTCCATGTCCCCAGGACTGTACTCTGATTCAGATGAATGTGGAAGCGAGGATGAGGAGGTAACTGATGATGATGAGTCTTATGTAGATGATGCAACGGAAGAATCTGATGTATATACAGATGATGATCATGACAATGCATCAAGTGGAACCTGCACTCAGAGCGGTGACTCTTGCGAAGATGATCCATCTGACCATGAGGTGCATCCATTGGACTTTCTGACCTGCTTTTTTATACAAAGTGATGATCTTGTTTAAACCTAGCAATCATCAAACCTTATGCAAGACTATGGATATAAACCTCCTGCATTTGCAACTCTGGGCATCTTTTCAATGCTCTTGATGCATATTTGCTGCATCGAATCCTTATAATTTGAATATCTTATTGTATTGTCATCTATGACTCCACTCATTATTGACTTAGTTTCCTTGTTTGTGAATTGAAAGTTAAGAACAAGAACTATTCTTATTCTGTGTGCATTAAAGATGCAGGGCAGTGATGATCTTAGTTCTGGTTTCAAGTACCCTGAAGCTGAGGTAGACAATGATTTGAAAGTTGAACAAAAGTTGTCATCACATCCAGTTCAAGCTTCATTGCCTGATACACCAGATCAAAGCAACAACAGTTTGGCAATGCTGCCAGATAAGTCAGATGACCTGTCTGTTGATGTTTCTACTAAAACAAGTTTGGAGAATAAGATTGCTGATTATAATGCATCCCCAAATGCTAAAAAAACTACCACTATATCAAATGGACTTGTGCGCGGCAAGCGTCCAACTGTTTGGGGACGTACTGCTGTGAGTGCATGTTATCTAAATTTATGTGTTGGCTTGCCATTTCCTTCAGTAATGCTCCCCAAAATTCAATGTTTTGTGGCTAAATGATTTCTCTTGCGAAAGGGCATTTGACTTTCCACCATGAATTGTTGTCTCATCACAAAGAATGCTTTTTTGTGCAATATAAGCATTTCTAATCAAATTCTTTTTTCCTTTTGGCACGAATTCAGGCAAAGAAGAACCTTTCTATGGAATCCATTGATTACCCTATTGAGGAAGAGTAAGTATACATTTCCTCTAAATGAATCATGCTTCTGCTTTCACAAGCATTTTTCTCATGAATTTTTGGTAGCCTTCATGCATCTCTCTCTAATCAAACGTGTGGTCAGCATCCTTAGCACTACCACTGCAGTTGGACTTCTTTCCCATTTGTTCTACTCTTTGTAGAAGGGATGAATGCGGAATGTGTTAGACACAACTTTTTGTTAGTTTAGATGATATAGTAGGGGCTAGATGCCCATGTATGTGGGTGTGTTTTAATATCCATGGTAGAAAAATATCCATCACGAGCAGGGCTTTCCACAGCCAGCTGTCACTTTCTGCAAGTCTGAGCTAAAAGAGTACAATTACCATTGTATCTCAACTGGATAAAAAATATATCACCAAATTCTGAGGAAATAATTCTAATTAATGTAAAGTTCAGTTCTAGAAAAATATCTCGTATAAAAGTAAGGCTTTTTATAGCCAGTGGCCCCTTTGATATATCTGAACAAAATCAGAAAGTTAGCTGGATCAAATTGATGTCAACGAATTATGTGGAACTAACCTCTAATTGATATACTGGCTTACTATTCATCTGTGTTAGTAATAAGGAGAACTTTGGGTTTGAAGTAGAAGTTCCGTCTAGCACTAGAAAAATTGAATCCCAGTTTATTACCCTCATCCATCTCGAAGATTGATTGGAGTTCGGAATTCTTGGTGTTAGTGGCCTTATCACCATCAGGCGAGGATTTTGTCTATTCTGTTCAATCAGTTCTTATGCTGACTCTAATTTTGGTATATGGTGAAGATTAGAATGCCCTACTATGATATACTCTCTAGCTTAAATGCAGCTCTTCCTTCTCTTTTTTCTGTACTTAAATGGTAAAAGATATTATAGCACAAATATTTGTTACATAAATACACACAAGAAACAATGGTGAAACAGTTGTATCTAATCAGAACCTGTGCCATTGTTCTTAGTTGTGTGATTTGTGTAAAAATAATCCACGTGGTACAGTGCCACCCTACTTTTATTCTTTGAATTTTTTCTTTAGCCAGTTCAGCTAGGTAATGCTTGGCAAAAGTGCACTTTTATGCGTTGACAATATTAAGGCACGTCACATCTTTGTAATGTCTAGCTCCCATGATTTTTATTATGGCTGTAATATAGCACCATTAATAGAACAATCCATGCATCTTATTTAAATTAAATGATACAGAAACTTTCATAATATGGCATGTTATGTTACATTTTGCTTTTGGAAGTGACATAAAATCTTAGTTTTAGTGTCGTGGACTACTCTTTACTATCTTCAGCCATGCTGATCATCTGACTTTTTGACTGTTTAGTGTTGAAATCCAGAAGCTGGAGGCAACTAAAATTGAGATGCAAAATATAATTTCTGAAGAGGTAGGGACTTAAATAATGCCTCTTGATGTCAGTAAATGGAGATTTCTTTCTTTTTTCACTTTAATAATCTGCTGTATCTTCCTTCATAGGTCAAAGGTAATGCCATTTTGCAAGCCAACTTGGAAAAACAAACGAAAGCGTTTCACGAGTATCGTCTAGCTCTCCAGCAAGACGTATGTTCTATGGAGAAAATTTATTATCCTTTCTATTGTTATTTTGATTCTTCCTTTTTCCTCTGTTCCTCCCCTTTCAAGATCATTCTGTTGGGGGGCACTCAAGTCCTTTTCAAGATAGTTTTAGCATATGAAGGCATTAGGAAGTTTTGCAGGAGGAAGCCGTTTCTGAAACCTTTTCATTGGAGATGTCAAGATCACCATAAAATGATCGCTATTGCATGGTTTTTATTTTTTTTCTATTACAACATTGTGATGCGATGACTATGCCCATGCCTTTTCTTTAATGTTGCAAAAGGTTATAGCTCGGAGAAACTCTCTGAACCCCCAGGAAAGAACCTCCAGGAAACTTTGTTTACTTTTCAGCGTGGACGTGAATTCAAAGTCTATATACTCTAACAAATAAATGTAAGATCGTTTTAGACCACAAGAATGATCCGGAAATAGAAGCTGCTGCTTTGACTTTTCTATCATGTCTCTATTTTTTAAGAACCATGCTGCATACCACGAACGGCAATGACACAAATGGGTCACCAACAGACAGGAGGAGTAAAAAGTCATAAAGTTGCAGTTAATTACAACTATGACTTCGTGTCTGTTCATGACACATTCATGCCATAATTTTTGTCAACTATTTCTTTATTAATTTTTCAGTGCATGTAGATTACAATTCATAGCTGTTTCTGACTCAGTAAACTACAAATACTAGATTGATTGAAAGATTTCTGGGGTTCTTGAACTGAGGACTTTCATTGTATTTACAGGTAGCAAGACTACAGGAACAGCTGCAAAAGGAGAGAGATAAGAGAAAATTTCTGGAAGCAGGACTTAACACTTCCAAGGGACCCTTGCAAGTTCCAGTTACAGTTGATGAAAAAGTCGGCTCGCCTCTTCTGTAACTAGTATAATTGGTCTTGATTTTTGCATTGAATTCTTAACTTTATTATCGTGCTACAGATGAAGGCAGAGTTTGAGGAAATAATTCAAGCAGAGGCAGATGTTGCCAATTTGAAGCAGAAGGTTGATGATCTACATGCGCAGCTTAATCAACAGTGTGATGAACGTTCTGGTTCTATGCATGGTCTGGGCAATCAGCCTATGAATGCTTCATTACATAAGGCGAAAGGGTAATTTTTTTTTCCATACCTCACATCTGATAAGTATTTAGACATTTTAGCCACCAACATTTGTATACAAAGCCTCATTGGTGCTTCAAATTAATAGATGAAGTATAGAAGAAGCCATCATTTAAAAGAAAAGCCTTTTCCATTTCCTCTTCTTTTTTAAATTTTTTTTAAAGAGGACTGGACAGACAGCAAATGATTTGTGCATGTGATAAAAAGAAACTAAAGAAAGGCATGCTTGTACGCGGGTGTGGGTGTGGTGCTGTTGTTAATATTGCCTTCTTGCAGGAATGGTGAAGAGAAGGATGCTGAAGCTACTGCTTCTTCACAATTTGGACGTTCTGCAAGCAAGGTATGCACTTGCAGCAGATGGCTAGACCTATCTTATGAGCTTCACTTTGGCCCGTTAAATCTGTCCATCCCAGCCCCTTGAATATCAATAAAATGTTGCTTGCCTGAACATCTCTTATACTTCTTTCTTTCTAGTCTCATGTATAAATGTAGAGGTCAATTTGTCTCTCCAAGTTAGGAATAGATAGACAAAATTATAAAATTACCGAGTTTACCTTTAAAGCCACTAGGAACCGATACGTGCCATTACATTAATGCCTCTCTTTTTTTCTAAGTTTGCCTCTGTTTCTTGGCTTAATTTTCTGAAACTATAATGGCAAATTTCTTCAGCTGTTAGAGAATCCTGATTAAGTTATGCATGGCAGCCGAAACCTTTTTTTTTTTAAGATTGGGATGAGATTTAATAGATTGTGAGAAAATCTATAGTGGGAGCTTCTCAGGATGCCTAATCAACATGTTGACCTTCAGCTCTTCCAATTTATTCTCTTTGATAACATGGATTAAGTCAACTATGGAGGGTTCCTTATGGCAGGATACGTGTATGGATGGAGCTGAAACCCAGCAGCTGAATTCAAAACATTGTGGCAACTCCAGACCCATTTCTTCAACCAATTCCAAGAGGTCTGGTGCAAGGAGTGAGGTAGGCCGTTAAGCTTTCTAATTGTGCATGGGTACTCTATGCCAAATCAAATTATTGTCTGTGTTGGGTCTGGGTCGGATGGGTAAATATGCCTAGGAAGTAAACATTCTTTGATTTCTGTGGGAACATATGAGAGTAATTGCTTATTTCAAGGCCTAAAGCATTTTATTTCATAAAAGTAAACAGTATCAGATATATTCATGCCACTTGCCACAACTGTGCCCAATAGGGAATGAATTCCACCACTTCTGCATTGACAAGGTTGACAACCCGGCTCAACTTTCTGAAGGAGCGGCGTAGCCAGATTGCGAATGAACTCCAGAATATGGACAAGGGCCGAGGTTCAGATCTAAAACTCGAGAAGGGCCGAGGTTCAGAAATATATTCGGTTCAAAATCTAGAAAAAGGTAAAGGAGTGGAATGTCTGGGAGAAAAAGAGGGGAAACCACTTCAGAATTCTGAAAAATCTACAACATCAGATGGTCAATCACTGCAGGACCTAGATGGTGGACAATATTCGGAAGATCAGCATCTGCGAAGTTTGGAAAGAGGAAAATCTGATGGCCATGTATCCTATAATGCAGGCAGAGGTAAACCTCTGGTGGCTCCAAGGATTAATTCGAGATGATACATGGACTATAATTTTGTGTCGAGGGGACATAGCTTATGTCCTCAACAATTTGTTTGAGACAGGTATTAGTGATGAGTAATTAGAGAATCTTACGGGATGACAGAGCTGCAAGCTTGATATATGCCCTTGTCGAGACGCTCAAAGTTATGACTTCGCCATAAGTCCATGATCTATACATATAATAACAATTTACTTGATGTAAGAACTGTCTGTAATTTAGTTATTGAGTTTTGCTGGTTCAGAGACGATTCAGTAGGGGCAGTTTGGTGTTTTTATAAATTTTGAAAAATAAAAATAAAATTAATTTTTTTTTTATGTTTTCATATTCAACCGGTAGTTGACAGTCTTAATCATTTGTATTGTCAAATGTAATTTTTTATATGGGTGGAATCACTAGGCCTTTTGCTGTTGACCTGGGAAAGCCAAAAGAGGAGCTAAAAATTATTAAAAAAAATATATAGCTTATGTTTCTTTGATTTTACATCTCTAATGGAAGAGTCAAATAAAGACTACATATTTATTAAAAGAGCTAAAATATTAAAATATATTATTTACATATTATTTCTTTCATTGATAAACTTGTCTCAATCTTTTCAAAAAAAAAGTTAAAAATATTAATATTAAAATATAAATTGGTTGTTAAAATGATTTTTTTTATTGGAGTGTATTTAAAATATCATATTTATACTATTTAAAAAGTTATATCAATTATTTGGCTCTTCAAGATTGTGAAGGTTTTTTTAAAATAATTTTTTTATTTTTTTATATCAATATATTGAAATTATAATAAAGTAATAAAAAAGTATTAATTTAAAATATTTTTAAGCAAAAAAATACTTCATTTTGTAAGGCATCTACAAGCAGAAGCAAAATAACCGTGTTAAACATCTTGTAAATAGCTTTTTCCATCGAAGATGCTCTGAAACGTGGATGCTAATTTTTGTAAATAGAGTATAATTGTAAGAAACTGATGAGACACTACCAACTCGTGAAATAGGGAAGAACATAATCAAACCCCATAAACTGGAAATTTCTTGCAACTTCAAAATTCCATGAGGCAGTACAAAGGAACAAGTCATTTCCAGAAAATGGGGGGCCTTCCTGGAAAGACCAGTTGAGTTTTGACAGCCAAGGGTGGGTGATAAAGAGAAGATACTCATTAAAATAAACAACACGCCACGTTCTGCGGTGACGGTGAAACGATGTGTCCGAAAGTCCGCGTGATCTATTGGTTCCAGTGTTCACCACAAATCCTACCAATAGGCACAAAACACGACAACCACTTTTTATTGGCAAGAGGCGACAGAAGCATTTTAAAGGCAAATCCCTCTGAAGATCTTTCAGACCGACGTCAGATAGTTTTTGGTATTTCCAGTTCAATGTTCAAAGAAAGACGACAGCACAGCTCAAGCAATCCTTAACCAAACCCAATTACATTAAAAGTCCTAAATTTGCTTTACATAGCCGCGTTAATTTTGCCTCTGAACAAGAATTAATTTGCTTCCCAATTTGAATAATTCAACAAATAATTCGGAAAGATATCCCATCATTAAACTTTTCAACAAGCATCAAATCACACTCTTGAGAAATTAGGAAAAACATTTTTCAATAAACTCCTCAGATCAATAAAGATTAACGGTACATTAATTTTTTTTAATTATTATCATCTTAATAGCAATAATACTAATAATTATACCGATAGCCCAAACTTAGTATCTTCTTCGTCGTCATCATCGTCATCAACTACCTAGAATTCTTTGAGCAACTTTCTAACCTGCTCAAGAGTCACAAACAACACCACAGTAAAAGGACCCTGCCTTGAAATTGTAGGTATAAAGCCCTTATAAAGGGACATAACCCCTTCAGCTTTCACGGTCTTCATTGCGCAATCAATAGCTCCTCTGTAAGGCGCAGCTTGCCCTGGCTCCACTTTCATATTCATTACCCTGGTCTTAATCACATCCACCGGATTCGATGCCACCGCCGCCACAAAGCCGGCCGCAAAACTCGCCGTCACATGAGTTCCTAACCCATCCCCCATCACTCCATTCTCCAAGATCATTTCCTTTATCTGATCATACGATGCCAATTGCGATGCTGTGACAATCATCGCGCGGTTCACCGTAAGAGATGACCCGCGCCACAGGCTAGTTACACCTTCCTGCTTCGACATTCTCGTGATGGCGTCAATCACGCTTTTATAGTTCCGCCTTTGGGACACGGGTAAACGTCCGTCAGCTTGCATTCTAACCATTGCCACGTCAGCTGGATTGCCAACAGCCGCTCCGATCCCTCCGGCGACCAAACCAGCGGTTATTTTGCTCAACAACGGCATGTTTCCCGTCTCCGGATTGGTCCATTTCTGCTTCAAAACATCGTAGAGTCCCATACGGGTAGTGGAGTAGAGAGTCTGGCGGAGGACGGTGGCGGAGACGCCGGAGTAGAGAGCGGCGACACCTTCTGACTGGATGATGCGGACGCCGACAGAAATTGGGCCCACACGCGTTGGTGGGGGAGGGACATGGATGGAATTATGAGGGATCGCGGCGGAGTTAAGGGCATAGGCAGGGCGGAGATTGTGAGCCTGTGGGTTGGGTAAGTTTTCGCCTTGGAGCTGCATACGGACCTTGATTAGATCCATAGGGTGAGTGGAGCACCCAGCAACAATCGATGCAATACCTCCCTCAACAAACCCCTTCACACCCATGATATGATTTGATTATTTTGATAGATTAAAGGTTTTTCCCGTTACCAGTTGGGTTTCAGGTTGCTGGAGATGTGGAAATGGGAATGGAGGCTAAAAGCAAAAGAAGAAGAATGGGGGACGTTTCGTCTTTGAGACATATGCCAGGAAAAAATAGGGCAAACAAAACAGGAAAGAAAAAAAGGATGGTTTCAAGGGCAGGAGAGTAAAGGAGTATTTATAGGATGGTGCAGGAGGAGAGAATAGGAAAGTTGTTAAGAAATTCGATGCATTGGCCTTGGAATGGTGCCTATGGGAAGTGGGGACTATAAGAATAGAATACGCGGTTTGGTGGGGTTGGAAAGTCTAATTTTATTTGTTTTTTTTAAAAAAAACATTAATTTTTATTTTTTAAAACACACTCCGTCTCATCGCCAAACACAAATGAACAAATGGCACTCCAGGTTTACGAGGGGGAGGCGGAACTGAACTCAGCTTCTTCACTGCCCTGGCCTGACTTTTCGTTTTTTAAAAAAAAAAAAACAATTATTGTCATTTGACTCGTACTTTCCTTTTCATCCTACCTTGTAGGAGAGAGCTAGCTAGCTAGCACACCTTTCATATTTCTTTATTTTTTTAATGTTATTTATGGTATTTGCACCATGAGGACGGTTTCTAGTTTTTGAAGAAGATGTTTGGAAGTTTGGAAATTATAATTTTTTACTTTAAAATATATTAAAAAATATATTTTTTATAACATATAAAAAATTTCAAAAATTCAAAAAAATTGATTTTAAATAAAAATATTAAAAAAACACGATTTAAAATACATTCCCGATCCGCTGTCCTTTACGGGCGACGACCAAGTGATGAATAGGTGGTGCCAGCTGTAAAAGCAGCAGTGGCATATGATGGCACTGGAGAAGGATACGAATAAGATGTGACGTTGGCATTCGCAACTTGGATCTTAATTAATAAAATAGGGGGATTGTTTTTTAAAGTATTTTTTTAAATATAATAAAATAATATTTTTTATTTTTAAAATTATCACATTAAAATAATTTAATACCCAAAAAATAATAATTTAAAGTAAGAAAATTTTTTAAAATTTTTTAAAAACGCTTTTAAAACAAGAAAACAAGTAAGGTCTTCAGCATGTATAACCCTTTGTTGTTTAATGGTTGTTTTTAAAGTAATTTTTTATTTTTAAATATATTAAAATAATATTTTTTATTTTTTAAAATTATTTCTAATATTAACATATTAAAATAATTTTAAAATATATAAAAAAAAATCAAATTTTACCTCAATCCATTTAAAACGCAATACCAATCAGTGGCGTAATAAATGGTATTTTTCAAGGTAGTCAGGGTTAATGAACCACCATTGAGCCCTTAAAAACCCGATAATGACACGTGTCGAAATCATATGAGCTTTTTCTTAATGGATCCCACTAAAACTGTTCTGGGAGCCCAAAAGAAAGTAAGAGCTAGTGGTCAAATTTGTAACGGGATAAGTATTTGGTTTTTTTTTTATTTTAGTTTTGATAAATTCAGTTTGGTTTTTAACTAGTCGAATCTCTAAACTTTAAAACCGATCCCAAACACAAATATCATTTAGTTTTTTTTTTTTTTTGAGTTGAAAACTTTGTTTTTTCGGCTGTGAAAGGCAAAAAAAAAGCAATAATTAATTAAAGGTATTGTAAGTAATAAAGTATATATTAGTAAAAAAGAAAATTATTCTAGTAACTTATGCTCCATTTTATTAGGTGATCAGAACATGTATCAACGGAGAGAGAGAGGAAGGGGAAGATCATGGCCAAAATCTTTGTTTTTTTATTAGTTCAGGATGTGTATTTTCTATCTTTATCTTTTTAATTGAGTTTTTCCATATATATCAGGCTTACTGGGAAAGGTTTGGGAATCAGATTTTTTTATAATATTTAATTTTTAATCAATTTTAAAGAGTCGATGTTATATTAATAAATATTAGATCGATAGAAAGCTATTAAAAATGATTTTTATATGTATCTGGTAGATTAATTTGAACTTAATGTGAAACTGAGGAATAAAAAAAAAAAACATGATAAGTGTTATTCAAGCATTTAAACTCCAAAGTTCGAGGTGATTCGAGACCAACGAATTCAAGTTTGGATAACTCATTTTATTGTTGGTACCGAATGACTCGGTATTGAGATGACCAAATTTCATTGACTGGCAATGAAAATAAAATCATAAATAAGTGGTACATATGCTTTTTCTTATTAGCCCAATGGAAATAAAAAACATGATAAGACCGTCTTCTCGTTCTTCTCCTTCAGTCTTTATATTCCAGATTAATTGTAGTTGAACTTATAAATTTTTAAAATTACAATGAATGTTTGATTTGATTTTAATTTAATTTAATTATTTTCTATTTATGTTTAATAGATTTTTTAAAAAATATATTATTGATGGTCTTACCATGGATCAAGTCTCCATGTATTTTAGAGAATTAAAAAATATTATAAATATTATTATTAAATTACCAATAATTTTATTCCATCAATAATATTAAAAAAAACTCATCATTGGCATTATCTATAATTTTATTTTTTTGTCGGCAATATGTGAAGGTTACTGGTAAAAAATGCTTACAGATCAAAATGAGTTTATAATTATTTTTTTTTTGTTTGACATGCTTTCTCCGTTCCTAAATCTACTAATAAGTTTATTACCAAAAAAACTTACCGACGTTACATGAATGATTAGTAAATTGACAGAATATTTCAACAGTAAATTGAGAAATTACGGTGATGAATCCCGTGTAAGAAAATAATGAATTCTTGTCCCGCCACAGTAGAGCATCTTCCATGGAAACTTCAGACTGATATGATGGGTCCAGAGTCATTGAATTCTTGTCCCGCCACAATAGATGGTGGATGGATGTCCTCCTACATACACAGGGGATCCAATGAATTCTAATACACAGGAGAAAATTTTCCAATCTTCCACGTACGTGCCAAAGCTTTAGTGGCAGGCACAGCTTTAGGATTAACTTGTTTCTTGTGCATATGAATTTAAATGTCCGTGGAGCATCTAACACAAGTGCATGACTTTGTTTTTATATTTTAAAAATATATTTTTTTTTTATTTCAAATCATTATTTTTATATTTTCTATTTAAAATAATTTTTTTTTAAAAATAAAAAATATTATTTTAATATATTTTTAAATAAAAAATAATTTTAGAAATAATCATCACAACAATATCATGCATACTCAAACATGCTTAAATCACCCTACCCCATGGGCAAGGAATCGACATCATTATCCTATGAACCAAAATAATTGGAGACAAGTAATAATGGACGCTAACTCAAGTGTAACGTGCATTGCATTGTTAATTTAGATAATGCTCTTTTTTTTCATCATCAAATATATATATATATATATGTATATATAATTTGATTCTAGTCATTTTAATATTTTATATTTTAATATCAAGTTTTATTTTTTTCATGTTTTAATCCCTGAATACCAAGATAAAAAAAATATCAAAAAATATTGAGAAAAAAAAAGTGTTTGTATAGTCACATTCCAAACATAAAAAAAAGCTAATATTAAAGTTAACATGTTTTTTATTATGAGATTGGTTCAATAAATGTGTTGTTTTTATTTTTTTGTTTCTCATTGTATCGATGTATTTTCTAACCCTTTTCTGGTCATGAAAATTAAATATTATTTTTATTTATTTAAATTTGAATTAATACCATCTCTTTTTATTTTTTAAATTATTTACTTTAATTTTTATTTAAATAATATTTAATCTTTTTAATTTCATGACACTTTAAAGAAATTATTTTCAATTTGTCTTTAATCTTGTTTGTGTTATATTTTATGTAAATAAATTGTATTTTCATGATACATTTATAAAAATAAAGGTTGTTTTTTTCTTAGAAACCAGATTTAAGCTCTAAAATTAAAAAAAAACATATAAAAAAACCCAAGTAAAAAAATATTTATATATGGATCTATTTTCTCTGCTTTTACTAGGAAGATCAATGTTTTAATATTTAAGAATTAATAAATCCTTTTTTGTTTATTAGTTTATATATATTAATTTACTTTATTAAGTCAGCGGATTCGAAGCTTTATAGACGGGGAGATAATCAGCAGGGGAGGTCGGAACTGAGGACTCAGAGAGAGGAAGGACAAGACTACACGTGGGTGTTGGGACCTAGGGGTTGCGGTTTCGGAAATTTTGGATCTGTAATCTGGGAGAAGCAGATAATTGAGGGAATTGCCATTTGTATGAGAACAAGTCTAGTTTCACCTCTTTTTAAAAAAGAAAAAAAAAGAAAAAAAAGGGGTTGGGGTTGACCGTAAGAAAAGAAATGGTTGACTTGATCTTTCGCCTGGTAAAAAAAAGTTGCGTTTGACCAGGAGGACTCGAGAAAGAGTTTGAAAAGTCAAAACAATTTATTTATATATTTATTGTCGAAACCAAATTCAAAGAAATAAAATTTAACACCACCCTGACGGCCCGACCCAATGGTTAATTTCAGATTTATTGCTGAAAATGAGTACCGGAATTGCTACGACGATCGTTTTCGGCTGGCCCATTTCTTACTTGCACGAAACATGGGCTGGCTGGCAAACTCACGCTCGGGAGGCCCATGACCTGAACACTTACAGGGTCCAACCCACAATTAATTCATCCGGGGTCCGAAAATGTAGTGCGAATTCGTTTATATTTCGGCTTGTCTAGAGCCTGTTGTTCTTCGCGGCCACGTGTTGTATTTTTTTAAAAATACGTTTTTTATTTTAAAATGTTTTTTTTGTATTTTGGATTGTTTTTACTTGCTGATTTTAAAAAATAAAATTATTATTATTAATATATTTATAAATAAAAAAATATTTTAAAAACAATCATCACTATAATATTAAAAACTATCTTAGCCGTTTATGGCAACCATAGGACGGAAAATTATTATACCAATTAGACTTACATGGAGTTGGGAACAAAGTCACTCTCTGCTGCGACGCTGACCTTGTTATTGATTGATGATTTTTGTTTTGAATCAACAATTATTTATTTTATAACATATGCTTTTTTTTTTTTCCATGGAATCGTGAGATATTTGATGCATTAGAAATGACCTTTAGGATCACGAGAACACAACCCTTGGGAGGGATCAAGGATCGCTGGCATAGCTGGGGACTAACATGGAATTGAAAAGAACGTCTCTTCGATAATTATTGAATGTTTTTCACGTCAACCATGCCAAGCAGCTGCAATGCTTTAACATTTGGCACTTTATGTAAGAGATTCAGCGCATATAAAAGTCGATATGTGTGTGCGGTAAATGTGCATACTAACTAATTCAGAAATATTATTAAACTTGGTTAATTCTGGCAAGTTAATATAGCGACATGTACTCCAGCCTCAATTTAATATTAAAAAAATAGGAGTGAAAGTTAATTTGATGTCAGGAATTAACCCAAAATATTTAAAATATTACCTTTTTTTTTATATACACTTATTTTTTTTACACATCAAAAAGATTTGAATTCCTCCTATATTTTGTATATTCAGTAACTAGCAGCATAATAGATAGAGAAATATACTTGCAACATATCTAATTTTATTATAGAAATTTTATAGATCAATGATCGGACCATGCAAACTAATAAGACCCTCTCTTGGATTAAAAAAGAGATTTTTTGTTCCATTTCCTTATCGCTCATGATATATATAATAATTGGGATATGCATTTCAAATGCAAATTCCATTTTTGCACAGCAAAGTTATGAAATCCGCGCGAAGCAACTGGTCGTATATTTAAAAACTAATTTGATCTTTTTAAAAAGAATTCAACAACATCATTAACTTAATGTTTTTATAAAAAGAAATTTGAAATGACTATATTTTAGATTGATTTATATCAAATTAGGTTAGCTTCTCATGATCTAGATCATATGATAATAAAATAGATATTTACATCTGATAATAAAATAGATATTTATATAAAAATAACGAATAAAATTATAAAGGACAAATATATATTTTTTATCAAAATTATCTTTTTTAATTCATATTTTTTTTTTTTTGATAAACATAAATTACCAGCAGCATTGTTCATTGAATAAAAAACAACAATAATCAAATAAAAAATTAGAAAAAAACTATAACGATAATAAAAAAAAACCTAATTTTCTTATTCATATATTTTTTTAATTCATGAAAACATGTTTTTTCCTCTTTTCATTAAAAACATTGTTTTTAAAGCAAAAACTTATTATGATGGTTAAAACAGATATCAATTAAAAAATCAAAGTGTAAATTTAAAAATTCTGTTATGCCGCATAATATCTATAAAAAAGCTATGGATGTGTATATATATATATATATATATATATATATATATATATATATATATCGTGACTCAATTAATTATTACTAAAGACATGGTTATTGAATCAAATTGTTAAATAGCTAGCAGCTTGAAATGTACACGTGCCGTGGGAGTTCTTAAACAGATGTTGATGAGAAATTAATAGGTCACCTCCAACTTTAATTCAATGACAAAACTGATCTTCTAGACTTCCAGCCATGCATGCAACCAGCGCTCCATCGTATAAAATTATAGTAAAAAAGAACAAAAAAGGAAGAACAGGGAGTGGTTACACAAGTTAATCCAGTGTTGACAGCCGAAGCTCAGCGCTTCCAAAGGAGATCAGAAGGAAATTATAGCAACAGAAACAAACCAAGACTGCAGCAATGGCTAAACTCATTTCTCGTGACACCAACCATTTTTACCATTACAACGTTGTTGGCATACCCCTTTTCACACGCCTATTTTTTTCTTCCTTATATTCTCTTCTCTCTCCATTCACAAATCCCGAGCACTCCAACTCAAAGAATTCCCTGTAGGAGGAAAAAAAAACAAAAAAGAAACTGTCTCCGTCCCTCCATTAAATTCTTGATCGATGGTTAAGGGTGTTTGCAGATAACGTGTCGCTGATGTGTTAACACGAGAAGGTTAATCAGTGGCAGAAGGAATAAATAATCGATCTGAAAATGAAAAATTAAGAAATGGAGGTGCAGCGGTTAAGGCAGTTGATGTTACTTTGGTCTAGAATACAAAGCACCCGTGTGGCCCTCGTGGGTGGGAATCACACCGCCGCCAGGTTTTGTACTCGCTAAGTTCTTGTTTTGCTGCTCTCCCTCCCGTTATTTACCTTAGATATTTAATTGATTAGACATCTTGCTTTAAGGTGATTTTGATTTCTTCCTTCCTGCGTGTAGCTTGATTTTCTCGTAGAAACCATTCACGTTCAATATTTAGCCAACTTCATCAGCCTTTTTTTTTTGAAATATTGTTTCTGCCATAATCAATTTTTGCAATTATGGCAATTCAATTTATACAACGATTTCAATCCAAAAACCTCAAGAAAGACAGGCACTTACCCTTGCATACCAAAAGCATTGATTTTTATGGCGACAAATACGTGATCATCAAGCTCCCTAACATTAGGGCCTTGAGGCTTCTCGCACAATCTTTGCTGTTGGCGTTGATCTTTGCCACATTCCCCTTGTTGAGAACAGTGCTTTCCGATGCTTCTATATCCTCTGGGTCACCTATTCTTGAGCCTGAATCTGATCCCAATTTATTCGATGCTAAGGTCTTGCCTTTACTTATCCATGATTTAGCAAACGAGGGGCTACTTAAAACGGGGGACAATGCAGTTTTTGTTAGCAGTGGCAATGGCAATGGCATTGGTAATGCCATTCACATCTCTGAGATCCTCAATGTCAATGATACAAAAATCGTCTCTGCTGCTAATTTGGATCGACAACGCTCAATTCCTGGAGAAGCACTCGACTTTGCCTTCATCTATGATGACTTCCAGACGACCTCAGAATTCATTGACCGGACTCTCAAAGTTGGTGGCGTTGCGGTTGTTCAATTAAGCAATGATCCTTCCTCTGCATTCGACAAGCCTTTCAATTACAAAATAGTTTATCTCAGGAGATTTCAGGCCGCTAATATTTTGGCCATGAGGAAAACAGGAAATGGGGATGCTAATTTGATCACTCAAAGGCGGCTTCTAGGATATCATGCCAACGAGGCAAAGAAAGCAGCACTAGAGAACCTGGAAGATGTTCTCCTGGAACCTCCGCGGGCAGCATCGGGTAAATCGAGCAGATACCTGAAAAAGACAAGATATCTGCCAGACTTAATGGGTGATTCACTTGAAAGTTATCCTCGTCGTGTGTTCATTGATGTGGGGTTGCCAGAGAAAGAAGGTGGAAGTGGTAATGGATGGTTCGCTAAGAATTATCCTACAAGAAATCTTGATTTCGAAATGTACAAGATTGAGACAGTGACAGAGCAATCGTCAGGGAAGCAGGTGCCTCAGGTAGAAGAAGTTGGGATGTCAGATTGGTTGAAACATAATGTGAAGGGGGAAGAGTATGTGGTGATGAAGGCAGAGGCGGAAGTGGTGGAGGAGATGGTGAAAAGCAAGGCAATAAGGTTAGTGGATGAGCTTTTCTTGGAGTGCAAGCCACGAAGGAATGGGAATGGCAGCAAAAAGACCTACTGGGAATGCTTAGCATTGTATGGAAAGCTAAGGGATGAGGGTGTTGCAGTGCACCAGTGGTGGGGTTGATCGACGAACAAGATCGAAAAAAGAAAAGGGAGACCAATTTAAATTAACATGTTGCAATTTGTGTACTATTGTTTTTTTTTTTTTTTTCATGTCGTTTGTGCGTTTGATATTAAATATTTTTAACTTGCGGGGGTGTTACGAGCATATTGTAAATTATTTGAATATTCGATCAACAATGAGATTGAGATGGGGTGTTCCAAAACAGTTTGAAGGGCCTTTCCATTTTCATTTGAAAGCAGAGTTCTCCAAACCACACGCACACATATATATAGGATAAATCCTAATTCATATCAATACAATTACCACTCTCATTTTGTTTTCATAATTAAACAAAACCTTAATCTATGATACAACACAGCTTCTATGGCAACAGGACGTGTCCTGTTTAATTATTCAGCACGGCCTATTTTGCAAAGAAACATAACTCAGCAAACGCTAATTAGGAAAAAGGAACAGAATTCTAGTTACATAGCTCACGGGCAATTCCCAAACGGGAATTGGTCGTGTCAAACATAATCCTAAGGTTCTGCTGCTGCAAATTGGCTATAACATTCAACACTGAATTCACATTGTTTGGTGCTGCAGCCATAGACAAGCATGCTAGTGACCCAGAACTGCTATGTATCAAGCTGTTCTCCATGGGCAAGACCAAGTTCAAGCCCTCGAAGTGTAGCGTTATTGCAGGTGCTTCTGCTTCATTTGTTGCAGCAAAGCATGTGTCGAAGGCACCTAAACTTGAGATTGGGCCATTCACTTGCTTTCTAAACTCATCGCGGATGGCAAAGTAAACGGGTTGGACAAATCGGGTTATGACTGTACCGGAGTCGATTATGGTCCCTGCTCCGGTATTTGGGTCAAAAACAAGTTGTTCAGAGGGAATTGGTACTTTGATCCGGCCCACGCTAACTCCAGTTAGGTTAACGTAGTATAGGGATGGGCGGTGGGGGTTTCGTAGAAGCGGGGTGGTCCTAATGGACTTGGGTTGACCAACAGGGCCGAGCTTGAGAGAACCTGAGAAGTAGTAGCTCTTGAAACTGGGTAGACAATAAGAGAAGACACCCGAGTACATTGCCCCTGCTTGAGATATTAACGAGATGGGTCCACGGCCCAGACCCAACAACCCTTGGGGTGGTATTGACCCACCGGAGACTGCGTTAATGCATCCAAAAGTAAAACCTGGAATTACATCGTTGGCTAATGTTATTGCATCTTGCACAAGAGTAGCTGTTAAGGAGGAGTCTCCACCGTAAGATTGGTTAAAAAGGCAAGCGGAGGACCCGGTAGCTGGGCAGGAAAATCCACGGACTTGGGAGCATTGGACTCCAGAACAGTCCAGTGACCCAAGAGTCGTAGAGGCATTGGGTAAGAATGTGGTGCTCGAGCACCCGGTGCACCCTGAGCAAGGTACCCATGCAGCATCGTTGCTGGTGTCAAGGACCATGAACATTTGTTGACCCGGGGTGCCCAACTTGACCCGGACCACATAGTTAGCAATCTTTAGGACCTGCTGACCCGGGGCAATTGGGACTGCAGTGGTCTTTTGGTCTGCTAACGTTGATAAATATTTGAGCCTTTCTGGGTCTTTTGAGGCCATGGTGATGACCGTGTTGACCCATGAATCTTGCTTGGGCGGAACAAAAGGTGAGCATTTACTATAGATGGGAATGACAGAGAGATCAGAGGTGTCTGACTGGGTGGCACAAGGATCTAAAGCTTTAGTAGTCGAGAATAGAAGGGCAAACAAAAAGAATGTAGCAGCACAGTGAGGGAAGTCCATGGCTATGGACTCTGAGCTGAAGGAACAGCGGACAAGGTAAGATTGTTGTTGTGTGTGCATGGGTGGAAGTGATATGCATGTACATATATGCAGTGAGGCTCTGGGAGGGTTTAAATTACTGAAACACCCTCGTAATTATTGCAATGCGATACCAGGTTAGTCCAGGTAGGACAGATCTTTGGCTCATATCATCAAGCAGCATGATCTGGGGTCCAGTTGGGGCCATCCGAACGTGTTAATTATAGCTCCCAAAATTATCACAATGAGCCAAGATGTAGATAATAAAGAACTCCAACTTGGAGGCAAACTACAAAGCTAGCCTTCTTATAAATAAAATTTACGAGTTGTATTCTTCTTCTCTTTTTTATTTGATCACTCTGGGGCTCTTTTAGAAGGCTACAAATAAACTGACGGGTCATGAGTGGTGGACAGCTGAGCTTTAATGCTCCGGTGAATTAAACTTGGGGGAAGAGGAGGTATATTTTATTTTTTAAACGCGGCTATCCGGGTTAATATATGTATTCATTTTCAACTGAATCCTATTATAAGTTTAATTCTAAAATTTATAATAATCAAACTAGTCACCTCAAAAAAAAAAAATTCAAGCCTCGTCAATTAAACTATACTCCCCGCGTGTAAGAGGAGATACGTCTTACTTGCACATCAATTAGTGTCATTATTAGTCGAGTGCTCAAGTGAAAATGAAGGCAGGCAGCCTGGAAATGCAAGGTGGCTCTAAGAGCATCTCGTGAATCGACCTCTTTTGGGAGGGTCAGGATCAATCCGATGATGATAAAGATTCTTGTCCGCAATGGGCCAATTGCACGGGATGCGGTCGGTCACGGGCTTGCAAAGACTTTCCCGTAAAAACTGGTCCCCCAAACTACAGAGCACTTCCCCATCGGCACCTTAAAAGTTATATGCCTAATATCTAACCTATCTCTCCTCCGCAGCTACCTTGATTTATGGATGATGGGACTAATAAAACAATATCTCCATATTAAACTCGTATTCTCCTTAAGGTCACGCATCTTCGAGCTAACCTTATATTTTATTTTTAGGACCGATCACATATTTCTGTAAACTGACTTTATATTTTCTCGGCAAACTGATCGCACATCCCTCTAAGTAGATTGGTAGCGTATCCCAAAAACTCACCTTGCAAATATCCCCTTAGGAGACTAACCATGCACCCCCCGAACTAACCTTGTGCCCCCCTCTGCGGACTAACCACACGTCCTCTGAACTAACCTTTCTCCACGGTAGATTGGCTACATGTCTCTCCTCGATGGACTATATATACACGTATCTCTTCGAATAGATCTCATACTCTCAAATCCAATTGTTACACATAGAATAGCACTCAAACTACTATACCTATCCTCCATATCGTTGGTAATAAGCATTGAATACTCACACGTACTTCTGTCATGATTGAGGCCACAAAATTGCATTATGACATGCATGTTATCCTTTTTACTCGATAATTCATTAAGAGCTATAATCTTAAATGATAGCTTTTAAGATAAGTGCTACGATATTTTTCCCTCTGTATCCTTATCTTCATGTAAATTGGCGTGACTTGTGGCTGTATAAACATCAACGAGCTATCAGGTAAAGGGTTCTAATCTCTTGGATCACTTTCTTTTCTTTTTCAATCTATGGTCACACACAACATAGTATTCGAGGCTCTTTTTCTTCGTCACGGTATTAAGTACTTAAACATCATAGAATCTTCTAGTCACAATGTTATACTATACTTTAAAAGGATGGAAAAAATACTTAGCCATGTCCATCGGTCTCAATTCCCCGTAAATCCATAGGTCTTAAAAAGACTTTCGTTGTGGGGTTTTATGGGACCTGCCAATATGTTTATTTAAAGGTTAAACAGAGTAAAATGCCATGATTTATGAGAGATTCCTATTCATGACAGTGTGACAGAGCCCTGCATGTTAGTTATGTACACTGATCTCAGGCAGTCTAACCAGTAGAATAGTGTATTAAAGATTTATTAATACGGTCTTTTGCCTCTTATTTGTTATTTTTGTGTCAAAACTCGTTTTATATTTCCAGAAACCTTTCCTTCTGTGTTATTTTAACAGCATTTGATGATAATTTGAGTCTCGATCTGTTATCCTGATTAGAAATCAATTTTGGAAGCTTTCTGCTCACATGTGAATTAATATAGCTTTTTGGAATACTTGATAAAACGTTCTCAAATGCTTATTAGTTAATTTGTGGTCAGGTACGGCCTAATAGGACATCGAATTGGCTTGAAAGAGAAGTATATTCATTTTTGTGCCAACTAATGAGTGCCAAAATTCATCAATTGTTTAAAATGTCTGACGACTGCGTTAGCTGTAGCCAGAACCTTTAGGAGTCCTTGTACAAGGATCTTTTTGTCAATTAACCAAGCCCTGCATGCAAACGGTCCGTCAGCTTGGAAACATGGCACCTCCCCCCCCTCGTTTTCTCTACGACTAGTGAGACGGAACAAGCTTCATGCGGTTCGAAATCCTATGTTTACTTGACCTTCACCTTCTGTTTTCCCGTTCCAAGACAGCAAGAAGGAGGACACTTGCAAATGTTTTTTTATGAAGGCACCTCCGATCTCCCTGGAAAACAATCTGTCTATCCAGTGCAAGAGAACCTGAGGCAGTTTTATGAGTTGAAGAAAAACGGATGGAAGCCCCAAATATACAAGGAAAATGCTTTCCACACTGTGCAAAAGACAACCTTGAATAAAGCAAGATGACATGGACGAAGACAGCTCCCTGTCAAGTCCTGGATGATTTGTGTGGGTCCCCGCCAAATTCACGAGGCTTCCCTGTTTAAATGCGTTGAATCGAATGAAAAATTGTCGGCTTGTAGACAGAGCAGAATGCTGCCAAACTCGTCAATTCTTCTGTTTTTTCTAGTAGCTAAAAAGGGAATAATCTTTAGAATTATTAGAGGGATGCAATCACTAATGGCCAAAGCTAATCAAGCAACTTTTGCATGTCTTCCGGCGTAGCTCATCCTTATCATTACACAACGATCACCAGCGACCATTTTGCCTCTGTGATAACCCATTTAAGGGATTTCTCCTTTCTAAAACCAATAAGCCAATTGATCAGATGTTTGGGTATGGATCATAGCCATCACTAATACACACCCCCAAGCTAAATAGAATCACGCTGCCCTTTTGCATCCTGCTTTAAGCACACCT
The DNA here is from genome assembly GCA_015852605.2 of Populus deltoides. Classification (NCBI taxonomy): domain Eukaryota; kingdom Viridiplantae; phylum Streptophyta; class Magnoliopsida; order Malpighiales; family Salicaceae; genus Populus; species Populus deltoides. The sequence goes on from CM027571.2 coordinate 7,907,965, forward strand.
AAAACAATTTCTTAAACCAACGCATCAAATGATGGCCCCAAGGCCCTAACTCTTGGTGAAATTGAAACCTCGCAGCAAAATTCATGAAATTTATTGCAGAAACTGCGCAACCATTCTGCGCTAGCAAGGATTTTTCGCTTCATAGCATGAATTTGGAACTGAGAAAGATTGTTGAACTCAAATTATTTGATAGAAATGAGGGAGGGGTTTGGAAATCTTATTATGCAACGTAAAAGCCGCAGTTCACGTATGACAGCGTATGAAACTTAAAATCAAAGCACCACTGGAAAGTAGAAACACAGAGAAGTTGGCACTCAAGCATCCACACGCGGTTGAGGAAATTAATCAATTTCCTAGACTATAATGAATACAACAATGCCTGTCAAAGAATACAAAAGGCGGCATTTTATAAAAATGATTACACAACAGAACACTAATATGCACCCAGCAACAGTGCAAACACGAAAGGCTCCGTGCCCCACCACCAAGATTTTCCTCCAAAATCACTCGCAAAATATATGGAACAGAGTGAAGGACAACACCACTAGTTGAAACTCTTTCCAATCACATCCACAATAATCTGCAGCCAACAATAGGACAATAGTGGTCAAGGATAACAATGGCACTCTAAGAAAATTTTGATTGACGATAGACTCAGACATAACCACTTGTATGATGATAGATGGTGAAAGTTAATCCAAACCGATGAAAAATTAAGCTATAACTTATGTTTTTTGTTTAATTTTTTTTAACTTTTAGTTGAGGTTTTTTACTAGACTTTATTTATTGAGCTTGATAATTATTGTTGGATATTTTATTTATGGAGCTATAAACTCAATTGTTTGATGTAGCAAGAGTTTTAATATTTGTATTTTATTTTTCTAAATGTCAGATAATTTTTTCTGAATTGAATAAAATTTGCAAAGTTGGTGACTTTTCCAACCCCTATTCTTTCTCTTGTTCAGCCTCTTCTTTTCTTTCTTTAACTTCTTAGCTACTTCTTTTCTTTCTTCTTTAACTTCAAATTTCTTCTTGTCCCACATCAGCTTTGATACCAGAACATGACCTTTTAATTGTTCTTACAATTAAACAATCTATGGGCTTGTTCAAATTCCTGACATTCAATCTTGTTCAAAAAACCTAGATTTTGTGGGAAGCTTTCATCAACCGGGAAAAAAAATGTAGCAGTATGAAAAAAAGAGTTTCTTTTTTTGCTTTTTCCAGTTTACTATCAAAATCTATAAAAAAATTAAAAAAAAACAAAAAAACAAAACACCTTTAAATCAATTTTGCCCCAAAATTGTAGCCACTATTCATCTTCCCCACACAGCTAACAACAAGATCATACCAAATCAGCCACCATAACAGCCACCCCCACTACCACAAAACCAATTTCAGCCACCACCAAATCAGTCTAACACCAGCAGCCAAACCGACCTCATTTAAAGACCCGATTCACGCCACCTAACACTGCAAAATCACATCACATTGTCAAACCCAGCAGCTCTTGATCACCAGAACACCCAGTTCAACAAATCCCACCACTACCCAACAATTTATCCGAGTCTTCACCACCCACAGGCTGGAGGATTTCACCAGATGAAACCAATAACAAATTTTTCTGTGTCTATAGTCCCCTTCAATAAACAATTAAAAGTTTTCCCAGGAGACCAACAAAGTTATTGAGATTCTATCAAATTTGAGGGCTTCGAAATTAGGGATTTCAAATGCCTCGATTGCTAGAGAAAAAGAGAGAAAGAAACAGAGGTGAGGAGCTTCAGATTCCTTGAATCAAATCTTTAACAAAAAGAAAAGAAAAACAGACTATCTTCCTGGAATAGCAGAAACAAACCAATAGCACTTTTGCAGACTTCAAGCCAAACAACAACGCCTTCAACCTTGACCACCAGACATCCATGCCAACACACCATTTCCCTCAACCAGCTGTGGCAATTTTGATTTCTTTAACAACAGCAACAAACCAGCGAACAGACAGCCAGCACAACAAATCAGATTTTGAAAGAGGGGTGAAGAAGGAGTAGTTTTAGAAGTCTTCCTTGTTATTTTACTTTTCTATAAAGTCCTGGTTGTTTTTTTAGTTGCACTCTTCTTTCTTTTAATTTGATTTAAAAAGAAAAAAAAAAGGTGTAAAAAAAGTCATGAAAAAATGAAGTGACAATGAAAACAACAAGGAAAATTGAAGGCAGCAAAAGGAAGTCCCGAAAGGCAGTAAAAGGAAGTCATTTGGGACATCACTGACAATAGCTCCACGATGTCAAGGATAGCTCGCAATATGATTTAAATGTCACCATTTCTTGTTGATCAAATTCATGTTCTTTCACTTTTAAAGGTAGAAAGATCAAACTCATTGGATTACCACAAAGACCTAGCAATAACAACAAGAAAAGGATGAATGTGAACGAACAAGGACTTAATACAATGAGTCCAAATGAGTTTGAGAATGAGGTTGAGGAACAACCTATTATGTCTGGTTTAGTTGTAAAAGAAATTTCAAGAAACTCTCTGGTAGAAATTTCAAGAACATATGCCATTGAAGCCTTCCATCGGAAGAAGAAAAAAACACTGACCTATGCAGTTTAATTTATTAATGAAATTGAGGAACCACTCATTATCAGGTTTAAAAATAACTGCTCAATGGCACATGCAAGTATCAATCGAAATAATATTCTAAAACAGTTAGTTGTTAGTGAGAACAGCATCAAATCCAATTCAAATAATCCTAGTCCCAAACTAGTTGGAAATGGGCAGTATTTAATAAAACAAATTTCAATTTCAAAACAACTTTTTCTGCTTAAGACAATATCAACTTAAAGTAACACAGCAATGCAAACTATGCACCTTATGTGTGTTGCCACAGTGGTTATAAATTGTGGATCAATGAATCACTAGAACAAATATACAGAAATAAACTGTTACATGATCGAAAAGTGTACAGAAAATTCATGTATCATGGAATTTAAGGATTAAAGACACGGAGTGCTGCCATTACTCCACTGTGGTATTAAGAAGCATACCTAGTTTAGTTCACGATGAGGGGTCCTTTCCCTTGACTATTATGACAGGGCATTGTGCCTGGTTGGTGCAGTAATTGCTTACACTTCCCAGAAACATCCTGCTCACAAACAAAACACTTCAGCAATTTTAGCATTCTGAAGGAGCATATTGACATGCCAGTCATGCCTTTATGTCTAAGCTAATGAGATCATGTTCTTACAAAAGAAACGAAAATAAAAACTGACCAAGCTTTGTTGCTTGGCGGTCTATCAAATTTTCAAATACATGGTTAAATCGAGAAAAAAGCAAATGAATGTATTTAAAATTCCAACAATTAATCGAAATGAAAAGTTCAGTAGCTAGCATCTAAAAAGTAACTCAAACAGCAACTAACAAGAAACCTTGTGCATATATCTATTTATTGGGAAAACAAAATCATTTGAGGGTTGGTTAAATGGATGCATGAATGGCTATTATTAATGAGCCCACATTTGTAATCCTTAGCTTTTTTGTCCAAAATAACTATTAAAGAAAATGCTACTCCTGCTAGAAATAACGGGTTGCACTGGGTGCAGTCATATCAGTAAAGTTGCCCATGCGTAACTCACGCTCAATCGTCAAAATTACCACCAGGATTAATATATGCTTAATTAATGAACTACAAGAACCAATACTATATGACATCTTTATTTGATTTTCAACATCAATAAAACGAAAAAAGTTATTGTAGCTCCAAAATACTTGTTGTCAAATAAATTAATCTCGAGCTGCACTAGCTACCTTTTAATAGGGCCAAAAGAACGACATCCCATCACAAGCAAATCGGCGGGCAGATTCTCGGCAACTTCACATATCTTCTCCTTTGGATCCCCAATCACCACTTGTGTTTTCACATTCACCTGAGCATTAAAGTAATTCTCAGCAGAATAGCAAAACGAATTAATAGAGATCGCAACTCATGAAGCTGACATGACATGACCAAAAAAGAAAAAGTTACTTTCTTTTCACGGCAAATCTCCAAGGCATGTTCTAGAATCGCCTCCGTGATCCTCCTCTGATGCGCTTCAATCGCCGCCGTGAACGCAGGCACCTCCAAACCACCTTAATTGATCATTTCAAGAAAACCATTAAGTAATTAAATTAAAACGGAAATTAGAATTCAAGCAGCAACGAAAGCAGAATACAGATGGTTTCAGTACTTAACTGGGTCCGCCAAAAGGGATGGCACCGGGATTAAGGCCAGCAGCGATAGACGGTGGTGATTGGACATGGAGGATGACGAAGGAGCCAGGGGTTTCAGTGGAGTCGGGAGCAGGAGATCGGAGCTTGAGGTTATCGAGGGCATATCTCAAGGCGTTCATGCTCTCCTCGCTTCCATCAACGGCTACGATCACGCATCCAAGGTTTGCACTCATGGTTTGATGGATGGATGGATGGATTGATTTTTTACTCACTCAGCTCAGCTGCTAATTACCCTTTCGAGGATCGAGTTGACAACCGAGTCCTAGATATTTCTGTTTCCGTGGATTTGTTTATTTTTTGTATTTGTTTACGTGAAAATTAGATAGTGACAAACAGAGAGAGACGTGATGATGACGGCTCTTTGATGCGCGCCAATACTTAGACAGATTATGGGCCGAATAAGGCCTTTTATGCAATGGGCTCAAGTACTTTTCTAGATAAACTATCACTTGTTCAAAACCTGTAGTTTTAAATAATTTCTCCCGGGTTTCCAGGCTGGGTCCAGTCATCATCGTTTGAACTTCAAAGAATTTTCTCGTGCTTTTGGGTCAGTTCGTGCAACTTGCAAAACTCTTGGAATTTTCGAGTTTTTTAAAGCAAACTCCTCCCAAAATTCTCTCACTTTCCTCTTTCAAAGTATTTTTTCTTTAAATTCTGCTGACCAAATACTTCAAATAAAACTTTAATTAGTTATTTTTGGTGAATTACAGTAATAACTTTATTGACATGTCTCGACATTACATATCACCTCATTTTTTGGTGATTTGACTATAACACTCTCCGGATTTAAAAAATATATATATATATATATATATATAAAAAAACATTATTTGTTCCTATTTCTAAGATGGGCTATTTTACGAAAAACAGAAAAAGAAATGCCCTTCTAAGTTCAAATTTGGTGTTTCTTCTTGATATTTATTTTTAATACTATGTTCTTGTTAAATCAATGCTGGTTAACAAATTTTTTCAAAAAAAAAAAGTCAAAACTTGTTCAAGAGCATAATCATGGGAAAAACCACCTTCGTTAAGTTTTTCTCTTGGAATTGAGTCCATGAAGACTAAAATTGAATTTATTGATTTGTATAATTCACTCACCTTCTTTGTCCTTTCTTAATTTTTAGGGACTAAAACATGATAAAAAAATTTAGACTAAGAACTAATATCTCGAGAGAACAGGGAAAATATGAAGAAATTGAGATTTAAGGGATCAAATGGGACTTTTACATGGTTTTATTCTTTTTTGTTTTGCAAATTGCTTTGTTTCTTACCTTGTGTCAATTTTGGCAACTTTATAACTTAAATGTAAATTTCAATAAAAACAAGGATCAAAGTGTTGAAAAAGGTGCCCTTACACCCCACAAATGAAAAAAAAAAAACAATTTTTTTCGTTAATTTTGGTTTTTGCTCCTTTTATTATTATATTTTTTTAACTGAGCCCTGTAATTGTATTCCTGTAATGGCAACCGGCAATGCAATGGAGATGAATCAAACACTACCGTAAAAGGTAGCATTTGACCACTAAACTGCCTGGCACTTGTTTACACATGCAAGTAGGTTTTTTAAAATATATATATATATATATATATATATATATATATATATATATATATATATATATATCAAATTACATAATTTCCTATAAACCAACCCAATAATTATAAAAATATCAGAACTCGGATACAATAAAATCTTCTAGATGTAAGGCATAGAAAATCAACTCTTAATGCCATGCAAATCATTATACCGTTCATAAAAATATAAAAGAATAAATCAACCTAGAAGCGCATGCTTTAAAAACTCTTAAATATAAAGGTATTAAGTAATACTCTAAAACAAGTAGGGAAAACATTATAGCTTTTCTCACATGTTACTGTGGATTTTTATAGTGCTTTCCTTTCCTATTTTTTATTCCTTTTCTGGTTTTTTTTTCATAATTTTGTTTTTGCTTTTTTTTTCCATTGTTTTCACAAAATTGTTTATGTCGATTTTATTTTTTTAATACTGAGTTAGTTAATCATTTAGTTTTATAATTTTTTTCTTTAAAACATTGCGAACTGCTATAATGTTTTTCCATATAGGTTTTTTTGTTATGATGTTTTTCAAAATTATTTGATGATTTTATTTTTTTATTTTTTGGTTTTGTTTTTATTTTTGGTTTTTTTCCCTGATTTTGTTTTCATTTTTTTTTCTTTCACAAAATTGTCTTTGTCAATTTTATTTTTTTTTAATATTGATCTAGTTAAGAATTTAGTTTTGTAATTTTTTTCTTTAAAACACTGTAAATTGCTACAGTATTTCCCGTATACTTTTTTTTGTTATGATTTTTTTCAAAATTATTTGTCGATTTTATTTTTTTAATATTGAGTTAGTTGAGAATTACAACTATGGCTTTTCTCACAGAATACTGTTAATTGCCAGTGTTTCTCCATATGGTTTTTTTTTTTTTTTTTAGTTCAAAATTTTATTTGTCAATTTTATTTTTTTAATATGGAGTTGGTTGAGAATTTAACTTTGAATTTTTTTCTTTAAAACATTGTGGATCACTATAGCGTTCCCCCACGTGGATTTTTTTCGTTGTTTTTTGTGTTTTTTTATGATTTTTTTCTAAAATTATCATTGTTGATTTTATTTTTTAATATTAAGCTGGTTGAGAATTACAATTATAATATATGAAAAAAGCAATGTAGCTTTCCTCATAAATTACCGTGGATTGCTATAGTGTTTTCCCCGCGTGTTTTTTTCTTGTTTTATTATGTTTTTTTTCTAAAATTATCTTTGTTGATTTTATTTTTTTAATATTTATTTGTAATTATAACACCATCAAGCACATTTGTTTTATAAACTCGCGGCAGCGCGCAGGCATTCCATAGGATCTATATATAATTGTCCCATATGAACCATTATGAAATTACTTAATCACCCTAGTAGAATAATTTATTGGTTTTTCTATAGGGGCAAAATAGGTATTCCATGCTGATATTTGAAAATATCAGCCATTCCCTTCAAGTTTTTCACCTTGGTCCTGTCATTTAATCTCACTTCTCTCTAATAAATTAGTCTATACTGTTCTAGAATCTGGTCCACCAAAGGCTAGACCGGGGAAAATAGAAAAAAAGCACTATGGATAGTTTGTTCACAATACCTTGCGTTAGGATTCACAGTGCACTGTCTAATAAATTATATCATGTGAGTGGATTCAGAGTACATTGTATAAATAAATTCTCTATACATTTTACATTTACTGATAATAATCATAAACGCCGCAAGAGGACACTGCTCCTGGGAATACCTAACCTCGCTGTCTCTTATTAAAGAATTACAGAGATTAATTGTTTTTTAAAGTTTTTTTATTAAAAAATATATTAAAATAATATTTTTTTTATTTTTAAAAATTTATTTTTGAAATTAATATATTAAAATATCTAAAAACAAAAAAATAATTATTTAAAGTAAAAAAATAAAAAAAATTATTTTTTTAAAATATTTTTAAAACACAAAAACAAATAATCACCAAACTTATTAGATGCAGCATGTATAAATCTAAATTCCAAGGACGAGTCGGCTAACCCTACAAACTGAGAAAAGATCTTTTTATACTTTTAGATGCTCAACTAAGATCCTACCTACTTGCCTTTTCCTTTTCTTTTCTAATCATCTCTAGAAATGAGATAGCTTTCAAGGAGGCATTTATGCATGGATTAACCTCTATCAACTAGCAACTCAATTAGGCATTTATGGTGGTTGCAATTCTTTTATTTTTTTTTATAGTATTTCATGATGTGATAGAGATTATTTTTTAAATTATTTTTCACTTTAAAATATATAAAAAAAATATTTTTTATATTTTAAAATTAATTTTTATATTGAAAGAAATTTTGAAACCGGCACAGTCAACAAACGGTGCCGTGCAGATTTCTCAACACAAGTTTTTCTTCTTTTTTTTTTTCGTGGCGCAGTTAAAATTTAATTCCGGGCATCGCAGTTAAAACTGCACCAATCAGTAATTTTTTTCCCGTGAAAGCAATCATTTTACAAGCGCGACACAGAACTTCAAACTCATGCTGTTCATTGAAAGAGAAAAATGCTGTCGTTATCACGGAAAGGAAGGGAACAGTTCATGGTTGTGGTGGGGAAATTTCATCAGGATCACCACTCAAACATTATCCGTTGCCCGTATAATAAGTTGGAACCAAATGACGAGGAAAGAGTCAGGAATTTTGGAAGTTATGCATCCAACTCTGACTATCCATTGACTAATGAATCCAACTACCGCATCACCAGATTTATAATTTTCGGTAAAAATAAAAATAAAAAACCGAACATAAGAATTGTCAAAACCCTGTACCATTACTGCTAATTGTCGTTATCGTTATTACTAGGATATTCTCCTGTTTCACTGCGGTTTGTACTTTTGCTTTTAAATTACAAAATATTAGGAGTATGAATTTTTTTTAATAATATTATTAAATTCTATCAAGCTACTCGATTTTGAAATTTGTCAATCCAACTTCTTATATAGTTTAAGTTTTGAATTAAACCATATAAAAGCTGATTCAAAATAAATTATTCAATTTAATAAGTTTAATATAACTTTAACAACCAATAAAAACATGAAAAAACTTTAAAATTATTTTTTTAAAATATTAGGATGGTGTCAGATTGAATCGAACTCTCTCACCGTCCGACATGGATCATTAACTTCAATGAGATTAATAACTTTGTTGTTTTTATAAATTATTTTTATTTAATTTTATGATAAATTAAATGCTTTCAAAATCACGAGCCAGCATAAAAATATATATTTATTTAAGATCATGATAACCTTGTGAAAAGTTAAAAAAAAAACTATGAATTTCATTTCTCAATTAATCCAATATTAAAAAGAATTAAATAGAAAAAATAATTAGAAAAATCAAATGACCGAAAACTAAAAAAACAAACATATCAGGTTTTATGAGTAAATTCGCTAAACTTGTAAATCTGGTAACCTGAGTTAATACGTCAAATTTGCAAACCGAGTAATAGACTCCATTGTGATTAATAACTTTTTTAAAAAAACTTTTTTTATAACTATATAACAACAAAAATAAATGGTTGCAAAATTAAGTGTCAAACCGGCACCAAAATATTTTTTAAGGCTACAATAACCTCGTAGAAAGTAAAATGAAACAAATTATGAAACTCAATTCTCAATCAACCCAGTATCAAATGATCAAGTAAAAAAATTAAATTAAAAAAAAAAGTTAAACTCGCTAAACTCGTCAACAGGTTATGAACTTTCTGAAATTTAATAACATATTTTTTTTAAATTGAGTTTAAATAATAAAAAGAAAAACCACCGCTAAACCTGTGAATTGGGGCAGTCAGAGTTATCCCATTAAACTCGCAAACTATGTCACGGACTCTATAAAATTTAATAGCCTGGTTTTTCAGAAATCATTTTTTATCTAACTATTTTTTAAAAAAATAAACCATACTACAATACAGATATTTTTTTATGTTGCAATAACTATATAAAAAATAAATTAAAATAAAATATCAATCCAAAAATTAAATTAAAAAAATCAATAACTAAAGGGAAAAAAAAGGGTAAAAATACAGAAAAGAAACAATAATAGTGAATTACTATTGTGATTTACAAAACTAATAGGCGCAAAGAAACAATTTTTTCACATACCTTCTAACATTATACACTTAAAACTTAATAAAATGAAATGAAATTACAAAATTTACATTACAATTTTCACTATCGACAACCAAACAATATTGTTTCGACTGATTAATATATGCTCATTTTCATTTAAAATCTTTGAAATTTTGTTTTTGAAAGAAGAGAAAGTTACCATATTATAATGTTGTTTATCATTTTGGTCCAGCTACACTTTAAAAAACCTTAGAGTTTTTATTTTTATTTTTAAAGTATTAATTTTTATATCTTTGTATTGTTTTAATATATTGATATTATAAAAAATAAAAAATATATATTTTATATATTTTTAAATAAAAATTACATTGAAAATTACTTTTATTATAATCGTGATAAAAAAAAATATAAATCACAAAAAAAAAAAACGGAGACCGGTGGTGGGGTCACATGTCCGAATATTTGACGAGCAAAGAATTCACGCATCTGAATGTCTCTTAAAACAAAATTCCTTTCCCTCAGCCATTAAATTTCTTTTTTTTTTTAAAAAAAAACAATATTAACAAAATTATAAATCCAATTGATTCCCACTCTTTAAAAAAAATCTATCACATTTCACAACAACAATAACAAAAAGCCCTAAAATCTCGATCAGATTGTCCGAAAACCACAGCAACAATCAAAGACCCCTAATCTTTCACACTAGCTCGACATCGAAAAACCCAGTCAAGTTATTTTTTGCTCAACAAACCCTCTTTTAACCCTCACCGTCGGTTTTTTTATCAGTGGCTTCGATCTAGCAATCAACCGATGCAAAATCGTCAACGAGGACAGCACCTCCATCCATGTACAAGATAAGGAGGTTAAAGATCGTGAAATTTGGTGGATGCTGCTCATTTTCATAAATGCATGTCGAGGGGGATCTAGGGTTTTCGAGCCTAGTGGTCCTTGTTTTCTGTGTAGTGGTTATTCCGGTGGGTTGGTTTGTAATTAGGTGTAAATGGCGGGGAGTGGTTGCGAGAAAGGAGGAGATCAAGAGGTTGATGGTTTTAGCGGCAGAGGAAGCCGCCAGGGCCGAGTTTGAGGCCACGGTTTCGTACGGCACCGTTCCGGTTTCAAAAAATAATTACCAGTGTGTTGTTTGTTTTTGCCCGAGAACGACACGGTGTGCCCGCTGTAAAGCTGTTAGATATTGGTATGTTAATTCTGCGTCAATGCTTGATTTTAATCTGGGGTTTTAGTCCTTAATGCGTTGAATTTGGGTTCGTTTCCGGTGAAATTTGATGTCTTTTGTTGCTGTTTTTTTGTGATGAAGTGAACTGGAGTTGATTGTTGATAATAATTGGGTAATGTTACGGAAGCGAAGCTGTTTTAACAGTATACTTTTAGAAGAATCTGATTCTTTGCTTCACATTGTTCCAGTTAAACAGGGAAGGGGGAAAAACTGTGGAATTAGGTGCTAATTGTTGAAGGGAATTCCGAAATAGAGGTTTAATCTGTGTGGAGGGATTTCTGACTCACTAAACTAAATCATAGATCTTCTTCGTTCGTTAGATGCTAGATGTGAGCTAGCTAGTTTCTTGTTTTGCGTGGGTTATATGAACCATTCATTCATATGATAGCGTTGTTAAGTGCATATGAAACTAAGGAGAAAACTTGTATTACTAACTGAAAACATTTTAGCTTGTTAAGAAGACAGTGTGGTGCGTGTCAATCCTTGAATGAATTTTTAGAGATCTGTATCTTATAGATCAGGATCTGTACAACTGGTTTTATACATATATAAGTCACTACTGGAAAACTGCAATCTAATGTTTATCATCATATGAAATTAAATTCAATATATAACTTTTGATTTTTAAATTGAATGTCAGCAGTTCGCGACATCCATGTGCTCTCAATTGTGTGACATCCATGTGCTCTCAATTGTGTGAAGGCATTAGTGGGAAATGTTAATGTAAATTACATTTACAATCTTCAAATATTGCAAATTGGTAGTATACATGGATTAGGATGAAATACTTGTTTGAAGTATATAGTGTTTAGTTCTGCTATTATTCTGTTATGTAATTTTACAAAGATTGTTTTACATAATCAGGAGTGTCATAAATCCACTATTATTCTGTTATGTAGTTGTAAAAAAGTTGCTCTGCATAATCGGGAGTATCCTGCAATTTAGTATGATTTAGTTCGCTAACTTTTGTCGAAACATGTTTTATGAGGACCTAACAAGGTTTAGCCAACTGGTGATGTGTTCTTCTCTACAATCTATAAGATTGCCTTTTTAATTGGTGATAACAGTTTTTGTTGTTTTCCTTTGACACCTTCCTTAAGTACGCTTCGGATCTTTCTAATTGTATATTTATGTCGCAAATTGGTTTGTTTCAGTTCTGGTAAGTGTCAAATTATCCACTGGCGACAAGGTCACAAGGAAGTATGTCGTCCTCCTCCCACCACATACCACATTAATGATGATGGAGGCAATCCTGGCCAGAGGGCGGCAAAGCAAGACCAACATGATATTTATGATGGCAGATATGAGAAAAGACCAATTGAAACATTCTCCGTGGAACCTGTGGTGTCTGATTCCAGTTACTCTCCTGGAGTTTCACTCTTAAAGGATGATGATATTATAGTTGATTCTGTTTTAGACACAGAGGGAGCAGATTCTATTTCTGAATCACCAGGCACCTCATTTTCTGGATTTTCCACTCCTACGGGCTCTTCATTTTCTGGATTCTCTGCTCATTCAAATGGGGAATCATCTGACAGTGTTTCTGTAAGTGAGAGCATTAGTTCAAATGAAACAGAGGGATCGGACAGGCAAACACCGGCTGATATTGCCCCTGATACGCTGGAGTCCAGTGTGAACGAGGTGGCTACGACCAAACCATCATCTCCAAAGTTTGCTTCTTTGGTTGATTCTATAGATAGTTTTAATAAATTGAGTAAATCAAATCAGAGTAAACCTCATGGCAATGACAGGGAGAGTCAATGCTCATCTAGTTCTTCAAGCCATAGCATCAGTGCCGGGAATGATGAAACAATCACAAAACCAGCAAAAGTTTCTTCTGGTTTCTGGTGGAGAACTCTGGATTCTGTTGGGCCCAGCAGTGATGCTGGGGATGGATCTGCTCTGTCAAATTTCAATGGCCCTGGTAACAGCAAGTCATCTAATGACAAACCATCCCTACTTTTCAAGTCCAGTCTATCTGGAAGTGATGCTCTCATCTCGCATGCAAAAAGCTCAAAGGTGAACATCATATCGGATGATGCACCCCCTTCTGTTCCTGGAGTCAGTAGGCCTGCTGATGGAGCAGTTTCACCAGAAAAGAATGGCTTTGATGCTCTAAAAGTCAAGAGATCCCCAACCATAAGTTTTGAAAGGTCCAATCTTGTTGATAATAACTCTGGTGGAGGTTCAAATGTTTCCATTGAGAGTAAATCTGTATCATCGTCCTCTCCTTATGCACATGGTTCTTTCAGTTCCGGAGGAGTTAAATTAGATCTAAGTGCTTCAAAAGCATGCAGATCTCAAGCTTTGAGATCTGAAAGGTCAAATGTTGTTGTTGATGACATTGTTGATACTTCACATCTATCTAAGTACAGATTATCATCTAGTGCTTCTCAAACCCATTTGAATTCTAGTGTCGGTGGGCATTCAGTTTCAAGTGTGAAACTTGGAGGAAAAGTTGAAAATGTTGAACCAGGTGCTGCTGCTACCTCTCAAATTTCTAGCTATTCTCCAAGTTCTATTAATGGATTGAAGTCATCAGTGTGGAAAGTTGTTGACCAATTCAGAGGACCTAAATGTGGGAGATATATTAATAAGGTTCGGGTTATAAATTGATTTTGTTTACATCTCTAACAATTTTTTTTTTCTCAAGATGCAATAAATTTCCATGAGTTCGTTTTTGGCTTTTCAGGGCCTTTTCCCATATGATTTATTTGTGAAGTTATACACTTCGAATAAGGTGGAAATGCGACCATGTGGCCTTATCAATTGTGGAAACAGGTACATGACATGTTTCTTTTGTAGGGAAAGCAGATTGAAGTAACAAAATGGTGTATTTTCACAATCACTTGTAATTAAAATGGCTTCTTTATCCTTTATTTTGCAATATTAATACCACATGCAGTTGTCTTAATGTTAATTATGCTAGTGACTATCTGGTTGCATCTTCTCTACTTTTTATGTCAGCATTACATAAACTACCCCAAGTTGTTGATAACATATCCCGTGTTCCATTTCTGCAGCTGCTATGCTAATGCTGTTCTACAATGCTTGGCATTTACTCCTCCTTTGACTTCTTATTTTGTGCAAGGGCTCCACTCTAAAGCCTGTATATTTCTCATCACGGTCAACTTATTAGATTCAGCATTCATTTTTGAATAACATGATTTGCAACTTTTTCAATATTAGCTAAGGCCATTCTTTTCCATATCAGGTGTAAATAAAGAACGGTGCTTCTCTTGTGAGTTTGAAAAAGTAATTTTAAAGGCAAAGGAAGGGAAATCTCCGCTTTCTCCCATTGGCATACTATCCCAATTACAAAATATTGGGAGTCAGCTTGGTAATGGAAGAGAAGAAGATGCACATGAATTCCTGAGGTGAGCTGGTTTCTTTGCTCTGTGACCAATGAAATAGCAACTTGCATGTTTTTATGATTTCAGCTTTTGGAGAATTTCTTGATAGAGAATACATGAAAACAAACAGGTATGCAATTGATGCAATGCAATCTGTTTGCCTTAAGGAAGCTGGGGTGAATGCAGTAGACTCCATTGAAGAAGAAGCCACTCTCATAGGCCTTACATTTGGAGGCTACCTTCGCTCAAAGGTAATATCTTTTGGAGTTAAATGACACTCAAAAGATTTAATGCAAATCGTTTCTTTTTTTATTTCCTTTTCTTTTCCCCTAACTCTCATTAGCATCTAGGTGCTGTTTTGAGAAAGGTTCAATAATTTAGATTATGCATACAAATTTGCTACTGTTTGCAGATTAAATGCATGAAGTGCCATTACAAGTCAGAGTGGCAGGAAAGAATGATGGATCTTACTGTTGAAATAGAGGGGGATATAGGGAAGCTTGAAGATGCACTTAGACGATTCACGGGTACCGAGAATCTGGATGGGGACAACAAGTACCATTGTGGCAGGTTCGTCAATTTCCTTTTCTGATAAAGCTCTTGAGAGTATTGTTTCAAATGTGTTTATTCTTTTGGTGATTTATTTTTACCAATTTCTATACTGCAGTGAGACATTGCAAACTGATTTAAACCTTAAATAGTTTAATATTGATTTTATATTTGAGTTGTTTGACATTTGGACCAAACAGTTTGTAACTGAAAACATACTGCAGTTGTGTTGCTTTGTGTTATGCTGCCTGTACAGCATTTTGATGATTGCTCTGCCAGTTTTTACTTCCAAGGACATATCAAGATCTGACTTTTCTATTAATTCTAGTTTATATCAAATCTTCTCTTTTGTTGGAGTTGTTGGCTTTGAGCATTCAGAGTTTGTTTACCACCATCATTCTGTTCAGATGCAGATCTTATGAGAAGGCAAAGAAAAAGTTGACAATATTGGAGGCTCCTAATGTCCTTACAATTGCATTGAAGCGCTTTCAGGTAGATCTGGAGATCAAAGATGGTATTTTTTTATCCAGTGTTATAGGCAAATTCTTATTTCTTTTCTTAATGTGCTTGATTTTACAGTCAGGTAAATTTGGAAAGCTCAATAAATCTATTCGGTTCCCAGAGATCCTGGACTTAGCACCGTATATGAGTGGAGCTAGTGATAAATCACCCATATATAGGCTTTATGGAGTGATTGTTCACTTGGATGTTATGAATGCTGCATTTTCTGGTCACTACGTCTGCTATGTCAAAAACATCCAGAACAAGTGGTTCAAAATTGATGACAGCACAGTATGTTCTCTATCTTAATTTGCGAAGCAAGTTTATTTGGTCATTTGATGTGTTTTTCTCCTACTAGTTGTACTTGATTAACTTCTAGTTGTGGCAATCTCTTCACTTTGGTCCTGGGTATATTGACATCGCCCTGACATCTCCATCTCTTATATAAACTAAAAGAATTTATTTTTAATTATCAGCCATTGGTTACAAGAAAAGTTTGGGTTCTGTTGCTTTGTGCTTTAGTCAAGGAACCTTTGACATTTTCTGTTGCATTTGGGATTATCATCTGATTAAGTCTTTTATTTAGATGGCCAAGCCTGTGTGTTGTTTATATTGTTTATCTCTATGAAGAAGTCAAACCTTGATTATTGGAGACAAACCTATGTTTAGCCTATGTCTGTGAGGTAGCAAACTATAAAGAATCAAAATTTGTTTTCATTATAGCAGTATCTTTGAAGGCTATGGTTTGTTTTGGGTCTGAAAGTCTTTTCATTGTTAGACCTATTGGTATCTGTGTCCCAATTTCTTCTTAGGGTCTCCCGGTGCACTGTTTCAGTGTCAACGCCTTTCTGCAATACATCAATATTTTTTTTAATGGATAGAACATATGCTTGTGTGTTTGTGCACGAGCTGTGAGTTTTTGATCATGGTATTGACAATTATTGGCTAGGTTACAGCTGTGGAACTTGAAAGGGTTTTATCAAAAGGCGCTTACATGCTTCTTTATGCAAGGTGATGGATCTCTGGAGATTAGTTCTATGAAGGTTGAAATTTCTTCATGTTCTTTGTTGTAGTGTTTGACTCAATTAAATTTTTGCAGGTGCTCACCGAGGGCCCCAAGACTGATAAGGAGCAGAATAATATCTTCTGATCCAAAAAATAAATGCAGTCCCTCCAAAATCAAGGCAACAAACACTGCATTGAATTCAAGATCCATGTCTATGCAATCCAGTGTTGTCCAATCGCATCCGGATTCAATTCCTTCGGACAATTTGGCCAATGTTGAATCTTTCTATTTGAAGCTCCACCGGCTTCTGAGGATTTCAGAAGAGGACTCATCAAGTGACAATTTCTCTTTTACCAGTGGCAATTCTGATGAAGCTTCCTGCAGTACTGACAGCACCCATGATTCTACAAGTACTGATGACCTTTCTGATTACATTTTTGGAAGTTGGAACTCTTGGAGGAACACATCTGATTCAGACACTTCTTCATCTTCCTCCCCTTTGTACTCAAGGTATTCACCCCATGTTGATAAGAACCAGAATGATTCGCATGCATATTCAAGGATTGGGGGTCCTGATCTTTCGGACAGGATACCAAGCGGGGGGAGGAAGCTGGTGGATCTGGAAGGTAAGATGCATCCTGACACGACTAAACAATGTAGAAAGTTAGCAAGTAGTAATAGTTGTAGGTATAAGGTGTCGACAAAATTAGGATCACTTAACCCTTTAAATGATGTAAAATCCGGGGTATCCTTTAGAAGATCAGTAAGCGAAAGAACAGACTAAGCATTTCATGACGAGGTATTAAGTTAAAAGGGGTAAATAAGAGTTGGGAAGGAGGGGGGCTGTATGTAATCTTGTACTCTTGTAGTTGGCTTTGTTTTAAAATAGATCGGCCGTCACCATTTTTTCAAATTCCTTTCCGGGAAGTCCTCAAAGTGTATAGTGCAGAGGGGGTCTTTTCCAAACCTTGTCCCAAAAGGGTTTTTGAACCCCATACAGTTGTTTACTTGAGAACAAATATAAAAATGATCTGGTAGATATCGCATTATAAATGCTTCTTTGTCAATATCATCCTGTTTCCCACTATCAAGTTTCTCTCAGAATGTTTTTCACAAGCCAGCTGATGAAAAAGCAGTCTGGGCTTGAGTCCTCTCTAGCATGGAACTACAGGATTGTTTGTGAGCCCACTCCTCATGCTATGGTAATCTATCAAGATCTGCTTTTACCGCAGCCCTGCCATCTGAAAATCCGCAAGTCCAAAAAGAAATTTGTATAAATTTGTAAATGGACAGGTCTTGTGATAAATAGGATAGACATGTAAACGAATGTATGATAAATTTGTATACCCGCTGCATCTCATTTTTACACGTCTCGTTGTCTTTCTGCATTTCATTTTTACACATCTCCCCTTTCTTCTCGAATGATCTTGCTTACTATATTTGCAACTGTAGCATTATAATTTGTATGGTTACTCTTGCTCCTATCAGGATAAATTTGACCCTCTTTCTCATTCTCATCTATGTATATGGGATATTTTAGAAAGTAAATATCCTTCTTAGTAGGGGGGGTCAAGAGAGAGAATCGAATTTACTATATATTTTTCTAGCCTAGTCTTAAGTGGTATTTTAGTGATGGCTTCTATAGAAACTAGACAGTCCATTGCATATAATTGCATTTTATTGTCGTTTCACACCCTAAATATTTTTTTTCGATTTAATCAATCCTTGTTTGACGAAAAAGAGGATATCTTGATGGGGGTAAAGAATGGGGAAAATCGCCCCCCCCCATACACACAATGACCCAATGTCCTTGGCAAGACACATTGAGTCAAGACGAAAGAAGTCAAGAACCTCTTAGAAAAACGATCCGATATCTAAAAACAAACTGATCGGTAAACGCTACTTTTTTGATCATAAAGTCTCCCTTCCAATCCCGTCGCCGTATAGGGATTGAGCTCATAGTGCCTTTTTCCTGAGTTACTGATATTCCGTGTATAAGCGGAAGCAATGACGTGTGCTGTATGCAATTTTCTTTGCAGTTCCAGGAAAAGCCATCCCTTTCTCTCTCCCTTTCCTCACCCTCTTTTCTCCAACCAAATAGTAAATGAAGTCTACGAAACCAACAATAGGCATATCATCATCATCATCATCCCATGCCCCATTCCCATCAGTACCAAACACGACGCATGGAGGAAGTCTAAAGACAGGAAAAGTATCAAACTTGCATGACAAGTGGCAGAAGGAAAGGACAACCACGTGGGGGTAAGAACACTGGTTCAACCACCGCTCACCAAACTCCTGCACCAGACGAACCCGTCCTTTGCGAGAACCCCGTAGAACTGGAGTAGAGGACCCCATACACCTCGTCGGTCTCCAGTTTTCTCCTCCATGTATTTTTATTTTTTATGGTCCATTATACCGATAATGACTGGTATAAAAACGAAAGAAATGTTGATCTGTTATTTGATTGACTTTGCCCACTTGCCAGGCCACTGCATGTCGTTTGCAAGTTCTTACAAAAATAGCACAGTTGATAAAAAAAAAATATCTCTAAATTAGCATAGCTTGAAAACTTATTTTTTCAAAATAGCACGAGACAAGCAAGTCTCACCTCCGCGATCCATCTAGACACGCAAGTGCAACCTGCATGACCCGTCCAATTCATTTTATTTTTCCGGAGATCCATGCATGATTCCCATGCAAAATGATTCCCACATCCCAAAATCAACCTCCTTGTTTTATGAAAGATCTAATGGCTACGAAAGAAACACAGAACAATCAAATGGCTGGACACAAAAGAAAAGGGAGGATAGGAAAGAGAGAACAAGAAAAGAAAAGAAAAGAAAGAAAAATTGGAAATCAAATACATACTAGAGCTCAGATTACGACATTTTTAAAATTATTAGAAATATCCGAATAAGATAAATTCATAAATACTAAATAAAATCAAATTTAGATTTGATAGTATGAGTCACATTTCAAATGATATACTCATTTACTGACATATATATATAACTCGTACCTAACACAACAAAATTTAAACTTGTTGGCATGAGTGTATAGCATGTCGCCAACAAAAATAAATAAATTAGGTAAATCATTTGAAATTTGCTAGTCTACACATGAGCTACCTATGCATACTCACGAAATTCTATTTTAAAAAATAAATTTTAAGCTGTGTTATATATCTTAGTCATCGTGCTATTTTTGAAACAAAAAAACACTTTGTAGTTTGCTACGTCACCGAAGTATCAACTTCAAGATCGAACTATCGAAGGGCTGTACATCATGGGCGGACACGGAAACCTTCTCTCAAGTGGAGTCTGCGTTGTCAATTTGCATCCCAACCCTGCATGTAGACCCATGCTGTCTGAATTTGTAATTTTTCCCATTGCATAAAGAGAATGTGGAGTGACCTTTTTTGTTTTCTTCTTCGTCTGTTTTTTTCAACTTCAAAAGGATGCACCGCTAGTGGACAGAAGAAATTAATACTCAAGTCATGGGCTATAGAGGAGCTTTAAAAATTGAATTTCTTTTAACATAATCTCGACAACCACTTGTTGGACTATATTTTATTTTCTTGTCTCAAAGTCCTTGGATATAGACGGGAGCATTTGACGTTTCAAAATCATTTTATTAGTCCAGTTCATATCTAGGTCAACTGTTCACACCATTGACGTTTCAAAATTGTATGAGCTTCATTGTTCACACCTTTTTTTTACCCCTTTCAATTGAATCTTTCTCTGGCATAATTAGATGAAATTAAACTTGAAATTATGATAAACATACCAAATTAAAAGATAAAGAATTGAAATAAAACATGAAGAGAAAACTCCTGCCTAATCCCAAAATAACTATAGCTTTTATTTTAGTTTAAAAATTTATTTTGTTTATTTTCAGTTTATAACTTTGATAAAAAAAAAAGAAGTCGTCTGAAAAGACGAGGAGAGAAAAAAAATTATTGATTTGCTCACTTTTCAATGATAAGACTGGCTGTTTTTGGTGTTAAAAGGATTACATTTGATTAGAAGAGTTTAATGGTAACTATTTTTTTCATGAATTATCCCTTAAAAAGTTTGATTTTTTTAGATTGATTTGTTTTTTAGATGCTTTTAGGATGCTTTGAGGTTTATAGGTGGTTTAGGGAGACTTTTATAGTGTTTTAATTTAGAGGTGTTTTTAAGGTGAAAATAAGTTGTGTAACACCCTGTATTTTTAATGCATTTTTAATCTATATTAAATTTTCAATTCATTGAATTCTCTCTAAGTAAACTATCATTTGTTTTTTATTATACACATTAAACTATCCCCACCTTAGGTTTTTCATAATCTTATTCTGTCCACCAACTCCTTTTCAAATAGTTATAACATTTGCTTAAATTCAATCACATTCCTTGATTTTTATATATAACAAACACATATAAGAGAAAATGTGAATATAAAGATGAAGAAGTTTAACAGATTGTTTTTTTTTTGAGTTTTATTTCATGAAATCGTCTGAAATGATGAGAAGAGAAAAAAAATTATTGATTTGCTCACTTTTTGATGACAAGACTGGCTGTTTTTGGTCTCAAAAGAATTACATTTGATTAGAAGAGTTTAATGGTAACTATTTTTTTCATGGATTATCTCTTAAAAAGTTTGATTTTTTTAGATTGATATGTTTTTTTAGATGCTTTTAGGATGCTTTGAGGTTTATAGGTGGTTTAGAGAGACTTTTATAGTGTTTTAATTTAGAGGTGTTTTTAAGGTGAAAATGAGTCGTGTAACACCCTGTATTTTTAATGCATTTTTAATCTATATTAAATTTTCAATTCATTGAATTCTCTCTAAGTAAACTATCATTTGTTTTTCATTATACACATTAAACTATCCCCACCTTAGGTTTTTCATAATCTTATTCTGTCCACCAACTCCTTTTCAAATAGTTATAACATTTGCTTAAATTCAATCACATTCCTTGATTTTTATATATAACAAACACATATAAGAGAAAATGTGAATATAAAGATGAAGAAGTTTAACAGATTGTTTTTTTTTGAGTTTTATTTCATGAAATCGTCTGAAATGATGAGAAGAGAAAAAAAATTATTGATTTGCTCACTTTTTGATGACAAGACTGGCTGTTTTTGGTGTCAAAAGAATTACATTTGATTAGAAGAGTTTAATGGTAACTATTTTTTTCACGGATTATCTCTTAAAAAGTTTGATTTTTTTAGATTGATATGTTTTTTTAGATGCTTTTAGGATGCTTTGAGGTTTATAGGTGGTTTAGAGAGACTTTTATAGTGTTTTAATTTAGAGGTGTTTTTAAGGTGAAAATGAGTTGTGTAACACCCTGTATTTTTAATGCATTTTTAATCTATATTAAATCTATATTAATTAAATTTTCAATTCATTGAATTCTCTCCAACAACTGGTAAACTACCATTTATTTTTCATTATACATATTAAACTATCCCTACCTTAGGTTTCTCATAATCTCATCCCCATGTGTCCACCAACTCCTTTTTAAATAGTTATAACATGTGCTTAAATTCAATCACATTCCTTGATTTTTATATATAACAAACACGTATATAAGAGAAAATGTGAATATAAAGATGAAGAAGTTTAACAGATTGTTTTTTTGAATTTTATTTCATTAGATATTTGAATTGCTAACCAAGATTTATTTTTGCTTTTCCTTGAAGAAAAAATAATTGTACCAAGCATACCTAATATATATGTGCAACCAAATTAATAATTAAAGATGCATTCAAATCTTTAATTTTAATTATTTTTCCAAAAATAATGTTAAGATATAATAACCAACATATTCATCACATGAAATGCATTAGCCAAAGACTATTAAGACATCATTTAATTAATGTTTACACTATCTTGACTAATTAAATAGTTTCAAGTAATTACAAAAATTAAATTATAAATAATTCTTAATTCCATATTATTTAATAAATAATTAATTTAATTTTTTCCGATGCACGCTGGGCTTGTTTTTTTTTCTCCTCTCAATATTGGATTTTTTTTTTTAAATTCTATTCTTCTATATTTGTTTGATTTTGAATTGGTTTTTATATTTGTTCTATCATATAACTAATTTTTTAAAAAATAATTACTTAACCCAATAAAATCTGAACAATGAGTTTCACACAATAATGTGAGTTAATTTAGGTTATTTTAATATATTATTATCTTCATTTTTTTTAAAAAAATCATATTAAATCCTTTTATGTTTAAAAGTTTTTCATATAATTGTGGCGTAGCACAGCTGGTCATCTAGAAAGACACTTGTAAATGAACAATAGACGTAAAATTCCAACATTTTTCCACATGGGATGTCCAGGTCCCTGCAATTGACTTCTGGCAGCGGTTTTACTTGAGTGAAAAGCAAAGGAAAACGGTGCATGGATAGCGTATCTGCTTTGCCGACAATATGCAGTCAGCTGTGACTGTATTCTGTCCACGAGAAAGTAGGTTTTGCAGATGCAATGCATTTGCCTCCTGGCTTTTGTGACGTTTCCAACCTGCTTGGTAAGACTCCCGGAAGAATTTGATGATGTTCATCTCTAGGATTATTTGTCTTTTTTTACAACTATTCCACAAGAGGACAAAATTAATTGGCTTGCCTTATTTTTAATTTTTTTATATTAATTGCTTTTTAAATTATTTTTTATTTAAAAATATATTAAAATAATACCTTTTTTAAAAAAAATTAAACAAAAAATTAATTTTAAACTAAAAACACCCTTTTCAAACTTGATCTCACACGTTTCCTTGATAATGAAACAAACTCTATTAATTAGCTAGGAGTCTAGCGATAGCTAGCTCTTTGGAATAGAAAAAAGTTTGCAAATGATGAAGTGACAACGAAATCCCCCACTGACAGGTAGAAATCTTGCTAATTTCTTCCCCCCATTTAATTAATTTTTTAAATATTTTTTATAAAATATTAAAATAATATTTTTATTTTTTAAAATTAAATTTTGATAACACTAAAATAAATTAATTTTAAAAAATTCAAATCTTAACAAAAAAAAAAAAAAAACTCCCTCACAAAGTGGTTTTGCATTGGGTAAGCTTCGCCTGAGCCGTGAGACGGTAATAACACAAGCATGCATGAAATTAAGAAATCCACCGTCGCATCAAAGAATCCCTTACGTACCGGAGATGTCGAACAAAGCAGCAACAGACATGGCGTGGTGTTTACAAGTCATCCGTCCATGTCAAGAGGTTTGGTGTTGTTCTATTTTGAAAAGTGAAGCACTCCCTCTTTTGACAAAGATTGAAGCTATTTTTTGATTTTTTTTTGTATGGTTTGAATTAGTAGATGTTTCAGCTAATCAATAACTATATCTCAATGATAGGATATTAAAACAAAGGCGATAACTGGGCTAGGTTTATACATCGATAATTGCTCACCAACAACAATTCTTCGCAGTAAGTCGTGCTATTCTATGAAGGGATAAATTAACTGTCAACAGTTCCCAGTACGTGACCACATAAATACATAATATCCGCGTACTGCAACTGATATGGAACAAAAGTTTAAAATCCATAAAGAGAACAAAAGAGATAAACTTTTATTCACTCGATTGAGCGCTTGTGTTCTTATTTTAATCGATATTTAGGTATACTTTGTCTAAATTAAGAAGAAGACTGCTCGATGAGAAAACGAAGTGGTTGGCAAATAGTGAAGAAGAGCAATGGATGAGATAAATTCTCAATTTTGAAGAAACTACTTTCCGCCCCTTCTACTACAATTCGTCGCTTAATGTTATGAAATAATTTGGATTTTCAATATATATATATATATATATATGGTTGGAAAGGGAATTGATTTAATTGACCCAAAGGGATTTTTATGCAAGCTGACTTAGCTTGTCCAAAGCTGACTAGGTCCTAAATATCAGGCAAGAATTTCTGGTTCAAACACATCCGTTCTCAGCATGGATGGGTCTCTGGGTACTTTAAGAGGGAGAAGAAAAGAGGAGCGAAGGCTGCCCATTTGCAGCGAATGGTGGACAATATATAAAATTATCAAGGCGCCCATTTTCTTGACCTCAAACATTTCACAAGCGTTCAATTCAAACACGGCGACGAAAATCATCATATCCGGCACCATGTTAATTATCCAGCTTGCCATTTAAACAGAGAGCGATCTTAAACGCGGGTTCGCCGCCGAGTCACGACTGGATTTTGGCTGGCCTGCTTTGAGAAACAGTTCTCTTCTTTCTTTGCAATGTTGGCAGTTAATTAAACCTGATAATTTATATCTCGTGCTGTCCATTCCTTGCCTTCCTGTCGGCTTTTTGTTTGTGTATCAACACATTTGACAATCCACGTATTGTCGACTTTACGTCTGTTTTATATATATATATATATATATATATATATATATATATATATATATATTCTCTGAGCACATTGGGTTTGGTCAATACCAAATATCTAATCCAATAAACAATAAGATTTAATCTAAGTTGATACACGAATTATTCTAATCAACAATACTTTTTATTATCAAATCCAAGAAGATTATATAATATAGTCATTCTTACGCATCCTACCTAGAACTCAAGCCTCCCTTTTGCAACCCTAAGCATTTCAAGCGAGATCGAAGAAAAACGAACTCCAAGCATTTAATAAAAGAATGTGGAGGATTTCGATGCCAGACATGAAATAGATTCAAGGGGAGACCAATTAAGAGTATCATAAATTATGCAAGTGCATGTTCTCACATAATCTTTTTCTGCTACACTATATTATAAAAAAGAATAAAAATATTATGATCTAACTTCTGAACCATGTAATATTACATCTGATTTGTCATGAAAAGAGACTTAGTTACATCCAAAATTAAAAATCGGTACATTAGCATATTATAATTTGAATTTTAGTCAACCAAGTTTTTATTAGTATATCTTTATAAAAAAAATATCAAATTAAAAAAATATTTACTGGTATAAATTTTCTGAAACACAAACACGCTCTAATAAAAGCGAGCTGGGTCTCGCATTAGCCAGATCCATTTACAATTGGATTTGACAGTCTGTGAAGCCTCGAGCATGCTGGATTTGTAGTGTACCAAGCTCCAAGCACGCCAAGTAAATGATCAGTATCCTTTCAGGTCGAATTGAGAAATGATAATGCTTTTACTAAAAGATGTGAACACATTTGTTTTGAATTCAATTATAGTGTTTAGTTTGAATTCAAATGATAAATAAATTGAATTCATTTATTTACAAGAGAAAAAATTCAATTCATTTTGTTTTCAATATTGATCTCATTATTTTTACTCTATTTTTTTTAAAAATTTATTTTTTTAAAAAAGGCTGAATGTGTATTTTTTAAAAAATTATTTTTAATATTAATTTATTTTTAATTGTAAATTAGAGAAGTTTACTTTTATAGTAATTTTAGAGGGTTCCAAAATATTTATTTATTTTTAGAATTAAAGATATCCTCCTACCATCTTTTAGTTAGGTACCTTTCATGTTTTTTTATTACCACCTCAACACTTAGTGTATTAAATCACTATAAGGTAGTCAAATATAATTAAAAAATAGATAAAATTAAATATGAGAAACTTAAATAAAAAACAAAGAAAAGATTGTATATTTGTAGTTTTCCAAAATTTTTATCCATGAACTAAAAAAAAATTGTATAATTCATGGAAAATCATATACATGTTGAAAATATTAGTTTGCTACGATATAAATCTCCTTGTTTTGACAAAGATAACCAGCGTAAATAATCTTTCAAGTGAAGTAATCAAGATATTCGAAGCAAATATCTTAATATCATCTCCAAGACATATTTATTCATAAGAACCTCTCTTATACATATCACTTGGATCACATCAAGATGTATAATCTTTAATAAAAATATTAATTTCTTAAAAATTAATGACTTATTCAAAATGACTATTTATTCTCTTTAGGTGATAGTTGAAGGCTCGCCAAAACGTCTTCTAAGTAAGGGATAAATGTAATCTCCTCGGTGCTATATGCAGTAATCTTCAAGGAATGAATGTGAATGGTCTTCCTAGTATAAATAACAACATCATGTAATCACCATTTTTAGTGGGGGACTCTCATGCCATGTAAAAAAAGAGGGTCACTATTTAGTGGAGGGCTTTTAAGTCTCATAACAATACTAGGAAAGTTACATGCTCTCACTCACCAAGAACCTATAATCACTTAGAAGTTTCTAAGTAAAGATTAACCCTTATTGGGTTCCACATAACCACTTAGAAATTTATATAGATAATAGATATGATATCCTCAATCTCTTAGAAATTTTCTAAGTACAAATTCTTAGTCTTTTGTATATGAAATAATTTATTTTAGTCCAGATGCATATTTATCTACATTTTTCCCGAGCAAAACTCACTACTCTATCTGAACTGGAAGATTAATTAAAGCCTTTGCATATTATTATATTGCAAAGATTGAGGGCTACTGAAGAACCAAGTTTTTATTAGTATATCATTACAAAAGAAAATTCTGATCAATATTGAAGAACCAAGTTTTTATTAGTATATCATTACAAAAGAAAATTCTGATCAAGAATGATTTGCAGGTACATACATGTTTTATGGAACACAAGCACGCCACAGTGAAGGCGCACTGGATCTCGCGTTAGCTAGATCTAGCCATGACTGGGCTTGATAGTATATCATGCCTAAAGAAACAAGCATCCTTACTGGGAGATAATGATGCTTTTACTAAAAAATATGAACAATTTTGTTTTGAATTCAATTATAGAATTTGATTTGAATTCAAATGATAAATAAATTAAATTTATTTATTTAGAAGAGATAAAATTCAATTTATTTTGTTTTTTATATTACATTTATCACCTTTATTCTATTTCTTTAAAAGTCTTTTTATTTTTAAAAAGAACCAAATGTGAATTATAAAAAAATTAATTTTAATATTATTTTTTTATTGTAAATCAAAGGAGTTGAACTTTGTAGCAATTTTAAAGGGTTGATTTCATTTTAGAGCGTTCCAACATGTTTGGTTTTTTTTGGTATTAAGGATATCCTCCAACTATCTTTTAGTTATGCACCTTTCATGTGTTTTATTACCACATTAACACTGTATTCAATCAACAGAAGGTAGTCAAATAAATTTTTTAAAAAATAGATAAAATTAAATATGAGATAATTAAATAAAAAAAAAAGAAGAAAAGATTGTATATTTGTAGTTTTCCAAAAAATATTATCCATTGACTGAGTAAACCTGCTAATTGCGGGAATCAACTTGAGCATGTGCACCCGTTTGACCTATTGTCGCAGCTAGCCTTCAGTTTTTTTTCCTCCAGTAGCTAGTGTGTGCAAATTTAATTTTCGTCCATTCAAAGCACTTTCTGAAATGGGCATATGTCAAAACAGAAGTGCTCCCATCTTTCAGTAAAAGCATCACTTACATCCTGCGGTATGTAACCATCAGAACAACAAGTGGACAAAAAATTCGGACTAGAGACCCGCTGATAGTGAAAAAAATAAATATTTACCTCAAATGGGAATTAATTTTCCAAGGAACTGGATCTTCATAATTTAAATGAAAAAGTGTCTCTCAATGAACGAGATGATGCCAAGAAAAAACTAATAAAGTAAGGATTTATCAACATAATTTCACCATTACATAAAAGGAATGTTTTACTTAACACAAACAATACTCGTTAAATCGAGCTATATAGTTACTAATATATAATGATCACTGAAGATCTATATAGTTGTTAATTTTAGGATTCATAAAATTAGTTGAGATACACGAAACTCGTCCGAATATCTATATTAATAAAAAAAATAAAACCAGTTTAGTTAAAACATAATCAACAAGAAATGCCATGCCTAAACTCATTTGTTTTCTAAATAAAACGGTGGTGTATAAGGATTTTGCAATAACTTTGTTGGATCTTAAAGATATCACATCTCTCACATCAGTTAATTAAGAGCATCAGCTACGTTTTTTAATCAGGATTTGTACTCACTGTTGAACGCTGATCATGAGTTTAATCCTTTGTTCTTAACTCTCAAATAGCTGTTAAATATCCCATCTATCATCTCTCCAAGATAAAAGCAAGGGTAAGTTTTTAATTTTTTTTATAAGCGCATAAATAATTAACAGTCTGCTATGCATTAATTACAAAACTCTCATTTTTCTCGAGATCGAAATTCAGAATCTTCAAATAAAAATTTCAGATTTTAAACCCTAAAATATTTCCCTACAACAATTTCCATCATATTTAAATGGTCTCCCTGTTTTCATCGAGAAGGGAGACGAACCAAAAATCGGAGCAGATTAACATTTGTAGTTTCACTAGACCTTGCTAGAGTTTTTGTTAAAGCTATGATTTGTATTTTGAGAATCGAGGAAACTAACTTAATAGTTAAGCACTCTCCTGGTCATTGAAATTTAAATTTCAGATTAGGCTATTCTTCCACATAAATTCAGAAGCGTTTGATACCATTTCCTGTGTTTTTAAAACCAAAAACTATCTATTGTTTAGTTTTTTTTAAAAATTGTTTACTTTTAAGAAAGCCATGCAGATTTTGTTTAATTCAAGAAATATAAAAATATATCATTAATTAAAATATAAAACTAATAATATGATATACTAAAATGGTATAATTAACATCGATTTAATAATTGTGATCGGGATAATAATTAATATGATGCTATTATTAAATTAATTTTTTTTATTAATGAACAAATGATTATAATATGATAACATTAATGACATAAATTTTAGTAGTTGTGGTGGTGAGGTTTATGATAATAATAAAAAGATTAAAATAATAGGATGATTAGTGGTGAAGTTAGTAATTATGGTGATAAGATTAAAACAGGAGGGTAATTAAAAAGTGATGATGAAAATTATAATTATAATGTTCATTATAGTGATAATAGGATTACGATGAAAACAATAGTCATTATTAAGATATTACAATGATATTAATATTGATAGAGAGGTTAATGTGATAGTATATATAGTTGTGATAATATTGACAGCTTAATATCCTACGCATAAAAAATAAAAAAAAAAGAAATAAAAAACTATTCTTTCTTATTAAAAAAAAAAAAACTGTTTTAAGAAAAATAACAACTAAATTTGTTTTTTTAAAAAAAAACAAACAAACAAAAAAACTACAGTAAAAACAAACGCTAACGTATCAATTTTGGATTTTTTTCCCTTCAGAATTTCTTAAATGGTTAAGATTTTCCTTTGTTTATAAGCTCAAGGGTGCAACAAAAGAAAATCATTCAAGTGACAAAATTATATCATAGCAAAACTGACAATTGGAGAAGAACTTAGAAACCACTGACATTTGCATTTCGAGCATGCAAATCCAACGGGTACAGGTCATTGTGCCGAAGGCATTGATTCCGAAAGAATCCATCGAGGTGTTTTCCAACTCAGGTAACAATCTCTTCCCAGAAAAAAACCTGTTAACCCAAATTGTTCAGGACCTCCAATTATTTGTCAATACCAGCCACAAAAGGTTGATCGCATGAGTCAAGACAGTCGCTAACATGTAATGACTTTAATACCAGCATATTGATTTGCAGATTCCAGACTAAAACATCTCCTTTCTAACGTGATTTTAATCCCAATTGATTTATCAAAGCACAAATGGTCATAGAATTGAATTTAATCACGATAAATGACATGTTTTGAGTTAAAATCCCAATACAACAACGAACTGAACTGTGATGATGATCGCCTTCCTCGTGAAAATAGTGAAGTTCCAAGCTAGATACCCCCCTTCTCTCTCTCCATAAAACACGGCCATGACTTCCTACTCTTGCAAACGACTGGTAATAATGATGCTATCCTAAATGTTTATCGCTATTCAATTAAAATATAACCATTCTGGGCTAAAAGTTGAAGCACAATCGTCTTTTATGGTGAGAAACAGCTAAAGGATCAAATATATAGGGCATCAAAATGGGAGAAAGATTGGATAGACCCGGGAGAGAGAGGGGCAAACCTTGTCTTTGCTTTCATTACGTGTTTGTTCCTTTTTCCCGTCAAAGAAAGCCAGCGAAAGGAAAGAGACAAAACAAAGTACAGATGGATCAGAGGATTAATGGAAAAGAAAGAAATTAAAGTGGGTCATGGAAGAGAGCTTTCAAGAAGGTATTGAATAAAAGCATATGTCCCTCCTCTCACCACCCTCCCTCTATATCTGTGTCTTGTGTATGTGTGACTGCACTGAAAAGAAAACTGGCAAAACATAACACCAGCCACGTTCTCTACTGGCATACGCTTTATCCCAATCAAGAAGCTAAGCTAAGCATAGCGAAGCAAAGATACCCATCAAGAATCCAGAGCAGAGCCCTTATCTTTTACCCAGTGGTGCAGTTTCTTTTCTTCAGAGCAGAAATCAATCAGCTCGCCCATATCCACTGCAGTAGATCGCAGAGATAAATGGCTTCACTATCTCAAACATGCCATCACTCCCTTCAATTTAAATCCTACCACTTAAAAATCCAACAAGATTACAGACGGAAATTACTGATTTTGACATGTATGACGGTTTTACAGTCGCATCCTACATTAAAAAAACTCCACCACCCCAGTCAAGTGTTTTCTATGCACTTTCCAGTCATAAGAAAAACAAATAAAATACTAACAAATTAATTGAATTAAAATCTAAATCCAAGTATAGATAAGAAAGAAAAAAGCTAAGAAAACTGAGGGCACTGCGCTCCTCTTTCATCTCCATGAAACTAAAATTTCTAATTAACAACATGATTAAACATAGATAAAGAAAAACTCGAAAATTAAAATAGAGAACAAAAAGTGAATCTTAAAAAGCAAACTTCCTAAAAGCTAAAATAAAATTTTGATTGGTTGGTCTTCTCTACGATAATTCAACTTAATAGGGCTTAATAGGGCGGTGGTGGTGGTGGCCTCGCAGCGGGCGCCCAAATGACATCATTAGGCATATGACAACTATACATAGCGATCCCGCAAGACTCCCCTCCTCCTCCACCACTCGCCGCGTGTCCACTTTCTCCACCACCTGCACCAGACACAGCCGGTGACTGCCCTTCCCCACCACCGCCAGACCCAGAAGTCCCCCCTTCTTCCTCAAGCGGTAACCGGTGATAACTCGGATTATTAAACGACGCCGCTACAACAAAAACAGTACCAGCCGCCACCAAACTTCCCGCTACAATCCCCCCAACGATCTGCCCTTGCGGACCCGCAAGCGAAATGGTGAAACTATTAGGCACCGGATAGGATGCCGTTTGAGGCAAAAACGTCGCCGAAATTGACAAAATATCGAATCTTCCATGAAACGTAATGGTAGCTCCTGGTGTTGCCGATGGCTGACGCAGAGTGACGTTAGCTACCGTGCCGGATCCCGTTAGCACGCAGATTCCCATGTTTTTTCGGCGACAAAAACGGGATAGAGCCTCAACGACGTCGTTCCCACCTGGGACTTCTAGAATGTAAGGACTCATGGAGGGTTCAGGTTCCCGGGTAATAATAACGGGTGGTTTGGGTTTGTTCTTAGAACCAGGTGGTCTGCCTCTGGGTCGACGAACCACTTCAATAGTGGCACCATCAGTGCCACCACTGCTGTTTGGCTCGTTGAGTTTCTGTTTTTGTGTGGTGGGTGTGAGATTGGGTGTGGCGGCTGCTCCAGTACTACGACTATCTTCCTCCTCTGACTCACGAGAAAATTGATATTGTTGAGAGAAGGGAAGGTGCTGATGATGACGAGGGTGGAGTTTGGAGAACATGTTTGGAGTATTTTCATGCTTCGACTGATGATGTTCTGCATATTCACCTTTCATGTTTGTTTATCACTTCTAATTTGGTTTTTTTTAATTTTTTTTGGACTAGCTTGGCTTGTGATTGGCGGGGATTGGATTTGGATGTTTACTTTGGCGATCAGAATAAAATATAAGAGCAGATGGAAACAAGTTGAGACAGAAGACAAGGGAGAAGCAACAGAGTGGAGCGATGGAGAAAGAGCAAGAAGTGAATTGCTTGTTGCTTTGATTTGTTTATACCGTGATTAATACTGGAGGGGGAGAGAGAGAGAGAGAGAGAGAGAGAGAGAGGTGGGTGGTGCTTGGAAACCAAGTGAAGACCAATGGCGCCGCTGGTTGGGAGGTAGAAGTAGGGTCCATTAAGAAATACACGCATGAGTTACGTAAGTGTCCGTTCCATGTTGTGATAGTTTTTATTTTTAGAAAATACTCTTAAGAAAAATATATTAAAATACCTTTTTGTTTTTATATTTTCATACCAAACTAGTGACAAATACTAAGAACTTATTAATTTTGTTTAAAAAATCAATATTAATGCCATTTTATTTTTTTATATAAGAAAAATTGAAATAATATCTTTCTTATTAATTGGATTAATCAGGATTAATTCATTCAAAGTGTAAATGGGTTTTATAACTACACTACAGTGCTCGCAGGTGTTTAGGGTAGTGATGTTGTTTTTTATTGTTTTGCTCATTAATTAAACCCTACATACGAAGGTTAGACGACACGCAACGCCATGAAATGTTTGGTTTGGGTTTTTTCTTTGAACTCGAAGCTTTGCTTAGCTTCGAGCTTGCTAACAGAGCGGACTTTTGGAGCCTCCCGACCTTGGGGTTGATAATGACACCTTGATGTTCTACCTTTCTGGCCATGGGGGCATCGACTTTATGTATCTGGTGTTACTGTTCATAACTGATCTCTCTCTCTCTCTCTCTGTCATCATGGGCTTACGAATCTCTCTCTCTCTCTCTCTCTCTAGGATAGGTAATTGAGAGGGCATGTGATCTCTCGCAACTTGGCCCTGGGCGGGGCAGATGTCCTCACTCCATTAAAGCTCAAACTCCTCGGCCAACTTACCTTGACAACAAGGGTTAATTTCAAGAATGACTTTTTTGAAGCTTCATTGGAAGAGAATTCAAGGTTATCATTTTTGCTTGGTGAGCACATTTTCGCTTGTGTTTGCCCTCGTAAAAGACAAAAGTCAGACACAAATTGCTACCACCTTCCCGGTTTGAACCAATCAAAATGTCTAAGGGTTAGTAAATATCTCGGTGGCCCCTCTTCCTTTTTCTACCTGCAATTAAAGACTATTTAATTTCTCAGTCTATCTCTGCTGTACTCTTGTTATATGATAAAATTGAGTACTCAGTACCGTGCAACGTTATTACATTATTTTGAAGTTGCTTTTTTTGTTTAAATTATGCTATCCGTCTTTGGCTTTTTTTTTAGACATTTATAACATATGCTAAAACATGACCGTACTATAAATTTTAGACATTATTATTAATTTTATGGTCTTAAAAATTAGTCCAGATCTATATAAGCTAACTCCAACATTTACAATTAAAAAAGAAAACACTTGGGATAATCACTTTATTTTTTTCTTACTCAATATTATTTTTAATTGCATAATTTTAGGATTTAATTTATGATCAATTTATCAAATCTTATTAAAAATTGAAAAACATCAATGATAAAGGATCAAAGAGCATAGAATTATTAATCTATTATCTTGAGACAAATTTTATTCTGGTTTAAATTTTTTTTAAAAAAAGGTCATTTTCCCCTATCAATTAAGTCTTTTTTTGGCATAATTGCATGTAATAAAGCTTGAAATTATGGCACGAGTATCAAATCTAACATTTGATAACTAATAGGTAAAGGAAGTATAAAATTGATGGCTACCAACACTGCTTATCAAATTGCATTTTGGTCCTAAATGTTTTTTTGAAAATTTTCAATCCCTAAATAAGAAAGAAATATAGACTCGTCAAAAAAAAGGTTAAAGAAAGAAAATATTTAGTTGTCAACTAAAATTATGAAGTTCAGTGTTAAAATATTTTATTTAACAAGGAAAAATTGATAATGATGATTTTGGATAAAAAAAAAATTGTTATTACAGGTCGTCTTCGAGGTTCCTTTTGAATCAATGTGCTTGATTTTTTATTATTTTTATTTATTTATTTGTGTTAAAAAAAAGTTAGTTTGACCCGGATAATAACCTATTTTTATCTATACCACTACGTGCAGACATGGTTTTTAATAGCAGCTACTAATAGAGGTTGAGGTCACAGCATAGCATAACATGGTAGGTAGATATTAAGCAATGAGCACGTGTCGCATGCAATTTTTTTACAGCCCTAATAATCATAACTGTATATGAAATTAAAAAAAATATATATTAATAATGATATTTGTATACAATTAATATAGAATCTACCATATATGAAAACAAACCCTGAATTTAAAAATTGCCAATAATATATAAATATATATATATAATAGATAAAAAAAAATTAAAATGAAACGACGCTAACGGCTGTGGCAACTGCGAAGTTTTGCAAAATACTCTATCGTGCTTTACAATAAAAGGTCCAAACGCCATCGTATCACATCTATTATGCCACATAACAATTGTTTTTCAAAACCATGTCTGTAGGGGATTTTTATTTCTTTGCCTGGAATACAAGAAAAACACGTAATATATTATAACAGATCTGAGTTGTGATTAATTCTTCTTACTTCCATTTTTTATATATACTTAAAACACTTCTATAAAATTGATAAATACAAACAAAAATATTAAGAAAATATTTTTTTCGATAAATTTTCAAGTAATTTTACTGATGAAAATATTTTCTTGGTATATCCTACGGAATTACAGTGAAAAAAAAATTAAAACAAAGAAAAAAAACGATGACGTGTTATTTTTATCAATGAAAAAACGATGTTGTTTTGAGCTTTTTTTTTTTCATATGAGATCAATTTTTAGTTGATTTATTTATAAAATTTTTAAATTTTTAGCAATCACAACTTTATTTTTTTCATATGAATTTTTTTAGTTAAATTTATTTTTTATTTGATAAAAATTATGTGTATGTGTAACTGTATTGTTCTGTCTTTTTTTTTATATATATATATTTGAAAAGTAATGAATTAGGGCTTATAAAGAAAAACTATGGAGAACCTTTCAAATGTATTTTTCAAACTCCATATAAATTTGAAAAACTATAAAACTAGTTTTTTGAATGGATTAATATTGCATTTGATGAGAAAGTTCTATTTTTCTTCTTTTTTGACTTCAATTTTATAGAAAATTAGAGTACGTATTACTCTATTTTTGAACACCTCTTAAGATGTTTTTGGTATCTATTAAAAAATAATTATCTTCAACATGATTATTATTTATCTTAAGAGTAATATTCTAATGAGATTTATATCCTAAATAAATTTGTTTATATTTTAAGTATGTTTAGCAATGGAGTCTATTTTTCTTCATAAATAGATAATCCTATTATTGTATTTGGCGTTACATGTGATTTTCACAAGTTTTTTTCATATTTTTTTCTATAATTTTTATTATTCTCTTATCACAGCTTTTCTTAGCCTTTTGACTTCCAATATTTATCTTTATTCCTTTTGGTTTATTAGATTTTCTTTATATAAAATCTTTAAACAATCTATTTTGATCTAATATCTTAATTAACGTTCTGTTTTGATTCATTGAGTTGTCTTAAAACTCTAACATCTAAATGTTTTTAATTATAGATTCATTATTCTATTTCTGAAATCTGCATCTCTCTCGATCACGAAGGAGCCATCATCTCCACATAGAATTTATCCTACGAGAAAAACACTTAATTGGCAACAATTTCTTATAACGTCGATGACGCGTTCTGCTAGCCGCTATATAGAACGAAGATCCTCGCATGAAGAAAAATATGCCTTGCTCGTTTGAAAGAGCAACCCTTTTCTCTGTATCACGCCAGAAGGGCGCATGATAAACCCAAATGATTCTATGGTGTCGGCTCCTGATTAAATTGCTCTAGGAGTGAAAGGGATATTCACCAAAATACACGCCTCAAAACAAGTCTCTCAATCTTCTCTTTAGCGCTTGTCTAGCATTAAAGGGAAAATGTACAGTACTGGAAGTGCCTTGGGCGACCGATTGGAATAAAAATAGTCTTGAACACTATTTTCTGTTGGGTTTAAAACAAAGCTCTACCGAAATAGGTAACTGAGAGGTTTTTCTAATAATAATAATAAAAAAAAAAAGATACGAACCTTAGGGCAACAGAAGCCCAAAGTGAGATCCTGCATGAAAGGGGAACTTAGATGTTATCCGCCCTTTTTCCACAGCTATAATATTAGACGTGGATGCGACGTCAAGTAAAGGTCAACATGCAAACAGTAGGTTCAAGGAGGGCACTTTGGTACCACATCAATTCTCCCTCAAATGTTTTTTTTTTTTTTTTGAGAAATTAGCACATTTAAAAAAAGAGTATTGGCAAACTAGCATCGGTCAAAGTAAAAGTCACGGTTGAAAATAGTGATATTTAAAGTATTGCCATTAAAACTTTGATATATTAAGATTTTATTCTTTATTCTTTATTTTTTTCATTTTCTTTTCTCTTCTTTTCTTGAAATTTGTGAAAACCTATTTTGACTATTTATTTAAATATTGTTATTTCCACCAGCAACCTTGACCAAACTACGATATTTTCAAACAAAAATTTGGTCCATGTTAGCATGTTAAAACATGTCTTGATGTGACTGATATAAAAATCTAGAAACTCATAATTAAATCAACTCTTCTAAAAAAAATTAAAATCAAATTTAAAATTGAGATTGACATAATTATAATATGTACTAAAACACTAAGAATATAAGTAACAACTCCCACCTAACGTTTATAATTGAGACATAAATAAGAATTATAAAAAACACCACGAAACTTGGTTTATTCTTTAATAAATTAGAGTATTTTTTATGAGGAACCAAGAAATATGAACAAAATCTCTCACACACAACAATAATTACTCAAATCAAAATCTATCTCTAAAAAAACTAAATACAAGATAAATAATTATATTTAAACTAATTAAAAACATCATAAATAATGTTGAAAAATAATAAAAGTATTTTAAATAAAAAAAGAATCTCAGATCAACCAGGAAACTAATACAATTTTCGCATAGTAGCTTCTGGACCTTATCATAAGACCTTCTTGATATATGATTTCCATGAAATTTTAACTCGATATAGAACAAGACCTATGAAAACTTCTAGTCGACTTTTAGCTCAATCCAATGATTAGATAAAAATTATACTTGTTAGAGTAAAACAGTGCATTAGAAAAAATAATCCTCTAATCACCAAAATTAATTAGCCCATGAAATATATGAATTAGACCCCTCTTGTGCGTGAATTAATCTTAACTAAAGTCTAGTGTTCATTTGTTGATGTTGTGTTCTTGAAATCCATCTTGATTCATATATTTTGAATAAGTCCATTGAATGGATACTTAGATACTTCGCCCTTGATCTTTTAATTTGCCCAATTGAAACTTGCAGTGGATTTTTTGGTGTGGTCTTGATCGTATCATCTCCTTTTTTCTCAAAAGGATTCATCCACAAATCATCACTTATATCAAACAAAGAGAGATAAAAAAAATATATATTAAAAATAGCATTAACACCATACTTATTTGGTAAATCTCTTTAAAGAATAAATCCGCTATATTAGTTGCATCATCGATTTTATGACAAGATATGAAATGTATCAATTTAGAAAACATATTCATAATTATAAAAATATAATCACTGTCCCTTTTTGACCTAGAAAAACCTAACACGAAATCCATAGATATACCAACCCAAGTGATGCAAACCCCGTCAACACATGGTCATGTAAGCCACACGAAAACAATACAACTCCCAAAAAGCCAAAAAATCAGGTTTTAAAGTGACACAAATATTACCTTGAATCTAACCACCAACACTATTGGAATCTGAAACCCCCACCTAATGAATAAAAAATCATGAATGAAAAGTATAAGATGATGCCATAAAGACAATTGTTCTTTGATAAATCGAATTTGTTGTTTGTCCTAACAAAAAAAACGCATTGCATTACACAAAACACAAGTTAATTTCATGAATCCATGGCTGTTGATAATCTCATCATACAAAATGTTATATAATAGTTAAACTATTAAGCCTAATAGACCCAAAACTTGTGAGCTAATATTTACCCACCTAGAATAAACCTAAAGTATGTTAACTAAGCCCAAACATGAAAAAAATAATAAAAATAACAAATATAACATATAAACTAAAGTTGTTGCACCTAATTAAAAAAATATCCTAAGATTAAGATAGATAAATTTCATAGTTTAAATAATATCATGAATGAAATTTTTATCCTAAAAACACTAAGATCTTTGTTGCCACCTTTAGACTTTCAAAATAAGCTAGGAAATTGATTGTTGAAGTTGCCTCCCATTTATTTTTCTTATTTGTCTAGTAGTTGTAACTTTCAAGAATCATCTCAAAGTATGAAAACCCTTGTCGCAATTCTTTTACCTTCCTTATAGAATTAGAAAACTCCCTAAAATAAGTTAACTAATTTATCATTAAATATCACCAACCTTTATTTTGTTGTGTAGTTAGAATGGATAAGGTATTCTTACAAGAAAAGGATTTTGGAGCATTAATGAATCCTTACCACACTTGAAAATTTTAGAAAAAAATAAATAAAATCATGTTGGGTCAACTTGCCAAACCCGTAATCCGAGTAATGAGATTGAGATAACACCATAGAAAACAAATCGAAGAAAATTATGAAACTCAATTTCTAATAAACTCAATGTTGAAGAGTAAAATTTAGAAAAAAAAACACAAAACAAAACACTATTCTAACTAAATAATATATTATAAGTGTTGCTATAATGGTTTGGTATTTTGTGAGTGTGATTACAATGATTTAGTCACATCCTCTAATATTTCGTTAAATATGTTTATGCTTCCTAAGAGTTTTCTCGAGTTTCTGTCTTTCAATGTAATCTATAAATTCATCGGTTAGACATGTTCTATCGTAAATATCAAGATATTGAAAACAAAGGTTTATTCATTGGTTAAACTTGGAAGGTTCTTGAAAACAAAGGTTTTTTCATTGGTTAAACTTGGAAGGTTGAAGCAGCATCGATTGATCAAAAACCAAAAGTTTAACGCCATGACAAAAAAAAATTAATTTTCAATCTCCATCTGGGATTGCAACCTAAACAGAGGCTAGTCAAAATTCAAATGTTTTTTTATTTAAAATTATTTTTATTTTATATTTTCGGATCGTTTTGATGTACTGATGCTAAAAAAAAATTAAAATTAAAATATATATTATTTTAATATGTTTCTAAATAATTATTGTTTTTTTAGAAAAACAATCACTACTACACTTTGAAATACCATTGTTATTTTTTTTTTGTCTTCAATTGAATCCCTCATTCTTACCAGTCATCGGATAATTCATAGCCTTTCGTGAAAACGAGACCTTTTTGTAGGGAATATGATGGTTTCGGCTAAAAAGGTGACAAAACTCTCATATTTAAGATTTTTTAATACTTATGAAACCCAATTAATTTGGTGTTAAGCCTTGTTCACCATTTTGGCAATTGGTATATATATTGGCCTTATGACCAAGTTTTTATTGATTTACACTTTTCACTACACATAAAGAGAAGAGATAGCAACATGAATCTTAAATTAAGAAGACATTGATACCATGCTTGGTTTGTTTAGTGATGGATGAATATTTTTGGCACTTCTTGAAAAATAAATTTTCAATCCAAGTCTTTATTTAAAAGGTTCAAAGATAGAATAATAATCCGATAATAGATAGGTTGTGCTTATGTTTATACTCGATATTCTTAAACTTAACAAATTATTAAACCTAAGTGATACGATTCTAACTCACTTCTAGGCCTAATGTTTTTGGGCGTGGCTACGAGTCAAGCCCAAGTGAGCATAGATTTGACAAGCTGTCAGACTTAATGTTCTTATAATTAACTACATGTTGAGTCTAAGCAAGTATAAATCTACTATCAAATTCATTATTCTTAAACTTGTCAATGTATCAATCCCAAATAAATATGGGTTTGAAACATTATCATTTAGAAATCTGGATTGAAAATATTTTTTTATTTAATTTACAAGTCACACGTTAAAGTTATTTAAACTTAGTACCTATAGCAATGCCCTAATTATACTGATATAAGGAGATGTCCATGTGTTTTCTTCCTTTCTTTCTTGCTTTTTCCCCTAATTTTTAAGCCAAGGCAGGTTTTGCAGAGGCAAAAGCTGGTATCGAAAGCAATGCTTGTTTTCTTATAATCATCACGGTAATTTAAAATTAAGAGATTATTGACTAGTAAAAATATACCACATGATAATGCAGTTTAACTCATTTCTCCGTGATTATAGTACAAAAATGACTTCAGTATCTTAAAAAAAAAAGGGAGGGAATAGCAATATGCAATTCAGAATAAAAATTATTTTTAAAATAAAAAAATTAAAAAAAATTAATTTTTTTTTAAAAATACTTTTAAAACATGAAAACAGCATACGTAACTCTGTAAAACAGCTACTACTAACTTAAAAAGGGACAAGCAGATTCAAGAGGCAAGATGTTGGCTTTTCTCGATAGCGAAAGGAAAGCCCTGGGGACCAATTCCTGAGATCTTTTCATGCAGTATATCCATGGCTGGTGGACAATTAAATACAATAATTCAGATCTTCAAGAAGTGGACTCCTTTCAATTAATGTCATTGTCAGATTTTCGAGTTCAGCCCAAATCAACACGAGCAATTTAGAAATAATAAATCAACTGTACAAAAGTTGTACACGTGTAAAGTTCCTGTAGATTGCTTCACCAGGTAGCTGACATGCAATGCAAGATCCAAAGCAACTTCGCAAGATCACAAATCGTTTTCTACCCCATTGCCACCCGCAAAAAATATTAAGCACAAAAAAAAAAAAAAAGTCCGGGTGTTAATAGACTTTAATAATGAATTGAATGATTTTTTAATTAAATATTGAAATGAAAAGATACTTATATTAATCTGGATTGAATTATAAAACTCATGAGGATAATATTAAAAAAAAAATTAAAAAATTTATTCTTAAATTAACTCAATATTAAAAGATAAATTTAATAAAAATAAAAAAACATTTAATTAAAAAATAAAGTAAACTCAAGTCAATCAAGTAAACTCATGATAAAAATCATGTGTATTATCGGATTCAATAATTTTTTTATTCTACAAATTATTTCTCATTTAATTATATAATAGTAGAACACATGATTGTTTTTTTGTATGAAACAACATATTTTTTAAAAGTAAAAAAACCGTAATAAACATGTGTGGTCAAGATAACAAAGGTTGTTTATTGACAATAAAAAGTGAAATTGTATTTTTTTTGTTTGAGTTAAATAAAAAAATAGATCATCAATGAAATTATATTTTTTTTAAATTGAGAGACAAGAAAAACATTAAACAAAAAAATAAATGCTATGAATTAACATGTTAAATTTGCTCCACTGATAATAAATTTAATTGAATTAAATGATTTATTTTATTAATGTTTTAAAAAAATTAAATATAAAATAACAATATTAAAAAAAAAAGCCCAGCCATGTATACTGGGTATTTTAAAAAGAAAGAGCCCAGCTTGCATGCCTGGCTTGTTCTATTTATTTTTTTTCCAGCAAAAAAAATGGTATTTAAAAGATGGCGGCGGCTGCAAGGCCAGAGGCATTGATGAATTAATTTGACGATCTTAAAAAGAAATAATTTTGTTGATTTGAAAACTCCACTCTCAAAAAATCAAAAAGGTATTACAACATGACCTAAGATTTTTTGCCTCTGGAGTCTGGAATTGAAAAACTCAAATGGGTCTTCTTCACCTCATGATTGATATCCATAAAAAATAAAAATTGATGCTGCCGTAGAGCTCCTTGAAACCAAGAGTTGAACAATACTATAGCAGACTAAACTACGAAACCATATGGCATAAGAATTCCTGTTTTGAATGGGCATCGACACATATGAGAGGAGGGCAAGCACCAAGGACAGGGCATGAGAACAGTTTGGTACATCGCAAAGGCTTTGAGGGAGATAAACCTCAAGCCTAATTCTATTTTTTGTTTAACAAATTATTTGAAAAACATTCAGATGTTCTGTAGAAATCAACACGTGAAAACTTCATGAAGAAAGCAACAGTCATAGAAATGTGAGCATCATAATGGACTGATGGTCTTCCGAGTAATAAAATGGGATGGTCGGGTGGTCGGAGGATTTTAGGGGGAGGAGGAGGATTGAAGCCGGGAACTGTAGGAGAAAATTTGGGAATTTAGGATTAAGGTTAGAATGGACAAATTGAGTATGAGAGTTCGTGTGTTATATTATATATGATGGTAAATTTATCTCTTAATTCAATTTAAATTTAAAAATTGAGTTGACTGAGAATAAAAATTATAATTAAAAAATTGTGTTATCATTCTTTAGCTTTTTTTTTTGTTTTGGATAATATTTTTTTTTCAATTATATTAATGTTGTTGTTTTTGTTCTTTGTATTTTTCTTGATGAGTCTTGGTATGATTGCAAAACAAACGTCTAATTTATTAAGAAATTGTTGTGTAAAACCTTAATTGTTTACGCGAGGACACACCGTAATATGATTTATTTAATTATTTGTGAATGAACGGTGAGAATCCTTAGCTACGAACAATAAAATCAAGTAGTCACGTCATGTTTACATTTTGATAAAAAAAAAAAAAAGCAGTCACGTCATGCATAAACGCCAAGGTTTTTTTTACCATACATAAGAAACCCACATGAAATATTTGCTTAGATGGGTCCCGTGGCAATGATTTTGAGCTTTGATTGTTTGCATCACTACATGTAAAATCATTGTGATTTTCATGGTACGAACAAAAACTGCTCGAGTTAAGAGATAGAATCGGTTTGGTTATGACTTGCATTAATTGTTTAATACTAGATTGAAAGAAGATGAGAGA
Organism: Populus deltoides; assembly: GCA_015852605.2. Lineage (NCBI taxonomy): Eukaryota > Viridiplantae > Streptophyta > Magnoliopsida > Malpighiales > Salicaceae > Populus > Populus deltoides. The sequence goes on from CM027571.2 coordinate 7,951,391, forward strand.
GCAACAGTTGTCTCAAGAAAATTAGTCCCTCGATCATTTAAGTAATTAATTGAAAATCACATTGCTGATGATGCTATAATATCTTAACATAAATTCAAATCCATCTCACTCATCTTATATGATGCATACAATCTTTATGGTAAATTATTAAAAATTTATGATGTTTTGATTTCAAGTTAAACCATGATCAAAACTAAAAAGAATTGATTATTTTTTTTATAAAAATATCTCGTAACTTATTAAACTAAATTCAATGCGTAAAGAAAATTAAGTAACAGTTGAATATCATTATCGAGTTAACATATTTATAGTTATCATTGAACAACGATTATAAAAGCTAAATAATATATTTTGTGAGGAGATAATCAGACTTTTTATGTTAAGCACAATTTTAAATTATAAAAATACCTACAGATTATTATTCAATGATAGAAAATATTAGACACCCTATGTGTTTTAGTTTATAGTATAATGTTCACAGGAAGTACGAAGTGGCATCTCTAAACGGAATAACTACTACAGTGGCCATAAAACATGACACGTATCGTCTACAGACCACAGAACGAACAAATTTTGAAAGCTATTGCCGGACATAATAGCTCAACTGCTCGAGGACCGGTTGAGGGGGGAGGGGAAAGGAAGGCAGAGTTGTGTCCATGGACCATGATAGGCAATGCAGGCTCTAGTAGATGCTGGAAAGATGGCAGATCGTGCTGTTTTGGGTCTTTAGGCTTTTCAGGTTTTGCAATAGCTGGCACATGAGGATCAAATGGCAACTCAGGCTGGCTTCGGTAAAATAGGCAATTCAGGTTTTGGCAACTCTGGTAACTGAGGGAGAGAGAATTCAAGCTCAGGAACAGGTGGTAATACTTGTTTTGGAAAAGTTGGGATGGTGGGTGGAGGGTGCTATTCTGGTTTTGGAAAGTTAAGGGGACTTTGGCACATCTAAAAGGGCGAGAGGCGATTACATTGCTCCCACTAAAATGGTGACAAAGCAACGATGAATACAGGAAATATAACCGATGAGTGATGGTGATTAGCATACTTGGCAATTCAGAATTGATAGCTCTGAGAGCTGATAGCATCAATGGTTAGATATGAGAGGCTCATTATAATTGTGAGAACGGTTTGCATGAGGCTTGTTTCCAGTGTTTATAGCGGGGGACGATCCACCTGGGGAAGTGGCAGTCAGAAAACCATGGCGCAGGATGCAGCAAGCAAGGATAACTGTTTCATCTATCACTTTCCACAAACATCAGACAGGTGGGTGTTTGTCCTCGAATGGAGTTCATCTACAGGAGGGCAAATTAAACACAGGACTACGTCCGTTGAGAATCGATCTAGATGGTCAATAAAACTCGCAAGTGCAAAGATCATCATCTAAAAGAGTTACAACAATACAAGGATCAATGGGCAAAATAAGTTACACAAAAATACAGATGATAACATTAACAAAATGTGCAAGGAACAAAGGGGAGATTAGAGCATCATATACGGGCAACATAGGAATTGGCCTGTGTAACGTATCTCACCCATCGATATGGATTATATGTACTTGATTTCTTTGCTATCTGCAAGTATTTCACCTGCACCAGGTAACATGATAGACTTGGCTGTAAGGAATAAAGGGAAAAACTGGCACACAATAAAAACTACAAATCTTAAAATGGTAAAACTGTTCTTAAATGAGTAAAAGATAAGAGACGCATCACAGGTGTGCAAGCCTTTTACCTTGACATGAGAATATAGAAGGGGAGAGAAACAGGATCAAGATATATAGCACATCTACCCCTCTTAGTGATATTCTCACCCACTTCATATACAAATATCATTATATTCATATTTCTTATACAAGCAGCCTGGGCTAACACATAAAACAATGCTGAGCAATTCTTCTACCACTACTATAGTAAGTATTATGGGTCATCTTACCTTTCACCAATTTGTTGCAGTTGTTTGGGTAATAAATTTCATAAACAAAAAATATTGTTGTAATGGCAACCAGTAATGGCTTACCTGAAGACGTGAAGCATTATACATCGGAATTGTGAATGTCATGCTAACTGGTCCAGCTTCCTTTGTGATATTCCCTGTATAAAGCAGCAAATATTTCATGAAACAACACATGACAACATTGTAAATTTTCATGACCATTATGATTTATAATTCGTACCATGCAACTCCTGTGAAAATGTCAGCTTTGCACGTAAGGTATGCTCTGATCCCCCAACAATCTGTTACGACACATTATTGACTTGTTTTATTTGCCAGTGCATGATCGTTGAAAGGAAAGAGGTTATGAAATCAAAGAGAAATTTAAGAAATGTTGCCTTCTTTAATCCCCATTCAAGCCTCCTATTTGCTTCCTTGAAATCTGTTGTTTGCCCAAGTGCTCCAGGTTCCAACTCAAAATTAACTCTGTCATAGAAAACTCATTATCAAAATGTTTGTGCTATAAAAATTGATATAATTTATAAATTACATATAAACAGTATGATCTGCCCTTGTGACTTGAAAAATCACTTATGAAGAGCAACTTTCTCAAACCCAATCTCTTAGCTACATAATCACTATGCCTGATTTTATAAGGTCTATTGACCTGCTGCAAAGACAACTTTATAGCCTACCATGCTCTTGATAATCCCTCAGAAACTAGATTATTTTCTCAGTAAAATGCACTAAAGCATCAAAATACAAACAGGAGACTTCTATCCCCTTAAGATGAAATTCATAGCAAATATGCCTTTTACATCTTCAATCACAGTTTCTAATAATCATGATATTCTGGACTGCCATTGTATTTCTATCGGTGCTCTTTTATTATTATTATTTTTTTGACATGACAATCAAACTTGTCAATAGTTTCTATTTTCAGGATCCAGACACATAAGCTTGTTGAAATAGTGAAAGGGGGATCACAGCTGATAGGCTCATTTAAGCAACATGCTTAATTTATGAAAATCATGACATAATTTGCTGAGAACCTGGGATAACTCATTTGTTCCAAAAGACAAAACGTATTCTACATGAAAGAATACCTGGTGGTATATTTTGGCAGTGGCATCTGTACAATGATTGTGTTTGCAGTAATGCTTGAGGGAAATTCAGCAGATACTTTAAGAATCACTTCAGCCTATCAACATCAAACATAAAGAACAGTGGAATGGTTATAAACTGTACATTAGAAGCATTAGTGAATGACTTTCTCCTGAATAAAATTTCCATTTATTTAGTTAAAATTTGGTTCAAGTAACGTAGAGTCAAAACCGAAACTACAGAAATGGAAAACACGTCTCTTGACCAATGCACAAGTTGTTATATCACTATGATTGGTTCTTTCAAGCCAAGTTATTTTCATTGTCAAGTAGAGTTCAGTATGGAAGATAATGATCACCTTAAGTGCACCTGCTTCTTCTATCAAAGTATTAATGCGAAAAGGAGGTTTAAATTCCTGAGTCATCCGATAATTCATGACAGGAAATTCACCATCTGGCGGTACCTGATATGTATTGGCAGGATAAAATGCTTATTAAGAAACTGGAAACATGTATATTGAACCTCTCCAATCTACACACACCTTTCACGCTCATGTTGCTTTAGTTTCACTTACCAGAGTCAAAGTTCTATCCAGATCAAAATTATCTAGACGTACAGACTCATGGAAATTACAATCATCAAGTATCACTGAGCCCGACCCAAATGAACTTCTATAATCTGAAACAGCAAGCACCAATATTGTAAGCGTGAGATAAAAGACAGCAGAAAAGAAACCATAGTAGATAATCATGGCTGACTATCACAAGGCACACAAGAATGCAAAAAGGATTGAATAGAAATAGAAAAAAAAATCCTCTCATTATGAACTTCAGAAACTAAATCAGCGAGGACCAAAAAAAAACATAAAAGCACATCCATATCGAATTATTAGCTGAAATTTATTACTAAAAGTAAACATGGCATAAGAATATAAACCTAGATAAATGCACCATACTTGTTCATGCAAACATTCAACAAAGGAGCAACTCAGCTGTGAAATGTTAATGTTTAAGGCAATCATATGTAGGTATTATGCGGTCCAATAGCCAGTATTTCCTGAGGGTATATGAATTGATCTCTCACCACCTCTTCCTATGCTCAAGTCCTCATTAAGGGCTAATCGGATTTCTGGATTTCCAGAAAGATAGCTTTTCATTTGAATGGTGCCGTCAATTTCAGAAGTCAATATATATCCCTGTACAGAGAAAATTGCATAGATTAAAGAAAGATCGTGCATTGAGGAAAAAAAAAAGCAGCTAATCAAGCAAAAATCATGAATGATTTTAGAGGAATAAGCACCATAAAAATTTAAATCAACATGAAGACAGTTCAGAGTGACTTCATGTATCCTCATCTAGTAAACCAATTCATTTACTTCATTCATTCCAAAAGAGGACAATAAAACATGCCAAGAACAGCGGCATGAGAAGGAGAAACCATTCTTAACAGACATCTGTTGCTCATGCAGTTGACTGTCAAATCATTACACCACATACACAGAAGCAATAAAATAATCCAAACTACAGATAATGAATGCATAAATGCTTACACTAGAGCTGAATGTCACACTGATTTTCTCGATTATATCCACAAATATTTCCTCCCTCTTCCTACCCCCTGGCTCATTTGCAACAACAGACTTTGTGACAGCTGTACCTGGCATCCTTTTTGTCCCTTGCTGCATTCATCCAAATTCTTATAGTTATTTGCATGGCATATACAAACAAAATATTAAGCAATCCAAGTAATTTGAGCATGATCAGACATATGATACCATACCATGAAAATGGCAGCAGGACTCAGAGGTTGCAAACGTGCAGCATCAACCACAAGTGGCTCATTGAATACATAGGACTTCAACAGTTCAGTGGACGTGGTTTGTACATAACCAAAATCCTGGTAGAAGAAGGCAACAAGTCACATGTTAAACTTTTTGGAAGAGCAATCAATAAACAATCAAACAATAGTTTAGCTTCGGCTAAGTAACATAACTTGTGCATGTGACATGCCTAATATTTCATGCAAAGCAAATGGTCAATGTACATTCTGCCAAAAATTCAGATGAACTGATGTTGTGTGCCCCATGATGCAAGAAATAAATACAAATCCACTCATGAGTCATTTTGAACTTTAAGGAACAAATGGATATGCTAGACAATACAAATGTCATTTGATAAAGAAATTTGGTAACAAAGCGTCTTCCATACAATTTTGATCGTTTAGGATGTCTGATCATCCTATTTGCACGGCATTATTCTTTCTTTAGGTTTCTTTTGTACAAAGAGAAAAGCAGGAAAGAAATAAAGGCCCTTCAACTCTTATGTCAGAGGTTCAAAATGTTGAAACCAAAGTACAATAAAATATAAAATTGAATAGCAAAGGATGAAGAAAGCAAACAAACAAGCCAGGGACCAGCAAAAATTAATAGCACACACCAACAAATAGAGCACCGGACATGAAGTCAAGAGCTATTGATAAAACAAAAAAGACAGCATGATAGAAAGCTTACAATGACTTCATCAAGCAACTCATACACGAGCACAAAGTTTTTCCGAAGAGAATCTTCATTGAGAACCCCAAGATAATCTTTGATAACACGAGCAATCCTTTGTAAAAGTTCCAAGACCAGAGAAGGTGACACATTTACTCTCGTGGTTGCAACAAATAATAATCCAACTACTTTCACATGAAAGTAGTTTACACCATCCACATTCTATTCATAGAAAAAAAAAAGGAATCATAAAAAAGAAGGGAAAGAAATCAGCACATTACTCTAAATATCTATTCACTAACCTAACGAAAAGAAAGACTCAGCAAATGTTCCAAATAATAATAATAAAAAAAATAACGCCTGATATTATTATCATACAGCAAATAAGATACCTACAAAGACAGGGGGGGCCTCTTCTTCTCCATCTTCCTTCCAAAACTTGACTTTGCGGAAAAATATTTCTGCACTTCCTTTTGGAACTTCACCGCGATCTTCAATTGACGAAATTATAATCAATCAATAGAATCCTATACTCTCTCTCTCTCTCTCTCTCATTCAGTAAAATAAAACAGAATTTATCATTACAAATCACAATTCAAGCACTAAAAACCCTAGTAGGTCTGCTCGATAATTATATTAACACCACTAATTAAACCTATTGAACAATTGAATTCAATTTAAATCAAATGGAATAGAAACACATGGCACTGGAAGAATGAATGCAGGGAGATTTTGAGCTGTCTTAGATTAGATTAGATCAATTGATTACCAGAAATAATTGAGATCTGCCTGTCAAGTAAAGGGATCAGATCGGTAAAGAATATCAGGGAAAACAGAGAGATAGAGAGGACTTACAATCGCGAAAGACAATATTGTCGCCTCGCTGCGAGAGCACGAAGAATTGAGAGATCATGACTTCTTTCTTTTTTTTAGCTCGATCGATTTGTTTCTGCAGTCTTGCAAGCTAGCTCAAGTTGAGGCACCAATTTGCTTTTGTTGGCTTCGAGTGCTTGCGTCACATATTTCACTGCACGTTTTTCTTTGCCGTTCCACCTTTGTTATTACACTTTGGCCCCTACAGAATTTATGTAATGCCCGTTTGAACCAATGCACCTTCTGTAACTGGAACTGTTAAGAAACAAGAAATATACCAGGCTTCGTTTTTATAAAAACCATATTTATTTAGAAAAAGAAAAACCCTAACTTTATTTTCAAATATAATATTTCTCCATTTTTTTCATTTTTTTAAATTTATACTGAGCTTATAAAATATATTTTTAGAGGTTATCTATAATTTTTCAATATAAATGTTTTATTTTTTCAAAATAAAAAAAAAACATGAACAATACAATTTTTTTCTTTTATATACAAGTGCTTTTAGCAATGTAAAATATTTAAAAAAATTATATATTTTTATATTTAATTAGTTTCATAATTTTTGTTTTTATTATAAATTTAACATAAATATATTTTTCTGTTAATAATATAACTTTTTATGATCATTATTAATTTAAATAAAACAAAATTAATATCCAACAATTAAACCATCATGAGTAAAATAAAAAATATTAAGATGACTATTATAAATTATTATTTTGATTTTTTTATAAAAAATAGTTATAATCTTAATATATTTATTATTTTTTCGTTGAAAACTTTTGTTTTCCAACTTTTCATTAAACAATAAAAACTAGAAGAAAAAAAAAAGAAAAATTGTTTTCAATTACTAAATAAACTCTTTCACTTAATCCAAAGGCACTTCTTCTCATTCAAAAAAAAAAATCAAAAAAGAAAAAAGGAGAACAAAAGCACTATTACATAGAAAAAACATAAATTCATCTTATTTGAATCCCCATGAAAAATATGTCACATTAAGATTAAATTATAATTTATTTTTTTTTATGAATTAGAGACTTTTCATAATATAGTTATTATAGTTCTCTGACAATTTTCTTGTACGTACTATAATTTTACTGCTTAAGAACCTTAATTTTTTCTCTATAATTTGGTATCATAAAACTCTAGTGATTAAAAAATCCTGGCGCTAGCATCAGTTGTTGAACTGGTGCCCGTGGAAAGAATATGCATTTAAATTCAATCTTATATCGTGGAAGTGTCAACAAAACGAGCACTCGTTCTCACAATGTTTGCATTGTTGATCAAAGCCAAGGTTTTGTTCTTAATTTTCCAACTTTTGCATTACCAACCTACTTCTCGATAAAACTACATGACACAAAAGTTGAACATTTGAAGAAATATTCTCAAGATATATTAAGAAAATGTTGTAAACAATATAATTTGAGAAGTTATTTCAAAAGATTTAAAAAACAATTTTCTTTATTCAATTGAAATATTGAAATTTAATAATTTTCCAATTTTATATTGAAACAACAAGATTTTCTTCTAGTATTTATACAATAAACTATGACCTGAGCTAATAATCAACTAGTAAAAATGATAGGCTCTCGCGTATAAAAGTTGGGCTGAGTAAGAGTAAAACCTTCATTTCCACCTAGCGTGCGAGGTAATGTTTATATTTTTTAAACCTTTTATCTCCGGTAATAATTTATTTTTGAGCTCTTAAACTGAAACCACAGTTTTCAAAAATCCTGTAATTTATTTCCATAATAACTATATTTTTTCTTAATAGCTAATTATTTTCACTACCAACTATTTTTTTTAGTAGCTATATTTTAAAGGCTGACTGTTTTCTTTTAATTCTCCATTTAATTTTTTTATGGATTTTACATATTCCAATCCTATATATAAACAACTGCACTATCTTAAGAATATAAAGATTTCTGTACTTTATTATTAAGCTAGAGATTAGCCGGGGATTTGTGTACTGTGTTGGCATGATTTGTGGAGGGAAGTGATCCTTGAGGAGCTGGACGTTGGCTGGAGTGGTTCTTGCCTATTATGCCTCCGTAAGATGGTGCCTCCATCAGAGTTAAGAATCTTTGACCGAAGATATTTAAAGCGAGCTTTGGACTATGGTTTTGTGAGGACGTCCGTGAGCTTATTGGATGTGGAGACATGTGCGACTCGGAAAGAGCCATTAAACTCCTTTTCCCAAACAAAATGGAAATCAAGATCTAGATGTTTCATTCTTGAATGAAAAATAGGAATTACGCATAGGTAAGTATCACCGATGATATCACAAAGTGAACGTGGTGGCTATAAAGGGGGAAGATGTAACTATTGGAGGAGATTGGTTAGCCATGTGATTTCAACGGCGGCCGAGACAACAAAGTGATACTCTGCTTCTATAGAAGAACGAGTAAAAAAACATAAGCATATATGCATGGAGGTGAAATCATCGTGATTGCCTGCCCACTTAGCATCAGAGTAAGTCAGCAATGTCAAGGGCTGTGAACGACAAAGAAGCAGAACATGGTTAAGTGTGTACTAAGGTGTCGAATAAGATGTTTCGCTGCAGTCCAGCGAGTTTGATTTGGAGATTACATGTATTGAGTTGATCTTCACGGCATGTGCAACATCTAGTCGTGAGAGACAGATATTGCATTCTACCAATCAAACTACATTACTGAGAGGCATCAACCTGTTGAGAGCATCGATGAGAGTGAGTCAAGTAGAGCAACTTAGAGGTGTTACTGATTCCTTGATTCCCTTCATATTAAAACGAACCAGGATATCACGAATGTATTGCTGTTGAGAGATAAACATGCTTCAGGTGTGGAAATCACCTCAACACCAAGGAAATAGTGAAGGTGACTGAGGTTTTCGATGAATCAATGGAAGAGTGCTGCAATACATGATGAATGAATATAGGAGAGTTGCCTCTAAGTAATAAGTCATCCACATCAATAAGAATAAATCAGAACAGTCTTGTTAGTGTAGATGAATAATGAATAATCAAATTGAGAGCTTTGTCCTTTGTTTGAATTGTGTCAGTTGCTTCATTTAATTGCTCATGAATTTGAATTTCGTTTCTTTGATGTACCTGTGTGTTTGTCAAATAAGAAATTGATGCTAGTATGTCTGATGTTGACTGTGGGAAGCTTGACAACACAGTGAAGGAATCAAGAAAGGAAAGAAAAAGAAGATGGTGGTTGAAGCTCGACTATTACCATCTATGAACCAAGATGAGGTGGAGGCAGATTCGCAACATTTCGAACCATAAAAGCTTCTCTCCAGGTTGAAATCCCAGGATGTTAGTTGGGCATTCTCTAGAGTCTACGCAAGCAATCACCAGGCTGATAGAAACAATTTTGTATAACACCTTGGTGATTGAGCTTCAGAAAGAGTTTTGAAATGCTCCACTTCTCCCCTGTTCAACAGCGCTGGATGACAGAAGGATGAAGAAACAAACGGACTTTCTCAAAGCCATAATATTTCTCCTTTGCTTGCTATCTGATACTAACAAGTATCTGTGCTTCTTGAAAATCAGAAACCTCTGCTTCGTTAATTTGATCAAAGAAGTCCGCCCCGCCATCTGTTTTGGACATTCAGTACTTCAAAGCTTGTGAGGTCTTGAGCAAGTCCTGTAGAAATGCTCGAAGCATTTAATCTCAGAGCTGAGTTCTCCCAGAAGATGAAGACAAGTGATCATTGAAATAGTGAAGTACGCGCGTCACATGTTACACTCCCAGTTTTATCCTAGGAACTTGGAAGCATCACTAACTTTAGCATCACCAGCAAAAGTTACACTTGCTTGATCTGCTATCTGTAAACTGAAAGTGTCTTTACTCTCAAGTAGTAGATATTTTTTGAAAATTTCATAAAATTACTCTGGCCATGAATACCGTCAACATTGCATTATTGTTTCATAAAAAATTCCATTTCAGAGCAGAAAAATGGGAATCTATGACCTTGCGTGATCATAACCTCCGAGAATCAATGACGTCAACAGCCAGGGGGGGTTAATCCTACCGTTTGGTGGGGTAGAAGAGAATCAAAAATGGAAAAAGAATTGTTTCGATATGTGATAGTGTGAAGCAGGACACGAGGGTTTCAACCCTGGTTAAAGTTAACAAGTGAAACATGTAACAAAATAATTAGGATTCTGTACTGGCATTGGTAGAAAGCTGACAAGTTTTTTTTTTCCCTTTTTGGGTAAATGAAAACTGACAACGCAAATAATTGAAGTAAAAAAAATAGAAAAGTCTTATTTACTAACCCCCCTGTGAAACTACAGAAGCTTGGTTTCTTTGCTAACAAGTTAATTAACAGGCCTGGTCATTGTTATTTTCCTTAACAGGAACAATTTCGTTCGAATTTCAGCAAATTTCCTGGTACACGCTGATAGGTATAGGTAAAACCAATATAGTAAACCCTTAATTAAGCAGTGGATAATCAAAACATTAAATCAATAATAGATAAAAAAAATAAAAAATCCTTGGTTTCTATCAATTACAATCCTGGATTATAAGTGCACGCATGAACTAACTTGAGTAAAGGTGATTACCGCAACAAAGTATCATCAACTCTCCCCAGTTTTCCCTGATGAAGGAGAAGTCAGAGAACAAGAAAGCTAGTATCCTTGGTCATCAAAGATTAGCATATAAACAATCAGAATATAAGTAGAGGCTGAGAGAAAAGAGCTTGCTGTTTTCAAACTAGGCCAATTCCCGTGAAAGCCCGTGAATGAATTGATGATGACTGGAAAGGGTGAGCTGAAAGTGTTCCCCTTCGACTGAAAAAGGCCTTAAAGCAGCCATTGTTGCAATAATGGAACGAGTTTTTTAGCCTGTAATTTGAGAGCAGAGGACTTTCAAAGATTAGACATTTGGAAATCAGCATAGTAGTTTGGAAAATGCTACATGACTATGAATCTGTGCTCACGGATTCGCCAGACCATCTCGCTTCCCGCCCTTGTCCCAGGCAAGTCTCGACTTGCATGCTTATTATTTTTGTCTCTTAGACTTCGCTTGTCGACATTGGATTTTGATTCATGAATAAATAAATTATTTAGAGGTAAGGAAGGCACACAAGGCATTAAAAAAAAAGCCTAAAGGGGAAGGCAATTTCACCATAACTATAGACACTTTTTTCTATTCACCACATTAGTTAAATGACAATTTTGTTCATTCCAAAAAAATTCATTTGTTTTAAGAGTATTTTTGTTTTTTAATATAGCGCATTGATCATTAAAATTTTGTTAGGATATAATTATATTTTACATGTTTTTATATAGTAAAATAACTTAATTATCTTCAAAATAAAAAATTTATAAACATGTTAGGGAGGGATAAATAAGTCTTTTTGTTTCTTAATACACACTAAATTGACAAGTATATCCTTGGCACCAAAAAACTTTAACCATAGGGTCATGGGCTTTAGATCTTTTTATGTTTGTTTTTTTGGTAATTATAGGGGTAATCAAGAGCATAAATATCCTTTTGTATTAATTAATTATTATTTAATTTTCAAAATTTGTTGGTATGTGTTCTGAAAGCATCAGTGTATGAGAGGAGCCCGCGCAATTTAGGTGACGTATGCAGTGCCTCCTAGTGACAAAAATGCTATTTTGCAATGTTGTTGGATGCGCCGCGGTATTCTCTTCCTCCTAGTGTAATACATGTGTATGACTATTGGGCGGTTTCTCGTAGGCCGACCTTTTTTTCTTCTTCTTCTTTTTCTCCTAACCAAAAAATAAAGGTTGGTTCTTTTTGTTCTTGATATTTCAACTTTAGTCTTTATTCTTTTGATTTTTAGCTTTTATCATTGACTTTTTTGTTAAAGTTTTATTTATTTTCAATTTAATTCTCAATTCTAATTTGACATATATAATGTTTTTCAATATGGTCATTCTTTTTTTAATTTTTTTTTGGCCACTTTGTCAAAGTTTTAGTGGTTTTTGATTTTATCCTTTAATTCAAGTTTGTAGTGTTTTTTTTTCTAATTAAGTTCCTTTTAATATTTATTATTTTTCATTATGTAAATATTTTTTCAATTAACCAATCAATCAAAAAATTATTCTTGCCCTCAAATTTATTTTTAATTTTTATTTTTACCCTCATTTTTTTCATTGCAATTTTTTTATTTGAGATCCTTTAATATAATTGATTTTTTTTCTCAATTTTTTTTTTCGGCATTTAATTTGTTGAGGATTGAACTTCTCAATTTTTTCATCCATGGTGCTTCCGGTCTAATCACATGTCTCAAGTCATGGTCGAGTAAGTTGACCCGATTAACCCAAGTCAACTCTTTTTTTATAAAAATATAAAAAAAATATTATTTTGAATAAAAAAATAAAAAAAAATGTCAACGGGTTTTAACTGGTTTTCCCAAAGATAACTAGGTTACAGGTTAACCCTGTTTTTTTATCGGAATATATCAGGTCAATTCTTCTTTGTCTTTATGGAGACTTAACCTGACCTAAGCCCCAAATCACCTAGGTCACGGGTCAAACCACAAGGACGGGTTTTAAAAAAGTAATTTTTCATATTATTTCAATCTCATTATCTGGGCCTTGGATTTTGCAGGTTAACCTGAGTTCGCTCACCTTTTATTAACTAAATTACATGTTTATCATGCAACCCCAAGTTTGCTCGAGCATGTTTTTGTCTCTTTTTTATCCAATTACATACTTCTAGAGGTTTTTTCCTAAGTTATCGTGGTCATTTAAAAAAAATTATTTATTTATTATCGTTGCCAATTTTTTTATCGTCTTGTTAAAATAAAATTGACTTATTTAACCCGATTGAGACTATAATCCATGTCATTTTATTTTTTTTCTTTAAAATGTGCAGATGAAACCTAAACATCGTTTTTATGCCAAAAAAAACCCGCAGCCATAGGTAGTTTTTATCCAAATTAAATTGTTATTTAGCTATGCAACTTTAATGGTATATTGAAAAGCAAGCTAGGTTCCCTTTAAATGGGCTACAGAAAAGGCCTGAAAATTACTAAGAAGGATCGGATCTATAAATTTATGTGCATCCATATCCATTATTTATTAAGAAAACTAAATGAGATCAATATTTTACTATAAAGATACTCGTATTTCAGGATTTGCATAGTAAAATGATTGTTTTATCTTTCATAATAAAACTCATAAAACTTTCTTCAAAGGAAAAAATGATCTTTTTTACGAGATTTATTTGTCATCACTAAATTGAATGAGAGTAGAATGGTCTTTTAACATTTTATTTGTACAATGTAAAGTATAAAATACCCTTAAAAGTATAATTTGATTAATTGTTGAATAGGGGCTTTTTCATATTTTTCTCATTAAAAAAATATTAGAATGACTAAATTACTCTTAGAAGCAAAAAAGAACTATAACTTACATCAATAGGCTTTTTGGTCTTTTCATCCTAATCTTTTTGCTATTTGAAGTGGGGTCAGGGCAATCTAGTCTTTTAATAAAAAAATAAAAGATAAATTGTTGACATGTATAGCGCACACGCTAGTGAGTGGGAAGAGCCTGCACCCTTCAAGCGACATATGCAAGCTCCTCTAACATCAAAACACCATCTTCTGCAGAGGCGTTGGGAGAGGTGAATCAAGATCTTCATAATGGCAGAGTGCATGTTAGCAGCGTGACTCCGATAGACTTTTTGCTTCTCTCCCCTTTTCTTTTTTTTTTGTTGGCAAAATACAAAAGTATCTTTTCATTTGATTTTTATATCCAATTTTGTTTTCATTCTTTTGTTTGGTATTTGTTTTTTTTTTCTTTTATCTTTTTTTGATTAATTTTTTTCTTCAATTTAATCCCTCATCATTTAGTTTCATTTTAATTTTTTTTTATCAAATTTTATCCTCATTCTTTTAAATGCTATTTATTTCTTTTTTTTATCCTTTTTTAATTGAATTTTATTTTTAATTTCATCCCTTAGCATTTGATTTTGATTTATTTTTATGTCAAATTTAGTTCTCTTTCTTTTTATTGCTATTTGTTTTGTTTGAAAAAAAAATTGATTCATTTTTTTCTCGGTTTCATCCCTCAACATTTTGTGATTGAGAATTTTATTTTGTTATTTTTTAGGATTTATCTTCCATGGTGTTAGTCTCGGGCTTACGATAAGGGTCACAAGTTTCAAATATTAACACAAGTTGACTTCTGTCTTTTTTTAGTTTCTTTTTAAATTTTATTTTTTTTAATCTCATCCTTCATCATTTGATTTATGGAGAATCGATCTTCTCTTTTTTTTCAATTTTCTATCTACAGGGTTATCTCAATCATATGTCTATGGTTGTGGGGCTAACAAGTTATCTCGGGTTGACTCGGGTTTTTTTCATTGTTTTTTTATAATTAATTTCTTACAGTTCTACCCATCAACATTGGATTGTTTAATAATTGAGTTTTATTGTTTTTTTTTTATGGGTTTACCCTAGTATTACGACCAGGTTGCATATTTCGTGTGTTAAACCAAATGGACTCGAGTCGGGTTTTTTTATTGTCAATTTTTTTATCAGCTTATTTATTATTGTTGTATTTTTTTTAATTTATATTATTATAATTATACAAGATTATTAATCTTAGTCAACTAAATGATCTCGATCTCAGGTTTTTTCTTTCTTTGAAAACACTTACATAATTGTAGCTTAACAAAAATATCATCGAAGACAAAAATACAAGGATATATTATTAATACTATTGGTTCCCCATGGAAAATCAACATGATTTGACAAAGAAATTTATTAAAGACAATAATATAAGAATATGTTATTAATGTTAAAAATCCATGAAAATCATAACGAGAGGTATTAAAATACAAAATATTCTTACTAAATTTTCCTTTTTAGGCATTAAAATGTAAAAACAATCTTACTAAATTTCTCATTTATTATTTCTCCACCGTCTCTTCTATCTTACTAAAATCATTAACTTCGTAATTAATGTCGAGATTTCAACAATCTTTTTTTAGCAATAGCATGAATAGTTTAGGTTAAATTTATTGGTTATGTTCATCATTGGTGACAAAGTCCCAAACAAACTTAAAAGAATTATGGGTCTTTTCATAGTTGATTAATAGGCTTCCAAGATTAAAAACAAAAAAACTTAGACAACAACCCACAAATTTCTACAAACAAGTTTTATGTATAGTATATGGAACCTTCCGATGCTAGAATTAGATCAAATATAGGGAGAATGTTGCCTTAAAAGTTATGCATGGCAAACAATAAATGAAAATGATAAATGTAAGAGAATGTTCATCTTCTTGTGTGTTTGTGAGTAAATAAGCTTTTAAGAAACTTACCTAATGATTCATGGATGCTTATATATCCATAATCACGTAAACTTATATGGAATAGGGATCAATGATGTCAACAGATTGCGTAAACTTATATACTCTTAATCTATTTTGCGTAATCAATGATGTAAAATAATAGTCGTTGTTATAGTGGATGGTTATACCTTAACACTGTTATGTAGGTCTCGTTAGCATTAAATACAAGCACGAGTTAGCACCCTAATTGGATTTGAGCATGTCACCATGAGATTAACTACGTAATTAAAGGAGGATAAGTTTTATAAAACCTAATCCTAGCCCCTAGTGGGCTAGGTTTAATCCAAACACACCATGCTGGCTTGGGTTCAAGTTAAGGGGACTCGAGCTCAGGCCCCTAATTAGCTCTAAGTTGTGGGTCCCTCATAGCCAACCCAAGCCCAAACCACTAGGGTGTGAGTTCGGTCTAACCTAATCCAAACCCACTACTTTGTTGGTTTGGGTTTGGGTTGGTGAGTCCTATAGGGTCAGCCACTAATACGGTGGGCTCAGTCTAGCTTAACCCAAACTCATCACTTTAGTTGTTTGAATTCGAGTTAATAGGTTCTAGGCTTAGGATGGTAGGTTACCCAAAATCATCCTAAGTTCAAATCACCAATATATGATGGGCTTAGTCTAGCTTAACCCAAACTCACCAAGTTGAACTGGCCTAACTTGAACCTCCTAGTAAAGATGATTTAGATTTAGGCTTTCACGGGCCATATTGATCATTTGCATCTAGATTGGTGAATTCAAAATAGTCCATATCTCAAGTGCAATCTTTACTTCTCTTTAAATTTCATGGATAATTTTTTCTTGCAAGCTCAAGGACATGGATTATGTTTTTTAAGAAAAAACAGCTAATTAAAAGCAAATATTACCTACCACATGACATATAAAACTAATATTTTATCTCTAACAACACATTAACAAAATAACTAAAGGCATGAGGTTAGTTTAATTGTTTATATGAACAATAAACCAAGTTAATATATTATATTTAATATTTATTAACAAATTTGTTTTGTTGCTCACTTGGCTAATGTAACACCACAATATTTTTTCTTATACGACAAACGCCATGTCGCTATCACATAACTTTTTTAAAAAAACAAAAAAAGTAGGTCAAGATAAAAAATAAAGGCATGACACGAGAGCCTAAATACGAGCTATGTGCCTAGGTTGTTTTGTAACAATCCCATGACTTTTTTTAATTGGGTGTTTTTTTAATTACATTATTTAATGCTAAGTTTTTATTGAATTTTATCATTTATTATAGGTTTGATTGTGAATCAATTTTTTTTTTCAATTACATCATTTAATGCTGGGTTTTTATTGAATCTTATCATTCATTTTTGGTTTGATTGTGAATCAGTATTCATATTTTTTATCATACAATAAATTTTAAAAAATAATTTAACCCGGTAGATTTAGAAACCTAAATCACAAATTTGACGAGTTGATTATGGTGAAACTTGCATGTTTTTTCCTTTGATTTTTATTTTTTTTGACCTACCCAAACAACAAGGTCATATCAGTAAAATTCCCACGCGATTTAACTTAAAACCTAGGGCAAGTAAAGAGTCGGATCAATATTTGTTTTCGAAATTTTTGTTTTTGTTTTTTAATTTTATCTTTTAATGTTGGGTTTTTATTTGGTTTTATCATCCAGTATTGAAATAATTGTGAATCGGTATTCATATTTTTTATGATATGATAAAAAAATTAATTTAACCCAATAGATTCTATAACTCGGGTCACGGGTTTGATGGGTTGACTAGAGTGAACCTGTCATGTTTTTTTTCTTTCCTTTATTTTTTTTTCTTTTGACCTACCCAGTCGATAAGATCATGACAATTCTTACACGATTTAATTTAAAATTAGAATTAAATAAAGAATTAGGTTGAAATTTTGTAAATTTAAACTGTTATACCAATGTCCAGAAATTTTTGATAATTTAAATATTATTTCCTATGTTCTAAAATAAATGATTCATGCCGCAACAATCTAGTTCATTACTTAATAATACTTCTAGACGAGGGGAAACAAATTAAATCAGGGAGGACGACTGCCCCTCATCCTGTCATCCACCCTCTAGCCCCGCCACTGCTAAAAAGACTAATTTAAACGAAAAAAACAAATGCATAAACAGAGTCCTTCATACGTAATCATCTAACTTATTTTTGGAGATATAAACATTTGACTGTATCCAAACTCACCGCTTCCATTTTTTTACTCGATTATGAAAATTCAACGGTCAATTTCTATCTCTATCAACATCACTAACCAGACCGAAGACTCTCGCCCTTTTATTCCCCTGGACCACTTGGCCGAACCCAGAACCCGAGGCCCGGTTCTCCACAACAGCGTTCAAAGCCCGTTTCAAAATCCCAACATCCTCCTCTCCACCACTGCCATTATCCCACCTCATCACTACCACGATCTTGGTCCGGCCAGCCACCGTCATCATCTCGGCCCGCACCGCCCTGGCCCGCACAGACTTAATCGCTCGGGTCAAATCCATATGCAGACCCGGTCTATCTTCACAACAAACACTAACTTTTATCATCTTCTCTTCATGACCACAGCAACTCAGCGTAGCCTCGTCTACTTCTCCTGGATATGGCCAGTTCTCTTCGGGCTCTAATCCGCTGCTACAGTTATTACTATACTGCCGTGCCGACCCAGCTGCCTTCATTTTTAAGTCTCTCACGTGATGCACTACTTGAGCCAGCAACGAGGCCTTGTCTGTCTGCGTTTATACACGAGAAACAAATTAACGTAGTTACTATCATATTACAACAACGTCCTCCAAATTTGTTTAAATTTAGGTCTTAAGGTATTAGAAAGAGGATTTTATACATATACATACATAAATATATATGCATGTATATGTATGTATGTAATATAACCTTGGTGGGGTTGGGAAGGAGAGTACGGAGGGTGGAGAGGTGGGCGTTGATACGTTGTCTGCGTCTCCTTTCTGTTTCTTTGTGGCTCTTGCATGATGACTCAGTTGATATTTTAGCTTCTGTTTTTGAAGCTGAGCTCAGGATTGATTCCCCACCGTCCATCATGTTGACTAAGCTTGGCTCTGGTTTATGTCCATCTTGATTTAAATAGTAAAAGCTTTGAAAAGGATGCATCTCTTACGTTTTAGCTAGTATGTGTG
The DNA here is from genome assembly GCA_015852605.2 of Populus deltoides. NCBI lineage: Eukaryota > Viridiplantae > Streptophyta > Magnoliopsida > Malpighiales > Salicaceae > Populus > Populus deltoides. Next base: position 7,970,268 of record CM027571.2, read on the forward strand.
AGTTAAACTGGTTGACGATACAAAAAGTAAGGTAAAGTAGTGTTTTTGCTGTGAAAATGAGGTTTCGATTAGCAAGAAATTCGAGAAGGTTTTTGGGTACGGGTAGAGCAGAGAGAGAGAGAGAGAGAAGTGTTTTATGTGTGCATAAAAGGAAGAGAAGAAGAGTGAAAGGTAAATGAAAGGTGAAAGTTGAACTTTAGAAGGAGACTCGACTTTGGAGACTAAAAGAAGGAGAGAGAAGAGAGAAGAGAAGAGAAGACGGTACTTTTTACAGCTGACTGTGAAGGAAGCGTTTAGAGGTGAATCGTCGTCATAGGAGGGTAGAAGTGTGTGACCGCATGCCTTACATGGCTCTCTGGGTTTGAGCGCGACCTTTCATTTTGCTTCAACTTTTAATTAGTGAGCGAGGGAAATGAAGTTTTATGTTAAAATTGGATTTTCGATGATCAAAGGACCAATCATGTATTAATTAAAAAACATTAAAATGAAATTTTTATTTGAAATTAAAAGTTGTTATATATTTTAACTTCCTTTTTTTACTTTGGTTATTTATATTTCAATTCAAACCTTTTTTTTTAAATAATTGGATATTAATTTTGGACAATTGAGTAGAAAAAAATTTGAGAATGAAAATTAATTATTTAAAAAATATATATATATATATACATATAGACACACACACGAGAGGGTGAATAAAGAATGTTGAATAATAAAAATGTCACACCCTTTAAATCGTGTTTGTTTTCATCGTTGGCCGTGTGTTTTTAAAAAATTTATTATTTTTATTTAAAATTATTTTTTTATATTTTTTAATAATTTTAATGTGCTAATATAAAAAATAATATATTTTAAACAAAAAAATATTTTGGAAAATAATTACTTTATTATTTTGGTTAACAATTGGATACATTCGAAATTGCGCTCTTTTACTCTTTCATGAAAGTAGAATTCATGGTGAATTTTATGTTTAAAATACAATAACGAATACACTCTATAATTTCTTATTGATATTAAAGTTATAATAATCCATTTCTCGATTCTTGTTTGTTTTCTCTCTCGTTCTTTGGTCAATACCATTGGATCAAAGCTTAAACCTCAATGTAACCGTACATGGAGCTTGGAATTTTCCACCTACCAAACTTTACGACGTTCTTAGTTCTTCGTCATGTTCTTTAAATTAACCTTTTCCACCTAAGCCCACCCAAATTGTACTTGACCTGGCATGCATACCTAACAATGCCCATATGAGAAAGTGGTCCACCGTTGCTAGTCACTAGCACAGTGATCATTCTTTCGTTTTCGCTTTTCTTTTCTATACATAAATAGCATCTTTCTTATCATAGGGTTGTATAAATTATTATTTTAAATATTTTTTTATTTTTAAAAATTTAACATCAAAGCAACATAAAAAAATTAAAGCAAAAGTATTCTTGATTTTTTTGCAAAAACACTTTGCAACCACAAAAAATAGGATCTAATGCTTCGTTTATTTGTTGAATCATGAATAATAAGTTGGAAAATAAATTTTTTATTTTTTTTTATTTTAATAAAAAAATAAGGATTAAATTTAACAGATAAAAAATTAAAAGATAATAAAATTAAAGAAAAAAATTATAATTTCATAAATTATCTCATATAATAAATAACAATCAAGAGAATAAAAACTAAATCTAACATATAATAAAGTTGAAAGAGGATGAGATTGAAAAAGAATTTTAATTTCATAAATTATTTTAAATAAAATAAATAGTAATAAAAAAATAGAAATCAAATCTAATAGATAAAAAAAACTTCAATTAAGAAAATGATAAGAAAAAAAATAACAATTATAAGAATGGGGATCAAAGTTGATATAAAAATAAAATTTTAAGGGATGAAATTGAAAAAAAATATATAATCAAAAGATTAATGATCAAATTTGATATAATCAACGAACAACAATATATTTTTAATTTTTTTGAAAATTTTAGAAAAAAATTTTACCAAAATAAAAGAAAAATACTTTCATGGAAACCAAGTAAATTTTTATTCTATCAAAAAATATTTTTCATTAACGACCTTTTTTAACAGTAAAAAAATACATAAAAATTTTTAAAAAAAATTCCATAGAAAAAATACAATCTAAATGAAATTCTGAAAATCTAATTTTAAAATTAATTTTAAAAAATATTTAAATCATTAAATATCGAACCAACACCATGAATTACTAAGTTAACAAATATGTATTATTTTTATTAAAATAATATTTTTTATTTAAAAAAAACTAATTTGACTAATTTGATCTGGTCAAGTATAACTAGATAAAATAAATTATTAAGAACTTCGATGGAAGCAATCTAAGTTTGGTTAGATAATATATTTTTTATGTTGATTTAAAACTCAGTTGTTTCATTTTTCGAATAAACTAACCAAGCTGGACTAAATTTAACACTGTAGACTAAAGCATTCAAGGCTGGCGGGTTATGAGGGCGAAACGTGGCACATTCAAGGCCCAAGCATCTGCTGTATATACGTTAATCAATTTCATGGCCCAAGCATCTGCTGTATATACGGCGGCGTCGACAGGCTTTTTTTTTTTTTTTTTTTGAGCTTAAATTTGCAAGTGAATGAAAAGCGACAGTAGCGATAATGACCCGACAGCCTCTCTGGCACTTTAAAACTTTTCGTTCTCTTTCACAGCCCCTCTGCACCACCTCCTACCGGAGCTAACAACTCTGTTCACACTACCACGCTCTTGTGTAAATCTACATATTCCTCTACTGGTGCGCACCACTGTCATCATTGGCTGTTTATTATACGTTTCCACTCCTATGATGTTTCTCTGTAAATACAACAACGAAAAAAAAAATTATTAATTTGCAGGAAGATATTCACGATGGAATGTAATTTTGTGGCTGTGATTTTATTGAAAGTTTTTTAATTTCTTTTTTATTTTCGTATTCGACCAAATGCGCAGAACCACTTTTAAATCAAAGAAATAAATATAAAAATATAAAATAAATTTATATTTTAAATAGTTTTAGAGTGAATTTATGTATTTTTAAAGTTGAAATTACAATAAGATATGCACCTATTATTTACTTTTGTTTTGTTTGGAGAAAATAACAAAATAATACTATCTTGTTGATTAAATTATCATATATTTGTTTTATGCTATCATTGAATTATCATATTTTATAATGGGTTTGAATGATGTTGAAAATTTATTTAAAAAACATGATAATTGATATATTTATGTCTAATTAAAATTGAGATCCACTTACTTTTTGGATTAAAACTTTGTTAGAATTTAATCTTCAACATATGCCTTTTAACATAAAACATTAATATAATTTAAATAAATTATAGGTGAATGATAAATTGATCTAAAAAAATCTTTAATTGATATGTTTCGATTAAACCTAAAACTCTTTAAAAGTTTCTATCATGTTTAGAAAAGAAACAAAATTTTCTTGTTATTTATAAAGTGAAAAGTTAAAAGGTTAAAATTGGACTCAAATGACACCCAGAATTTTAGAAGGGAGAGATCATAAGCAAAGTGGATTGTGGGCTTAAACCCACACGCACACTGACTGACATGGCTTGGCTCAAGCTTTGGGTCCGGATCTAGATTTGATTGTATTGTAATATAATATTTCGGATCACAAAAAATTATTTTTTGTCAACTGAGATTTGAACTTAGGTCTAGTTCATGATGAATTATTTCTTCTAGCCCGTTGTTTTGTCAAGTTCAACCCATAAATGTTAACAGTCTCTTTTAGAAGCATTTTATGCGAATCTAAACAGTTTTTTTCAACTTAAAAAATTTAGATTTATGGTCATTATATTCAAATTTTAATTATTGATTTATGGTGAAAATTAATTATGAATTATTTCTTTAACCTTTTAGCTCCCAAAATTCACTATAAAAAAATAAGCGAAGAAAGAGTTTCAGACAATGTTTTTTAGATTTTCAAACACTCTTCCTCACCTTATTTTTAGTGTTTTTGTTTTTTATACCTTGGTTTTCCTCTTATATATAAATTTTAGATCAATCTTATATTGAGATATTTGAGTTATGTAATTTTTTTTGTTCAAATATCTTGTTTAGAAGTGCATTATATTATTATTTTATACATAAAGCTAAAACGTGTGATGTTTTTACTGTTCACCCTATCATATTTTACTATGAATTACAATAGTGCAATTTTTTTAAAATTTCAATTTGATTCTTATTTATTTTTTTATTTTTTTATTTTTTTATTTTTTTGCATAATTGGGTCGTTTCGAGACCAAATCAGAGTTCAATTGCATGTATTTTGGTAAGGGGTGGTTAAATTGAAAGAAAGAGAATTGAAGTGACATAAATAGCGAATTGAAAATTCAAGTCAAAATTTAATTAAGTCTCCCATATTTTTTAACTATTAGGTGACCCGTCTCTTGAATTTTACAAAATTCAATTCTAGTACCAAACTTCATTTTATTTGTTTTTCGGTTGGAGGAGAGAGAGGAGGTCATTAGATTCCCGTATAGAGAGAGTAAATGTCTGTTGGTGAGGAATTCTACCACTAAAACGGTCTTTTTTGTGTAAAATGGTTTCATATGATGAGAAAAGTTAACAAGGTCTCTAATGGTGTTTTCTAGGTGTTTTGGGCTAAAAATAGGTTGAAAATAAGTTTTTTGATAAAAAAACAAAGGGTCTTATTTTTTCTGCCACCACAGTAGCTGGATCTTAGGGATGAATAGATGATGCATCAATTAAACTTAAAAAAATATATAGGCCATTTCTTGATTGGGTCAAACACCAGGCCTGGTTTTTTTCTTTAAAATGATTTTTTTAAAAGTAATGCATTAGTTGATATTGTTTTCAGATAAAAAAAAAAGCAAAAAAGGCCACATTGTAATTTTTGAAGAAAGAAATAGAAAAGAAGAAAAGCCTACAAGAACAAACCGTTCTATTGTCGCTGACATGTGCTGCATCAAAAGAAAAGGAATGCGATGACACTTTCAATAACATGATGGAAAAGGTAGGTTTGACCATCGAAAGGCTCTACACGTGTCGTCCAAAAGGCATGGGCGCCTCCCATGCGTTGGCGCGTGGACTGCACACTATAATAACTTTTTAGATTTAAATATTAATTAATTATTATAAAAAGACTTGATTTCCATATAATTAACAACATTGTTTTTAAAATTAGTTTTTATTAGTTATGTTATAATAAAAATAGTTATCTATAAGAAAGATAATGATTTAAATTTTAAAAATAAATGTTTTTTAGCAGATGGATTTTTTTTACTAATGCATTTTTTTATGAAAAAAAATCTTTTTATTAATAATATTTTTTAAAATAAAAAACTAAAGCCCATCAAAATAAGTATTCATAAAATTCTCAATCATTTAAATTAAAAAGGAAAGAACAACCAAAACTCCCTCACTTGTTTGTTTATTTATTTCATTTTTCTTATGAAAATATATTATTTTACGACAATCATTGTTTTAAAATAGAAACTTACCATGAATTAAAAACAAAAACTCAATAAAAAAAATCATGACTATAATTTATGCACGATAAAATAAAAGAATAATTGATATAAAACATCATGTAAGAATTTTAAAACAAAAAAATAACAAAACAAATATTTTATTCTCCATCAATATTCATGAGCATATTTTGTTTTTATATATTTTGCATATTATATTCATAAATAATAACTTACAAAGTAATTTTTAATATTACTATAAAAAAATATGATTTCATTTGAAAATTATAAAAAACTGGATAATATTTTAAATATTATTTTAATTATTTTATTCATACAATTTCTGATTAAGAAAAAAAAATGGTAATATAAGAAGAAAAGGACATGCATACCGGTGCTTTTTTTGTTTTTTTTTAATTGTTTTATCATTTTCTTATTTATTTTTAAATAAAATGGATGATGCATTATATTTAGAAACAAAATACCAAACACATACCATAAATTTGGTTCAAAAACAAAAAATTAAACCAGTTAAAAAAAACCTTGTATATTTTAGATTTATCTTTTTTTTTATAAGATGACAAACCATTATCTTGAATCTTCATTATTTAAGATGAAACCTGACATAAAAAATAATTTTTTTCATTGCTTGAATGTGAATGTTCAAATATTTTCTCTCTCCCCTTCCTGCTTTTTATGATTGTCTCTCCTCCCTCTCAATATATAATGATCAAAATACAAATTAATAAAATAAAATTTAGGATCTAAATATAAAATACCCAAATGATGGGTACCAAATATATACAAACTCGAAACTTTATGAATCAAACTATAATTTTCCACGTATTTTTTTCTTGTCCTTTCAATTTTGTCAAATTATACTTTTTTTCTTCAGAAAATAACATTTAATTCACAGACAAGAACACTTCCAGAGACATTGTACACGTGATAAAATACAAGTAAAGTTAAAATATAACTCACAAATAGATCATGCAATCATCTAAGTACAGGAATGAGAAACAAAAAAAAAAAGCTGGAAGGAGAATGAACAATCACAATGTCTTAAGACAAAACCCACATTAAAGTTTATGACGGATTCTAATGTTTTCATCCATTTTTTTTTTATATGGTCTCTCACCATTAAATAGCTTACATAAATTAATGATGAGCCCGCGTTGAGTGTCTTTCGAGTTGTTTTTAACTATTTTAATTTAAACATTCCTATTGCACGTTATCACGTGTGTTGAAATCTAGGGGAAAAGATGCGAGAAAAACACCAAAGCAGTGAGTGAGAAATTTAAAATGACAAGAGCCAAAATGACATATTGCTTGCTGGGTGTTCAACCATCAGCATTTCATGCATGTCGTGGCCGGACAAGTGTATCACTTGATCAAGGATTTTTTTGAAAAAAGATTAAGTGATATGACTGAAGAGAGAAACATAGAAGAAAAAATAGAATATCGAGAAGGCGATGACACACAGAAAATCTGTTTTCGACACACTCGTACTGTTAAAAAGATTTTAATGAAACAATTATAACTACATTTAAAAAACTGTTAAATAAAATTGTAATTAATCCTAAATTAACCTCATACAAAATCCTAATAAATTATTATTATGTTAGGTAGTATTTTAAGGTATGGTTGAAATCATCTCATCGAAATCTTTCTAACGATACTATGTGGGTTGAAAACGGAGCTTTGGTATACCCTCGGTAACCCATTATTTCTTGACCGTTAATTTTGATTTTTTTTTTTTTGCCATTGAAATCTCGAAAAATTTGAATTGAATTATATAATTATTAATTAATTTAATTAAGAAATAACTTTTAAAATAACTGTTATTATTATAACAGTTGTTTTTAATCTCTATTAAAAATTACAGTTATGTTTAAACTTAGTTATTTTTTAAATATTTTTCTTTATTTTTTCAAAACTTTTATTAAGCTTTGTCAGGATTACAAAAGAGTGAATGACACATTGATCAAATGGAAGAAATCAAAGGTCAGACAGTCTGTAAAATGTGCATGTGAGTGTGTTGGGTGGACCCCCACAACAATCTGATAGCTGTAGAAAGCTAAGGATCAACATCTGATGGCAGTACTCGATCTCCGGACAATAAAGGCAAGGGAATTCCTATTTCTTGGACTTTGAAGGTGACAGTGCGTCACAGCAATAAGCATGTTCGTCACTGCAATCAGCGTGTTTCCAGGCTCACACAATTGAGATATCCACAGTGCAATTGCATGCCTCCACATGGGCCCTCAAGCAGACGCTTGCTTTAACTCCATAGTCACAGGCCATTGCGTTCACCTGTTGAGAGAGGTCTGTAACTTGCCTCTTCTGTGAGTTTGGGAGATCTTCATGCTTCGACGAGAGTGCAGACTCTTATACGATTCAAGACTCGAAATGAATGTATTATCAACGTGAAAAGAGAAACAGCGCTCTTGTTAAAACCTGGATTCCAACATCACAGTAGGAAAAAAACACTCAAACTTCGTATATGGGAAGAGTGACAGATCTTTATGCTTGATTAATATTCGTGCAGTGATTGAATTTCGAATATTGCCTAAAATTAAGGTCACCCTGGTCTCTATTTGTAGCCATGGTCTCGCAAGCCTTGACTGGTTTTGTTTGCTGGCCACTCCTAATCATCATGGCCTTTTTTCGTTTCTATATTTTTCCGTCTGATATATCCAATTCTCCGTCTGCACTCTTTTGTCCAACGGTGATCTAATGAACTCATTCTGACTTGTATTTGTGAAAACAAACTAAAGCACAGACAGCCGGTAATGAATAATCTACATGGCATGCATTATTGTTCGGTAGCAAATTATAAGCCATCACTTATGTCTGCAGGACACAACTGCTTAATCAGTATGAGAATGTAATAAAATTATTCCATAGCTCAATCTAACACCTCAGAATTTTTGGAAGGACTAGTTTTTTTTTTATCTTCCACCATCAAAATTCGTGACCCAAGTAGCTAGCAGGATAGTAGTATATATGTCACGAATTTCCAGTGTCAAAATAGTACGTATAATGTCACGAATTTTGATTTGCCATTCAATTCTTATAACTAATATAATATATGTATATTATACTATTCACGTAATATTTAACATTAATAATTTTATTATTTAGTGCGTATATACATGGACCTTAAATATATATTATTATTTTTATTTTACGTTAAAGAATAAATATTATTTTGACTAAAAATACTCAAAACATAAATATTTAAATATATTATTTAACAAATAAGAGAAAGTTGTAAAACAATAAAAACCTCGGTCTTTTGAAATCCATTACCAGTACTTAAATTGATGAGATGAACGAAGACCTTGTATGTTTACGCGGGATGCTGATTTTTTAAAAAAAAAAATTGAATTTATTTTTTAAATTGAATTTATTTTTTTATTTTTTAGATTGTTTTGATGTAATAATATTAAAAATAAATTTTAAAAAATATTATTTTAATATAATTACCGAAACCGCAAATGAGTGGAGTCCTCGCGTAACTGTTCAAAAGAATGCAATGTTTTACACACAAGAAAAAACCAAGGAAACCAAGACCATCTGGCACCGGATGGCTGATGTCATTTCTTCCATCGGAACGCAACTATGCAAGTGGTACCCACCTCAACAAATGGCCTGAGTCATGGATCACCCAGCCAGCACTCCCTGCTCTGTGCCGTGGAAGGCAAAAGGGCAAAGCAAACAGAGAAAGCGAAGAGACGGACAAGTCTTTGAGTTAGCAGCAAAATAGAGGATTGCTCAAGAAGGGGGTTCTAATAGCAACAAACCACCCTTGCGGATGGTCCTGGCTGGTCTAGGACCTAAAAAAAGCTGGCCCCACTGGCAAGTGTCAAATACAATGCAATGCAAGGTAAGAAATTTTCAGCATCAGTTACTGTGTGGGCACATTATTCACCGGTCAAGATATGTAAATAATCAAAATTGCCTGTTGATCTCAGGCACAAAAGAAGCAAGCAGGAATGATCGAAAGGTACGCCATATATTACGAGTACTGATTTGCAAATATACTACAAGGAATTAGAAGTTTATCAAATTAGAGGAAAGAGAACTGAAATGTAAAATACATAAAATATATGTTCATTTCCAAATTCTATATATTTTTTATTTTAGTCTAAAAATTTATTTATTTTTTATTTGAAAAATAAAATAAAAATCATCAGAAAACAACTAAAGAGAGAGAAAGCTTTCGATTATCATGATTTTGATAACCAAAATGATAAAATTTTATGTGAAAGGATTTTATTTGATGAAAGAAGTTTGATGATAATGATTTTTAATCTTTTTAATTGATTATTATAAAAAGTAAATCGAACTTATAATTTTTATTATTATTTCAGGTTGTTTTTGCTTTTAGGCCTCAAATGAGATTATTGAGATTTATAGGTTATTTCTTATGTTGTCACATGAAAAATTGGTTCAAATGAATTTTTTGGGTTAAAAAATAAAAAAAACTTGATTTTCCAGCCACATGAGCTACCTCGAAACTTGATAATAGGTAACGTATTATCTGATTATTTTAATAAAAAAAGGTGTACCTTTTATTGCACAAAAAAATATACAAGTCCAAGCGCATGACCCTAGGTTTCTAGACTCAATCATGTCTAGGCTCGAGTGTTGCGAGGCACGTGAGCCTTACCTCTCTTTCTCTCTCTTATTTTTTTTCAAAATCATTAATTAATACCCTCACTTTTTTACATGTATTTTTTAATTTACATTTGTTTTTTTATTTCATTTTAAATTAATACTCTCTGTCTATTTTTTTAACAAATATTTATAATATAGCCAAATTTTATGTGAACAGATTTCATTTAATAAGATGAGTTTGATGTTGATGATTTTTAGCTTTCATGGTTGTTTTGACGTTGCATTTCAACATGCGTCATGAAAAAAACATTAAACTTATGTTTTTAGTGCTTTGTGATATTTTAAAATGTTAATATAAAAAAATATTTTAATATATTTTTAAATAAAAATTATTTTTAATATTTTTAAAAAGTACTTTCCACCACAATATTAAATACACATTTCATCTTGTCATAAAAACTTAAACTTTCGTTTGAGTTTTTTCCTTTTTGTAGTATGATCCAAATTTTGTTGAAAAAGTTTAATTAGCAGCATGATATACCATGTTAGGTGAATTTAAATAATTAATTTTAAAAATAATAATTTGAATTTTCTTATAAAAAAACTAACTATCAAATCTAACGAAGTACTAATTAGATGAAATGAAATTTTAATCATTGAGATTCGCAATGGGTCGAGATGTTTCCTCCGCCTTCAGCTGGGTGCTTGTGGGTCCACAGAGCTCAACACTAGATGGGCCTCGTCAGGTCTTTCTGACTGTAGGGAGGTCAGATCTGCTGGTAGTGGGCTTGGCGACAATCTTGTTCATGATTGACGTCCGCTGCTATTACTGAGGCTGTTAGATTGGGGTTCCAAGCCTTCAGCTAACTCTTCTCGGACTCCTCCCGTGTGTGTCACCTTTTGCCTGAACGACAAAGCAGCCGACATGGATAGTGGATCTTCGGAGTCAATTGCTGGTGGAATCTTCCATGAAACAAAAACAACCAGGGAAGGCAGTCCCTGATCAATAAAATAATTAACAATATTTTATGCGTAGGAATTATGATTTTTCCATGAATATGCCTGCATGGATTTTTCCCGCGCCAGGATTTTTCACGTAGAAATTTATATATTGTATCGTGTATTTATTTAATTTTATAATTTATTTTTATTGATTGATTGGTACTATTTTAATTGGATAAAGAGAGAAAAATTGAAATCTGTGAATAGTAAATTTGGTTATATTGGTCACTTTTTTTCAACACATTCATTCTAATGCTTGACTTTAGGATTAAATTAATGTAATATTATGATTAATACAATAATAATAATATTTATAATATCATGTAATTATATTCTAGAATTTTACATGTGTATTTCATTAACTAACCGCCAGCACATTTGAAATTTAATTAACATGTTTCGTGCAAATTTGTTACTTGGGCTACGTAGATGAGTAATAGAGAAATTACTACCTGCTTTAACCACGCACCCAAACCTAGAGCTAATAATAATAATTGAAAAAAACTCAATGTTTTATGGAAAACTTGTATAATATTATTATATAAGTTTATATCACTTTGTTTATCATCTGGTGGAATTTTTTTTCTAAAAAATATATATGGTCTTGTTTGTTTTTGTGTTTTAAAAGTATTTTTTTAAAAAAATTTATTTACTTCAAATTAATATCTTTTGGTGTTTTCAGATCTATTTTAATGCGCTGATGTCAAAAATAATTGTTAAAAAATAAAAAATATTATTTTGATATATTTCTAAATAAAAAACACTTTAAAAAACAACCGCAACCACACTTCCAAACACGCAAATAATTACATCACCTAAATACTTCATAGGACCGTATAGTCATATACATAATTGCTAAATTTATGACTATATTCTATGTAATAAAAAATATTATTCCTTGCATAAAAGTTAACTTATTTTACGAAATGAAATACAAATTTTTCTTTCTTATAGTTTTTTCCTCACAAGTTCGTAAATGAGCTCACTTGTTTTTTTTTTTTTTTTTGAAAAACAATGGTCTCGCTCATGAACACAATTAAAGAAGCTCATGAGCCATGGAAACTCGTTTGAAAATGAATTTTAAAAACGTAGTTTTGTTAAAATGAGCTTGAGTAATGACTCGATTCATCTACTGCTGTGACAAGCAGCAACCCTCACGAGACTTGTTTTTGTTTAAAACAATGTTAGAAATTAGTTTTTAAAATAAATTTTAATTGAAAATATATTAAAATATTTTTTTTATTTTTTTAAGATTTATTTTTTATATCAAAACAATAAAAAAATTAAAAAAATAATAATTTAAAATAATAAAAAAAATAATTAATTTTTTTAAAAAGCCGACTCTAAACATCCTAAAAAATGTTAGGATTGATGGATTTTGAAGAGTTTAGTAACTCAGAATAAGAAAAAAGTAAACTAAAATAGGAACTTTTAGAAAAGTTCAGGTACTGAAATTATGATTATATCCGCCAAAATACATTCGCGTGACAAACACTGATCTAAAACCATGGTCCCACAAAACTAGAACAATCCTAAGCCGTTGGATGTAAAAACACGTGCCCGAGTCCGCGCATTGCCTTCTTTCCGAATTTTTCTCTTCCTCTCTCTCGAAACCCGTCTCTCTCTCTTTCTCCATCTAAAACTTAAACCGTCTGTCCCTCGAGTATCCACCACCATTTCCAGCTCAGTAAGCTCTCCATCTCTCTCTTTATTGTACTTCAGTAACTGTTCTTTACTGGGCAGACAATTTCTGTTTGGTTGATCTTTATTACATCCATAAAAAAAGGGGATTAAAATATTTCAAGGGAAATTAGGTCAAATAAATCAACCAACTTATATCTTCTGAAAAGCACGTAAGAACCCTTTGGAAATTTCATTTCTGTTCGAATTTCTTTTAATTGGGAATTTGTTTTTCAATTTTATCTTATACCGATGTTGCTTATTTTTGAATTTGATATCTCAAGTGTTTGTACACAGGAGGAAATCTTCCTGGTGACAAATTCCAAGAGCTTGTGTGTTGAAGAGAAGAGCAATGGTGGACCCATGGTGGTCTCTATTAGGGGCAGCAATTCCAGCTATAATTGCAGGGCAAGCATTAAGGATGAAGAAAAGAAGAGCTGATGAGCAGAGGTTAAAGAGCGCCAGAGGCCGTGAAAAGAGCTCCGATGAAATATTTGTTTGCGAGAGGGTATGCACTTCGAAGAGGATGCTAAAGAAGGTTGGTGCATTATCTAAAGACCCAACTATTGATACTTGTGTTACCGTTTGCGGTGTTTCTGAACTTGATGCTTGTGCTGATGCATGTGCGAGAACTGTTTGTGTCAATCAACACCAGGTGCCCAACTGGAATGATATTTGCCTTAGGAGGTGCCAAAGTGAGTGTCTTAGGCTATCCAACTCCTCTGCAACTTCCTGAGAGGCTCTTTTGCCGTGTCTGTTATTAGTCTTGGATTGTGTTTTTACATTTCCTTGAGAAATTTCATGGTATACTTTGTTCAAAATGGATTTCATATTTTCTTTGGTTTTGGACATGCTCATAAACTGTTCGACCAATGTCCACCTAGTTTTGCCTTTCCCATTCTGTTTCATGCGAGGAAAAATTAGGTCCATTCTTTTACCGTCTAGTGCTTCTCTTCTTTCTATCTTCTGTTAGTTTTCAAGCAACCCGTGTACTTTTAAAGGACCTTGCCTGTAAATGATACGCGCACACGCATTGGGTCTATTCTGGAAGCTCAACATGGATAAAAAAAACCAATCGACGACTCTTTCATCTACAGGCAAGGGTTTTGCCACCAGGCATGTTTGATGTGATGACCAACCGAACTTGCCATCCTACCATGGTTGAACCACCAGACTCTTGTGCTTCAGTGAGCATCTCGGGTGGATTATAGGCAGTTTCTATGCATGCTTATTTGATGCTAGTTCCAATCAAAGAGGCATTGAGCCTGAGATTTGGAGGCCTAGCTGGTTTTCCTTGCCTCCTGTGGTATGCAACAATTGGCTGGGAAATTGGCATTTGCACCAATGGGAAAATAGCATGCAGCTGAATGGCGAATTATTGAAGTTAAAAGCACCACAATAAGCGTGTGTACTTAACCTGAAGACTATTTCGAGCTGATTGTGCCTATTTCAAATGTTCAGAAGTCTTCAAAAGATTTTGTTTAGATACCTTGAACCCCCACCATCGGGTCACTCTGAAATGTGGAAAGCTCGTATGAACGTTGTCCAAAAGAAATCCAGGCCCGAGTGGAGAAATGGATTAGATTCGATTTCCATAAAGTCGCAAGCTCGGACTGATTGATGTTTTTCCAACTATAAATCGACATATATTGTTGATTCAGTAGATAGAGGTCAATGGGGAGAAAGTGGAGACAGCTGCAGTCGAATTCAGTTACTTAGAATTGCCTGGGATGCTTTGCGTCACCCGTGGTCAAGTTTCACCATCCCCGCCCTAAACTTGGTATCAAAGGCCCAAGCTCGAGCAGAGCTCCAAGCCTAGAGAATCGGTAGATTTCAGGGTCCTGTGGCTGTTTGGCAAAATACGTATGAACTCTAAGCCGATGTAAATCAATTAAGCCTATTACAATTAAATCAGAGGTATTTCCAGTTAATTATGCCTGCCACAATTGAATCGAAGCTAAAAGAGCGCTCAATCCTCCACTGCCAAATTGCTCAATCAACCAAAGAACGCTCACCTGCAGAATTTCTTTACCTTACCCTACCAGAACAAAGCTATTTATATTAGATGCCTGTTGACAATAATTTTCTACTTTCTTCTTTTATTCAGCTTTGATCCAGCAACAAGAGATGACTATGAAGATGATAAAAACTGCTTCAGCCAGAAAAGAAAATAAGGAAAAAACTAAAAGCTGGCCAAGTGGCTTAAGCCTATATTTCCACTTGAACTAAAAACAACTTTTTTTTTAATCTAGATTTGGGTTTTTTACCAATAAATCAACCACCTTGTTTGAAAAACACAGAATCGTGCATTTTAGTAGATTGACCTAAAAAACATGCCTTGCCCGGTTATGTGGACACGTATGCAATTCCCAGTGAACAGGTGAAGAGAATAGAGGAACTTATCCAACATAAACGGAAACAAGTTTAGAAACAAAACCTGGAATGGACTTCCCATTGCAGAGCCAGGACATCACAGGAATGACTACGAAACAAGGACAATACTACTTCTATTAATTGAATTAAACGACATTCCATTGAGCTGTCTGATGAAAGGAACTAGAAACGACTTCTAATGATTTACATGCATTTGAACCAAAGTTATGCTGAAGACCTTTCGAACTTCAAGAATCTAGCATATCATGCCCCTAAAACTCCATTGACATAATGTTCAACAAAACAGATCATCTAATTTCTGCAGGATGACTGAGATCACAATTTTTTAATTAACTTTCAGTAGTAAGGCTACTATGGAACTTGTCTAGCTAACAGGGAAAGTACTTACGCAGACATGGAGAGCAATATGTCAGAAAAAAAACTATTACCTTGAACTTTCAAGTAACATTTACTCGCACATTTTAACATTGCAAATCAACAAGCTCGTTTACAATGCCTGCATTTCTTTTTGGTACTAAATGCCTAAAGTGTTCAACATAGGACTGATCCTACAAAATGAATATTTAATTAAAAGCAGAACAACTTGTACAAATCCGTAAACTATTGAAATGACATTGCTACGCATCATAAAATGTTACATATCAACCAACCCTGTCAGTTGCATTATAACATTTGAACTCTACAAAAAAAACTAAAAGCAAAAAGGTTACATCAACAATACCTGTGAAATCCCAGAACCTAGCCAGATGCAAAAAGACTCCCATCCTTTAGCCACCAACACCTTCACATCCCATTCCATTCCATCACACTGCACTTACTGACTACACATCGGCCTTCAAAAACTAAGCCTGCACAGGGTACTTCCTAGGCCTTCCTCTCTTCCTTGGCCCTGGCATCCCCATTGCATTCCCAGCCACGCCCGTTGCACTCCCACCAGAAACCTTCACCACTCTATCCCTGCTCTCCACACCAACCCTCACTGGTGTGGCAGCTGCACCATTACCACTAACACCACCACCACTACGGCCGCCACCGCTACCATTCTTATCATCCACATTTGCCGCTACATAGCCACCACCCTTATCACCTCCTTGCTGCTGCTCTGTCCCAAACATTGGCGGCATCCAATTAGGAAACCCTGAACCCACCCCACCACTTTTCCCTCCACTCCCTGCGGTACCAGGTGTAAATCCCAAAGGGAAGAACCCCCAGCAGCAATAATAACACTCCTGCCCGGGAACCAAAGGAGGCAAAGAGGGTATTAAAACAGCATGAAACCCTCTCTGGCAATTTTGGCACCTCAAACAACAATTCTCATAAACCCTAGGATACTCGTACAAAATATAACAATACGGACACGCAGTCCAAAAGGAAGACAATTTCGCTTTCTGGGACCCTTCTTGTTGATTACTCACATTATTAACATTAATTTTCACACTTTCAGCCTTTTTATCATCAACCGGTCTCTGGCTTCTCCTGACTGGTAATTTCCCAGAAGCAGACAAATCAATCTTCGAAAACAAACTCAATTCATTATCGTACAAAGTTTTTTTAGCAGTATCAGACAAAACAGCCCCAGCATCAGCGACGAGCTTGAAGGCTTGGTCGGCGAAAGGGTACTTGTTCTTGTCTGGATGGAGGAGTAATGCAAGGCGACGATACTGCTTTTTTATGAGGAAGGAATCGTCAGTTTTCTGACTAATTTGCAAGATCGAGTACCAGTCGTGTTGATTGTTGACGCGTTTTTCAGCTGATAAAAGAACATCAGCAACGGCTAAGATCTGATCTGGGCCTTCCAAAAGGGGTTCCGTTTCCTGAGCTAAAACTGCGAAGTCTTTTGTGCCGCTGAGATCTCGTGATTGTAAGAGTTTCTCAGCGATTCCGAGGAGGCGTTCGGCTTCGGCCCTGTTGGGATCTTCGTTCATTTTGGTAGTTCTGGCTGTCGGGATTAATGGTGCTTTTGGTTTTTTCTGTTCTTTTGGGAGGTGAGGAAATTGTTTCCAGGGAGGAAATTGAAAAGCAGCTTGCTTGGATTCTTTTTTTCTGATGGACTGGATTGGGCTTCAGTTTGTGGAAAATGGCCTGGAGATGATGGTGCCCTTGGAAATGAGAAGTGCGTATTTTGATCTTTTGAAGCAGCAAAAAAATAAATCAGGATGGATATATTTCTACTCGTACTATTGTTATTCTCATCCCATGATTTTATAAATTGACCAGATTAACCCTATTTTAATTTTTTATGCTATCTTTTTCGATAAAGGGTGAACATTATAGTTTTTAAACCCGATTAAAAAGTCAATCTAATTTAAAATTTAAATTTTAAAGTTTAATTAAATTATTGAATTTTAACCGAGTCACTTTAATTTTTTTTATAAAACAAAATAATATTATTTTTTTGTTAAAAAATAAATAATTAATAATTGTAATTAAATTTTTTATTGAACTTTTTAAGATTAGCCCAAATTTATAATTGGATTACACATGTTTTTAATTTTTCTTAAACCTCATCCAATTCCAACTCTAGATTAATCCATTAGGCTGACTGAATTTTAAAACTACAGTAAATATAACTTTAAATAAGAAAAATTTATAAACTTGATCAAAAGAAAAATAAAGTTAGCATTAAGACAATAAATTTAAATATAAAGAAGATTGGCTTTGTCACTCCACATAATAATTTAGCCACACAAACAACCAATCTAACATAATAAACACATTCGGGTTAGTTAGTCATATCATAACGTTGGACTAAACAACGATGGCTAAATTTTTCTAAAGGTTTGATTGATCAATGTTTATCTTCTTACATGACTTTGAAAATGTGATGTATTTTAAAATATTTTTTATTTAAAATACATATTAAAATAGTATTTTTTATATTTTAAAATTTATTTTTTATATTAGTATATTAAAATAATTTAAAAAATTAAAAAAATATTTTTAAAAAAATTTATTTTTTAACCCCCCTCAATTTGAGTATGTTTGGGAATGCTGTTTGCACCGCGTTCCCTTTAATTTTGAATTTTTTTATTTAAAAAAAATATATATATATATATATTATCATCTTATCAAAATAAAAAATTAAAAAAAAATTATTTTAATATATTTTAAAAAAAACTATTTTAAAAAACTATCATTATCATAACCTCTCCTTCAAACTGCAAAAGTGCAAACCCAATCGGCGGCTTAATATAATGCGAGTAAAATCGACCCTCTATTTTCCCGTAAAAAATTATCTTGCCGTCTTGCCTTTGTAAATATATATGTTCATTGGTGCCAGCCGAGTACAATAAAATTTGGTTTGAGACTAGTCTTGAATACATGTTATGTTACAGTGCTTTTTTTAATTAAAAACAATGTTCAGTTAACGCAAATATATTTAAAAAAGAAAAACAATATACGAGTTAAAAACCCGACTGAATAAATTAAGTTTGTTTACTTTAATCAAATGATAAAAAAAAAAGGAAATGATAGAAAATATACCAAATTAGAAAAATATGATAACGAGTGACCTTAAAAGACATTTTTGTAAAAAGGATAAACAATTTAACTCAATTTTTTAACCCGTTAAATATAAAAGAAAAAAATAGTTTAAAAAATGACAAAAAAACTAACTCAACAAACTTGTAAATCGAGAAATAAAAGATTAGAAGACTGAGTCAACCCAAGTTAAGATGTAAAACTCGCGATCAATGTCATAAAATCATGATAACCATGTAGAAAAGAAAATGTAAAAAATCACAAAACTGAAAATAAAATAAGTTAAAAAAACAATGTCAAACTGTATTAACTTTTCAAACTCGTGACTCGATGCATTAAACTAGAAGCACCCTATCTTAAAAAAACCACTAAACTCAATTCCCCACCAATTAAATATTGAAGGATGAACTTGAAAAAAATATCAATTATACAAAATGATCCAAACTTAAAAATTAAAATTAAAAAATAGGGATCAAAATTGAAATACAAAAAAAAATGATTGAATGGTGAAATTGAAAAAAAAATAAACAAAAGGATTAAAAAAAAATAAAAGAATGGGGATCAAAATTGAAATAAAAATTAAAAATATTTTTTTGATTGAATGGTGAAATAAATTGAAAATAATGACCAATTTAACAAAGTGTTCCAAAAAAACCATTTAAAAGAATGATGATCAAATTTGACAAAATAATATATCACAAATTGAGATTGAATGATGTAATTGAAAAAAACTCAAAATTTTACAAAAAAACCAAAAATAAAAATTAGAAATAATAAAAAAGAACCGATGTTGACATCCCTATAAATTAGATGACAATTCTAGAACCTTTTTATAGGTAGTGTATTTTTCAAGATAATGAGAGAGAAAAGTGGGAGGAGAAGAAACAAAGGCAACTAGTATTGCTCTACAAACTCAACACCACCACGTGTCGCTCCAATAAGAAAAGGACAGCGCGATGCTTTTACCTACATAGTGAAAGTTGATTTTTTGCTACTAGAAGGCATTGCACACTCTACCCAAAGAGCACGAGCACCAACTATTTGCTAATGCATGTATTGCATGCGTCAACCACTTTTAATTTTTAAAAAATACATTTTATATTTATTTAAAGACCAAATTACCTTTACCCAGCTTAACTACTACAAAAAAAAAATGCGTGGAAAGATGAAAGTGTTATTGGACTCCGTCTTTGAAAATCTTACAACCAAAGGTAAGTCATTTCACTGTGCTTATCAAATAAGAAAAGACCAGTTTACCCATAAACAAACTAAAAATGACAAAATAAGCCATGTACAAGGAGCATCATGTCTCTAATAACTAGTTCAAGTTTTATTTTACGAGAAGGACATATCAACCATTCCACTTTTAGAATGGATAGTGCTTATAAGTCTGCATGAACAATATTTTTTTAAGACCTGTTAGTTTTTGTTAATTATCAAAAGTTACGCAAACAAGTTTTATGTAATGGTTATATGAAATCTGGTGAGGTTCATGACCTAGTTCAAGGCTCGGATTATGGATCGAATGAACTCATTTGAATTCACCCGGGTTAATCTAAAATCATGTCGTTTTAAAAAAAATAAAGTTAAAGCCATGTTGTTTTGAAAAAAAAATTAAGTCACATTGGGTCTCATTCGAAGCCTTGATTGGGTTGCTCATTACCAAGTCAAGTTTGATTTGGTAGCATTTCCAGTCCGGGTAATTGAACCAAAATAAACAACCAAACCGATTTTATTTTTTTAATTTTTTGAACTCAACCGAAAACCGGTTCAAACCGAATCGTTCGTGTTTTAACATAAAACCGAAAAACCTATATTCAAACCGACCGGGTTTTTTAACAATCTTCTATAGCTCCCCCCCCTTTCTTCTTCTCCCTACAAAGTACAAACCCTACAATTTAGTCCCAACAAACAACAAATCTCAAAATTTGGCATCGCAAGCATAAAAATACAAAGAAAGAACCATTCCATTATTCTAAATCCATCTTCAAGCGCTTAAAATGGTTTGAAAAAACTAACACTAGTTTAAATAATAAATCTTGGTCGTTTGTTAAGCCTTTAATGAAGATTGAAGCCTTTTGAAGTTTTATTAGACTGACCAGAAGTCTAGACTCCGAGTTTTGTAAAGTGATGGAGAATTAATTTTTTATCGGTCGAGAGTGAGAGAGGTTTAGATTTGAGAAGATTTGAGAGATTTGAGAGAGGGTTTAGATTTGAGGGTCGGGGTGGCTGGATGCAAGGGAATGCTAGGGTTAAAAGTTTAGATTTGAGAAGATTTGGGGGGGTTTAGATGTGAGAAGATTTGAGATTTGAGAGATAGGTTTAGATCGAGGGTCAAAGTGGGGGGCGTGTTGGATGCAAGGGAATGTTAGGGTTAAAACTTAAAAGTTTAGAAATGGCTTTATAGTTTTTTTTTAACCTGTTCGGTCGTTGTTGCACCAAACCAACAACTAACCTGTTTTTTTTTTTTAAAATTTAAACTTAAATCGCGTTGTTTTCCCGGTTTTTTTTTTCGGTTTTCTCGGTTTAATCGGTTTTTTAGGTTTTTTGCTCACCCCTAGGTTTGATTGAGTCAACTCTCATATATTTGACATAAAAACTAGCCCAAACAAGATTTGGATCGATCTGTCAAAGCCAATATGGGTTTAATAACACTAGTTTATAACAATAAATCTTCGTCTTTTTTCCTTTTAATAACCATAGTTTTGAAACTTGACCCAACGAGTCGACCTAGGGCTAGAACGGTTAGAAAAAAGAAGTCAAAATCCGGGTGACTCGGGACCCCCAAGACCCCCCCCCCAACCCGTTGACTTTTGTTTTTTATACTAAAACCACGTTGTTTTGATTTTTTTAAAAGATTGAAATTGACTCGATTCAAAACCTGAAACCCGGGTCTTAGGACCGGGTCAACCACTGGACCAGGTTTAAAAACTCTATTAATAACTTCACATGCACTTCGAGACTCCTATCTAGGTTAGGTTTCCAATAACTTGTCCCGTCCATATATAGAAGGATAAACTAGATAGGTGGTTATTGCTATGCCATGATAATGATTATCTTTTTATTTTAGAATCTCATTGTCATTAACAACTCTTTCTCAATTTATAAGTTCATACATTTTAAGATTTATTTTGTTTTGCTTAAGTAACATCTTTAAATTTCTCAATTAAAAGAATTATGATATAATGAAATGAAATGCATTTGCAATATTGTCTTATTTTTCTATTATGTTAGTATCAATCTTTTAATCTACAGCTATATTTTTATTTAATGTCAACAAATATGTAACAACACCTATATATTTATTTTTTTGCATTGAAAAATAATTAGCTGACGTGCAAAGAAACGAGTGGAATAGATACAACAATATGTTTTTTGTATTTATTAACATAAATAGTCATCAATTTATTTAACTAAATAAATACATAAGCTTTTGAATCACTGATTAATTTTTATAGTAAAAAAACATTAAAAAAGCCTATATATTATTTGTTTTACCAAAAACAATTGTCGAAGCATAAGTTATCTGGGATGGAATCTGTTTTCCGGATGCTTTACTTGAGAGCTGCACCATGGGCCCTCCCTCCATAGTCAGGTAAAAAGTTCGAAACTAGACTCTTGGTCGCAGGAAGCAGAGAACCACTCGAAGTGCCTTGGATTTCTTCCAAGACCACCACTCTGGGTTGCATGGCCCCTTATGCTCCGACACCCCGCACCTTCAAGTTTTCTTTTCAAGGACGAGCAGGCTTTTTTCTTGGAGGTCTCGGATTTAACATTTTCGGTTATATTTTAATTTTACAGTACATGATTTAATCGAGTCTCTCAACAAAGAGAGAGAGATAGAGGAAATCTAAATGTATCCCGAAATATAATAATTAAATTGGAAAAATAAATTATTGCAAAAATAGGTGAATTACACTCGCGCGCGCGCGCGTATTCCACTAATGGTCCTTCTTTCTTATTATTTTATCATTTAGCCAATCCATCAAAAAAATAAAAATAAAAAGGTATGATGATGCTGTCTTGAATGTTTTTGAAATGCAATTTTCTTCTTCTGCATGCAGAGAAGAGATAAAGAACCTAAATGTACACACAATACTGCTAAAAAAAAAAAACTTTCCAGCGGACCAAGGAAGGAAAATTCTCTTGGAGACAGAAAATCACTACCCTCGAATTATTTTAAGAGAGTTGGCTCCCACGCATGCGCATGTGATGCTGACAGGTGGCCACTTAGTGATGGGAAATACCCATCTTGGGATTTTGAGTCTGGAGACCGCTCCTGTTGATGATTGGGTATTTCGATCTGCAAAAAGACTCCGGGAGAAAAATAAAAATGTTACCGTACTAAAGCAGAGAGTAGAAAACTAATTATACTCTTTTGTATCCACCTGAAGTGCCTTGGTCCGCAAAGAGATCGCTTGGGTGATGTAGACGCTTAGCACGAACTTCCTGCTTCCTAGTGTCTTGTGTGTTGATAGTTTATGAGCTGAGCTCCCTGATTGATTCCTGAGAAACTTGAAGAGATATCGTGGATCGTAGTATCAGATTAATTAACCCAGCAAGAGATTTAGTAGGAAACGACGTGTAGCACATGATTATTTAATTAACACTCACTGCCTGAACAGCAAGTGCAGGTGATGACTGGCCTAGGGTATGGCCATTGGCACCTCTCTCTTACCAGGGGGAATAGAGAGATGTGAAATGAGAAGAAGGTGGAAAGAAATCTCGATCACGACACGGAAAAGCTGAGGGTCAAACTAGTGTATTCCACTTGCATCTTGTTTATAGAGCGTACTAACTGTGTTATTAATTTTCTTTTTTTAAAAAAAATAAAGGCATATAATTAATTAACCACGTGCAAAAGCCAAAATTAAAGCTGAAGCTGCATAAGTATTTGGTATGGTATGAAGTGCTCGACATGGTTTTCAACTTTGAAATATGGATTTTTAGCGGTTATTGTGAGTGATTTCTCTCGGTTGCTCGTGTCTAGAACGTCATGTATTGTTACCGTGGTTTCGAATAAAATATATGGTGGCAATTAAAAACTTACTAAGGTGTTTGTTTTGCATAAGAAAAATATATTTTTATAAAATAATTTTAAAAGTAATTTTCATAAAAAAATTTCTCTTGAAATAATTTTTATAAAATAATCGATTCTCAAATTTAAAAAACATCTTTTATCAACTAAAAATATTGATCACGTATTAACTCTGAATTTTCCTCGTCAAGCATTAAACACAAGCCTTCATTTTGGATGATCTTTAAATTGAATTCATTAGAAAAAAGGTGTCTCTAGCGATGTTTTAATTGGTGATGTTATTGTTTTTATATTTTTCAAGTTTGTGAACCTAAAAATAAAATAATTAACTCCAAAGTTGTATAGACATGTTAATGTTAATTTAATGTTATGTTTAAACAAAATAAGATCATGGGGTTGATTTAGGGCAATTGTGTAAACTTTTAATTGTTTTCAATTTCATCATTTAATTAAAAATTTTAATTTGTTATTTTTTTAATTTGGTGATCATTCTTTTGGTGGTTTTTTCTTTAAGTTCTTTTGCAGGGTCAATTTTTTTAAAAAACAATTAGTCCTCCAACCCAAAATTATTCATCCTTTTATTTATTTTTATTTTTTTAAGTTTGATCCTCATTCTAGCATTTGCTATTTTTTCTCCTCAATCATTTTTTATTTATTTTGTTTTAATTTTATCATTTGACATTTGATTTATTAAAATTTGGGTTTTGTTGTTTTTTCAAGTTTGGTGCTTCCAATCAAATGATCTAAGTCACAGATTTTATAAGTTAACACGAGTTCACATTGATTTTGTTTTACTTATTTTCTTTCCTGATCTCATTACTTGACGTTAATTTTTTAAATTCATGGTTTTCTTTGTTTTTATTTTTATAAGGTTATTTCAATTTTATGATCTGGCTCATGTGTTCCGGGAGTTAGCCTAGGTGGGCTCATACTTTTTTTTTGTTTTTAATTATTATTTTCTTTTGAATCTTTTCATGTGATTGATCTTTTAAAAAACTTATCTTCAATGTTTGATTTGTTAATAATTGATCTTCGTGGATTTTTTTTGTATTTAGTGCTTTCGATCAAATGACCCAGGACAAGGTTTGAAAGTGTGGAAACGGTTGCTTTTTAAATTATATTTTGCTTGAAAATACATCAAAATAATAATTTTTTTATATTTTAAAAATTATTTTTCATACAGCACATCAAAACGATTTAAAAATATTTTTTTTTAATTTTTTTGAAAAAACTTTTAAAACACAAAAACAAAAAACATCTAAATCATATTTTCTCATGATGCTTTCGAATCCGGGAACTGAGAACAGTATGAAAGTCGAAACCAAAGTGAGAAAAGAATAGCGTGACACGGAAAGAAGAGGTAATGTATTCTTTCTTCCGTGTCACGATCAGAAACTGTAGCTAGAATATGGTTTCCAACATGCAATGAACATTTATTTTTTCAGATGAAGTTGTAATTATTTGGATGAATCTTGCTAAGCCCTTGTTGAACAGCAACAAGAAGAAAGTCCAGTTGGATTTGGGCTGGGATTCGGACGTTCCGAATTCAATATTTTCCACTTCCTAACGAAATCCATCAGAGTATATGTGTAACTGGAACGAAAAGGCAGCCATTTGGTAACTTTCTACTGTTATGGATGCAATATTCATCGTCTTCTATCACTTTCTTTTGTTTTCCTCTGAATATTACATTTGTGGCCCATCATCTACCTTCACGTGCGGAGGAATCCATTTTGTGGTTTAAAAATAGTCTGCAAGACCCAAACGGGAAACGTGCAATACGCGCCATTGTTCCTGCTTTGTTACCTAGCTAGCTACTGGTCAGTTTCCTAGTGATATGGAACCTTAATGATTTATCAGTTCCTGGTTCTTTTATCGAGGAGCAACTCGTGGGTAAATTTGAATGGTGAAGGTTTCTTGTGAGGATATTTGTTTTTATATTTTAAAAGTATTTTTAAAAATAAATTATTTTTTTATTTTTTAAAATTTATTTTTTATATTTTTAGATTATTTTACTGTGTTGATATCAAAAATAATTTTTTTTTAATTTTGATACATTTTTAAACAAAAAAACACTTTAAAAAACAATTATCACCATACCCTAACAAGTAATAATTATACTACAAACTAAAATAATTAGGTATGACTCAACTATTTTTATAACAGCCCGGCCCAACCTGCTGTATATTATCCGTTTTGAGCCTTCTACCCTCACGGTTTTGTTTCTAGTGACGCGAACTCATCACTGAGCCTGATACCCCAAAACGCGTACAATAGATCAGCGACCAGCACTACTAATAAGATCAGCAACTAACTTATCACCCTTCGACGTGAAATCTTACAACTTTATTATTTATATAGACATTGAATTAGGTGATCTTTTTTATTTTCTAACCTTTTTCTTTCCGTCAAACTATTTTATAGTTCAATCAAGAGAAATTTGGTTGCAAATTATAGTAAACATAAATAATTTAAATGTAGAAGATTAAAATGTAAAACACAGAGAATATTTGGCTACCTCGTATTAACAATAATTTTTATTTTGCTCAAAATTTTTTATTTATTTTCAGTCGCTAAATTAGAAAAAGAAAAGAGAAACTCGCATGAAAACGATAATGAGAGAGGAAGTGGTTTGTTGACACTAATTTTGACCATAAAAAATGGACCATTGAGATGTTCTTTGGTCTTCACCTCACTTGAAATGGTAGATATGGATCCAAAAATCATCTCCTTTAATTTTTCATCCATCCATGTAATGGCTAAATTATGAGAAGCAAACAAAATGTTATTCGTCGAAGCAGACAACCTATCATCTGCTTATTATTTAAAAAAAAAAATTAAAAGGGTAGATGATCTTATAAAAAGAAAAATAAAATAAAACAAGGCCTATAAAAGCGGGCTTGGTTGGGAAAGACTACACACCCGAGCTTTGTTTTTTTAGAGGCCTGGTCATACTAGACTAATAATTAAAATGGTCAATCTTAGTGTTTACAAGTTTCATTTTAATATAAGGGATGTTTTATGGTGTTATTTAATCTTCATCTTACTCAAGAAGGTGGATCTGGACTCACAAGGTCTTTTGAATTTGGGTTGATTTTTTGTTTTTTAATTGATTTTGGATAATTTAAGACCATAAACGGGTTCATTTAGGTCTTTAAGGTAATTTTTAGGTGTTCTTAAGTTAAAATGGTTAGAAAATATTTTTTTTTAAAGCCATATAATTGGAGACCTAACTTTTCAGACACCTAAAATGGTTGGAAATAGAATAGGAAACAACGTGTTGTCTAGTTGTTTTAAAAGAAATAGTTGGGTAAAGAATGCGCTATACGCCTAACTTGGCAAAAAAAATTAAATGAACAAGGTGCAGGGCCTGCTCTTTTAGGATGGCATGCGCCTGCTCTTATTTTTTTGGCTTTGGAGCAGGTCAATAATACCATTATTTTTTGGGCTCTTTTTTAAAGCTTCTTATTTTTAAAATATTTTTATTGAAATTCATTTAAATAGAATACCTGAAATTATAATTCTGGAAGATTATTCCATTAAATGTCATTCAGCTCTAAATTTGTTTTAAAATAAAATTTTGTTTATAATACACACGCACACATTAGCGAGAGCTCTTTTAATGCAACATTTCACAATTGAATAATGTTTACAATTTTTCTTAATGGTGTAAAATGCATTGAACAAAAATGTTATACATGAGAAATTATAAAATTATTGTAATTATGAGATTCATATTACACGAAAACATTGTTTTTAAATGTTTCTTGTTAATGTTTTATTAAGACTATATATTAATTAGAGCTATTAAAACCGATGCATATTATGTTATTATTTTATGAAATGAAGTAGTTACTCTAAAAAATCAAGTATGAGAGATATCTGAAACTAACATGTAAGTGTTTGTTAGATGACATGTACACTGAACTAACCCGCAAAAGAATTCCATAGTGAGAGATCATATATGTTTTTGGAAAGACTTATGTGCTAATTGTATAAGTGATCCTTGGACTTAAAATCATTAAGCTATTTTATATGAAGAGTTATATTTTGATTATGGTAACACGTTATCATAATAAAGGGTAACAAATGAGAAGATATTGGGTATAACATAAACTATAAAAAGATATTTAAGTAACTAAGAAAGAATTCAACATCCTATATCAATTTAGAAAAATGTTTCATCTATTTTCAAATAGTATTGGTTATGAAATCTTTGGCCATAGTGGAATGAGTTTTGAAAAGAGTTTTAAAATCTTATTCAAATAATTAGTGACTATAATGTTGAGAACTAATATGATTTAACAAAACAGACGTACTTCATGCTATAATGTCTAAATCGAAAGATTATTGATGAAGGGATAATAATTATATTAAAAAATTAGTCACTAAAAAGTTAAGTCAAATCACTTATTACTTATTTAATATTTAAGGGATCATGAGAGATTGCTAAATAGTGTACGTAATCCACAAATATAAATCAATCAATTGTTGAATTGATAATAAATTATTAAAAAAAATTATTTTATTATACTTTATTTAGGATTATGAATTTTATTTAGGTTAATTTATTAGGGAACCTAATGGTTCACGTATGTAAGAACCATTGATTATAAATTAAAATATGATGATTAATCAGGTATGATTTGATTGTAAATAAATTTTAAAAATTAAGGGTTAGAATGTAAATGATACAAATGATTGTAATTATAGACCTAGAAAAATTAAATTGAAACTTGATTGAATAAATTTTTTAAAAATTATCATTAAATAATATATGTGATATTATTTACGAGGAAATTGAAATTTAGCCACTTATAGGGTATTTAGGTTTCCCTATAAATAAAATGCCATGCTTCTTATTTTTTTTAAGAAGAGTAGAGTACAATATAAAAACATCAAAACACAAAATAAAAGAGCTAACACTCAAATGTATAGCAATCTCTATCTTATAAAATGATTTAGGAGATTTCTAACTGGTGGTTTGTATAGATTACCGTTAGAGTCAAGACATTTTGACGACTTATGGTTTGTGATAACTCAACCTTAAAGAAAGTATTCAAAGCCACAATGAACATCTGATCTTCAGGTAATCTTCATATAAACCCTAACAACTATAGATCTGTCTAACAGGACTATAGAGACTCCCAAAAAATTTTAAATTTATCGTTTTCATTGCGTGTATATGTTTTGAGAAACCAATGATGGTATCAGAGCATTATTTAGACAATTAGGGTTGTTGATTGTATATTTTAATTGCTATCCGTGTTAATTACAAATTAATTTTATGTGAAAAAACTATTTTTGTTATAAGTAATTTTTTCTCTAGTGATTTTTTTAATAAAAGTTTTGGCTAGATTTTTCAGATTTGGTCGAAATCCACCATTGAAATTAAAAAATGGTTTTAGGTGGCTGTAACAGCTACCATCGACAGTGTCAGTTTTGTTGGTATGCCTAACTATGTTACGCGGATAATTAGATGATATTGCACGCATCGCTATCTGGCGTATTGTGAAGGTTGTTACCCTGCACTGCCACCAGGTGCAATGATAGCACTGCTTTCACTCATAAAGGCTTTCGTCGACATGGGCAGCCCATATTAGGGGTGAGGAAAAAAACAAAAAAAACTAATTAAACCAAGAAAATTAAAAAAACCAAACCATGAAAAAAACCTGATTAAACCGATTAGAATTTTAAAAAAACCGACCGGTTTGGTTTTATAACTCAAACTGGAAAAAACCAAGCCAAACCGATTTGAACTGGTTTTTCCTCAAAATAACCGAACCAAAACCGATCGGTTTGAACCAGTTTTGGTTTGGTTTCTGTTTTTTTATAAAAAAACCGGTTTTGATTATTTTTTTGGATAAAAACCGAATCGAATCGAAAATAATCACCCCTAACTCATACCTGCTATTACAACAAAGGAAAAGGATAGGGGCATAATTACATTTTTTCCCGTGAGCTTAGTTTAAGGTTTTGAAGGGAAGAATTATGTTTTTACCTCTGCAATTAAAACCTAATGGCATCTAGGGTATAATCAGGGTAGAATTATGATTTTGTCCCTTTATGTATAAAAAACTGATTTTACATTTTAAAATTAAAACCAATAATTGTAAAATTATTTTTTCTAATTAGATTATGATTGAATTAAAATATTTAATTCAAAATTTTTGAGTTCTGTAACATCCTAACAGGATTAAGATTTAATTAAGATGTTTAATTAAATAGTTTTTAGAAAAATAGTTTTTCTTTTAATAAATAGAGTTTTTAATTTAAAATATTTTTATTTAGAGGATCCTAAAATAGTTTAGGATATTAATAAGAATTTTAATACGATTAATTTTCTTATTAAATTTTTAAAAATAGTTTGTCAATAAAAATATTTATATTAAATAAATTTTATTAAGTTTGGGAAATATCAAATTGGATTTGATTTAATATTTATAATTGTTATAAATTTTATTTTAAAAATTACATATAAAATCTACAATTAAAACTGAAGCATGCAACATATTAATTTATATATATTAATCTTTTATCATGCAAAATGGATTGTTAAAGGCATACAAAATTAATGTGATTTTGTTTTTATAGTTGAATGTTGTAATATTAAATAGGACCTCTGTGTCATGTTTTTTCTCTATTTTTTTTAATTGCTTTATATATATATATATATATAATTTCATCCATGGGTTAATTTCTTATCAAATTTAATCTTTAATCTTTTTATTGTTGTTTTTTTTTGTTTGACAAGTTTTTTAAATTAATATATTTTTTAGCAATTTCATCATTCAAAATTAAATTGGTTAGGGATTAAGTTTTTTTATTGGACCCGGATCAAAGATTTCACAAGTCATGAGTTTTAGAGATTAGACCAGGTTTAAGAGGTTTTCCCGGGTTTGTTTGGTATTTTTATCCCTTTTTAATTGTTTTGTTTTAATTTCATCATTTAACATTTGATATTTTAGAAATTGATCTTCAAGTTTTTTTTTCTTTTCTTTTTGTTGGGTTATCCCGATTTTTTTAAATCAAATTTTCTTTTTAGCTTTCGTTCTTCAACATTGGGTTGTTTAGTAATTGTGCTTCATGATTTTATTTAATTTGCTTTATACACGGTTATCTTGGTATCATATCTGGGTTTGAGATTTTGTATCTTAATCTTGGTGGGCTTAAATTGATTTTTTTAATTATATTTTTTTTCTTATTTTTCATCATTCAACATTTTATTTGTTTAAAATTGAGTTTAAGATTTTTTCTTTTTCTTTTTCTTTTTATAAAGTTATCACATTTTCATTTTATTTATTAGAAACTAGTCTTTAGATTTTTTTTTCCTACTAGATCATCTTAATTTTATATTTGTGATCGCAAAGTTTGAGAGTTTTCTCATTTTAACCATTGTTTTTTTTATTGATTTTTTTTAAAATTTTACCTT
This sequence comes from Populus deltoides, assembly GCA_015852605.2. Lineage (NCBI taxonomy): Eukaryota > Viridiplantae > Streptophyta > Magnoliopsida > Malpighiales > Salicaceae > Populus > Populus deltoides. Next base: position 8,001,377 of record CM027571.2, read on the forward strand.
GTAGTATTACATTGTTTAATAACCCAAATGGGTTTAGGTCGAGTTCTTTTTATTTTTTTTTGTTAATTATTTTTGTATTTATATTATTTAAATTACTAATTTAACCAATAATTTGAATTTTGATTATTTTTCTTACATTCCTGTTTTACATGAAAAGAAATTCAACAACAACATCATACCTCGTGCCACAAATAACGTAGAAAAGGGGAAAGATTTCAAATGACGTTAGTCCCGTCCAAAAATCACAGCTGCTTGTATTTCGAAGAAACTGTGGCATCCCGTCGGAGAACAGTCAGTGTTTGCACTGTTACAACTAAACCCACTTGGATTAGAACAAGCTCAACATTTAAAACCTTACAACGGAAAAAAAAACCCCTCCTAAAAGTAGATGCTTATGAGTTAATGAAGAACACTGTTGATCGATAATTAGCCCAATTTATCGCGATAAAATAAGAGGAATTTCGCAATACATGAAGGGAAAAAAGTAGAGTAATTAATTACACTAGCTTGATGTGATGGCAGTCTGGCATATTTGTACGGAATGCTATTTGTCCACACAAAAAACCTGATTTTATATTACCTTAAATTTCGAGAAAGTAATTACCAGAAAAAATCTCATCTTCTTGTTTCCATTTTTAAAGTGGCTGGAGGTGTATTTTAGATATTATTTTTTAAAGTAATTTTTATTTTAAAATATATTAAAATAATATTTTTTTATTTTTAAAATTTGTTTTTAATAACAGTATATTAAAACAATAAAAAATATCATAAAATTTAATTTAGAGATTAAAAACTAGAAAATTTTAAAAAGCATAACTTTAGACTTCAAATTATTATATTATTGATAAAAAAATTATTTATTAGGCACTTGGAAACAAATCCAAGAGAAATTATCCAGGGTTTATAACCTAATTTTTTTAAAGGGAAATTGGGACAGAAAGGAATAGGATGGAGGGTTTTTTTTTTGAAAGAAAAATCGATCTTTCTGTAAACATTTATAATTTAGTTTTATTTTGCCTCGTACATTGATTATTTTATTTTAAAAGTAAATGCCACAAACCACAGATAAGAAAATGAGGATCCCTGTTTCGCTATAAAAGGGAAGACAACCTTTCCTTTCTTGAACACACAACACCCAAAGTTTTCCTTTTCCTTTTCACTCTCTCTCTCTCTCTCCGGTGTTTGTTTTACTTTCGGTAACAGGAAGCTTTTGATTCCTCTGATCAGACCTAACTCAAGCCAGCTCCCAATAAGGTAAACAAGGGAAAGCTCATCAATTCATATCTCCTACTTCAGTTCTTTTGCATGTTCACGAGCCAAGATTGGCGTTTTCTTGGGGTGTTTTCTGCTTGGATCTGAACTGGGTCTTTCTAGCTAGGGTTTCTGCTAAATTTTTGTCTTAAATTAACAGAACCCCACTTTTCTGAGCTCCGTCTCCATGTCATTTCATGTGTCTGTTCTTTTTTGTACGGACAATGTAAACGTTGTGTGTTTTTCCTTTTTAAGGGAAAGTATAATGGCTAGAGAGAAGATCAAGATCAAGAAGATTGACAACGTGACTGCAAGACAAGTGACCTTCTCCAAGAGGAGGCGAGGGCTTTTCAAGAAAGCTGAAGAGCTTTCTGTTCTTTGTGATGCCGAGGTTGCTGTCATCATCTTCTCTGCTACCGGCAAACTCTTTGAGTATTCCAGCTCCAGGTACTGCAGTTTTTTTTTTTTACCTTTAGTGCTGAAGATCTCTTTTATTCGATTAATGTATGACTTCTCCTCGCCGACTCTATCCTTTATTTACTGTGTCTGTCTATATGCTGATGTGAGTATAATTATCAGTGAGTACTGTGTGTGTGTGAGAGCGAGTGAGTGAGAGAGATCACAGAGATAGAGGCATGGAGTTTTAGATTTCTACTCTTGTTTTAGGACTGTATGATCTTAGTGGCATATTTGTTAAAATTACAATCATGTCAATTTCCTAGGGGTTTGAAACCTCGTATCCAAACATAAATTTATATCCATGTACTTAATTTTATGGACTTTTAAAAGTCCAATAATTAGATAGAGGAAGAATCTAGATCCCTTGCAGTAAGTTTCATATAGTTTCTTACATCACTGATAATTAGGTAAGCTTACCTCCTTCAACGATTAAGCACATCAAACTTTTCATGTTTTAACCCAAATTCTATACTTCACTGCTCTTTGGAAAAGAGAGAGAGAAAGAAGAGAGAAGCACTTCATTTTTGGGATATTCTTTTCTTCTACATGAAATCCTCTTTCCTAAGTTGGGTTTTTGTTCTTTTCAGGATTTAGTTTCATTGTTGTAATCTAGCTGGGTTTATGTTCAACGGTCTGGGTCGCTCTAGTAATTTATTGTCCTGCCTTGTTCTTGTTTCGGAGGCGTGTAGCATGATGAAAAGGTTCTAAACTATTGAACTCCAAGTCTCTAATCTTGTTTTCTTAAAGATTAACAACTGCATATGATAAGCTGATAAGCTAAAAAATCATGGACAACGAACAATTATTATTATTATTTGGGGTTGTTGAATGTGATCTGTGGTTAGCATGGGAGTTAATATTGTTTCCTTTTCAGACTAAAATATATAGCTGAACTGATCCTCTACATATCTTGTAGTAGTTCCCTTTGAATTATGTCAGTATAAGTTTCAAACGACATTTAAGTGCTTCTATATGATATGCTAATTAAGTGACAACCACGGATGCATAGGAGTAAAAAGTTACCTCGGTTTTTTTGGAAACGTGAAGATAGTTAATTTGGTAACATAGCTAGGCTTTGAGAATTTCGGAGGAAGATATTTTGTAGGGATTGGTTCCAAGCGAGATGATGGCTGGTGAGCTGTTACCATAAAATATTGATGATCTACAAGGTCTCTGACTGATCACTGATGATTACAAGGGCCTTCAGCAGCAGCAGGGCTAGCAACGACACTGTGGATTGTTCCAAAATGCAAATGCGAATTTCGTTCGAATAGTTGTTGTTTAATCGATCACTTTAATAGAAAACAAGCAGTTTTTATCCCCCCACCCCCTTTTTTTTTTGAAAAGTTTTCAGCGGTCATGGAGAGGTTCTTTGAATCTCGGATCACATAAGGAGGGCAAGCCTTACTTCTGTCCTGAATTCTCACTTCAATTACCTGTCTTGAAAAGTGAACTGGAGACTTTCAGGTTGGAAGTCCAGACTCTTAAATAATATCCTCTTGGAGAGGAATAATAGGTTGGTTGTGATGAAAGTGATGCTCACAAACTTTATGGTATAACTCCTGCATTCACGAAGACAACGTTGGAAAGAAATGTTTGAGCATAAGTGCCGGGATTCTTGGATACTTGAGTTGATAAGATCTGAGGAACTGTGTTAGCGGAGTGAAACAAAGATTGTTAAGATTCTCAGTGTGTGTGTCCATAGAGTGTTTTATTGTTATTGAAGCAATAAGAGCTCATATACAACCTGATTTTGGAAAATACCTATGGCATATCTTGTTTTCATTTATGTTTCAAGAATGAAAAATGATTTGCAACCAAACTATTTATACAAAAAATTTTGAGACTCCCTGCAAACTAATTGATATTATGACAGATAATTGAAAATAGTTAAGTGATTGGTCTTTGCGAAAAAATATCCGTCTTGTATTTTTATATGCATCTTCATCTTGTATGATTTGTTTGTTTGTACAGCATTGTTCCACAATGAAAAAACAGTCTCATATTATACTCTAAACGTAAAACTAAAGGGATTTTCATTTGAGTTTGGTTGGTTATTTCTTCAGTATTAAAGAGACGGAAACTGTTGAGATAGAGTGGACGTACCCCTTTATATTTTTAGACGTATTTGTATTTTTAGTTATTTTTATTTAGTTTAGAAAAATAATTTTTCTTTATGGAGCTTTTATTTTTTCATATTTAGTTTAGAAAATCAAATGCTAAGCTTGATCATTTAACTTTTTTTTATTTAGTTTAGGAATCTTTATAACTCCTCCATAATTATTTATTAGAATTTTTTCTTTTCAAGTTAGATTTGAGAATAGTATAAATAAGGTTGTTTGTCTTGAATTTCAAGAGAGTATTTAGTGATAAAATTTTGAATCAGGGTTTTTATGTGGTGACCCTATTCGACATGATTTTGTGTTTCTTGTGTTCCCTTTAGTGTTGGTATATATGAGTCCAATAATTTCTGATGGTTAGTTATTGTGTGTTGTTGAATAATCATAGCTAGAAAAGATTCCTAAACAGGTCGTGTAGGGGATTGGGAGGTTCCCCTTGGAAAACAGACATTTAGTAACTAGTGATAGAGAAATGTAGAGACATGTTACAAAATTATCTCTTTAGTTTGTGGCGATGATCATTGATCTATGGTTAGCTTAGAAAACCTGTTTTAGTGGCAAGAGTATAGGTGGCAACCTCTTGATTGGTATTATCAAGCTAAGATTTTTTATGATTCTAGTTTTTTTGTGGCCTGGAATTAATCACCAATTTGTTTTAGTTATTTTGATGATGATTATGATGTTAATTGTGACATAAACGAAGATAGTAATGGAAGCAATAATGTCAATAATGGTTTCCTCATTAACAAGCTAGAGGTTGAGTAAGAGAGAATATGGAAGGTCTTCAACAAAATAAAGTTATTGATTTATTTATATTTGATTTCGAGATTTAACATCAAAAGACTAAATTGAAATCTAGAACTATAATGTGCTTGAAACAAAGAAAGAAAAGGGATTGGAGAGCCTTGATTAGATATCAGCGAGATTGAGGCACTAATAATTTGATTTTGAGAATGAATTTTTTTCAACTCAGAAAACTGATGCAGGAGGATTAGCAAAAGAGATTTATGTTCTTAGTTATCTTTATTCTTATTTAATTTAGGAAAATATTTTTTCTTTTGCGGTGTTTTTATTTTTTTTATTAAGTCTAGGAAATCAAATATTGTGCTTTATAATTTTATTTTCTCTTTAGTGTTGGAATCCTTATAATAATTTAATAAATATTCATTAGAATTTTTATTTTCTTTTCAAGATAAATTGAGGATTAAAATAAATAAGGTTGTTTAACTTGTATTTCAGGAGACTACTTGAAAATAAAATATTTAGCAATAAAATCTTGAATTGGGATTTTTGTGTGGTAACTCTATATATCTAATAGAAATTCTTGTTGTGTTGTCATGTTTCTGGAAAGATAAAAATTTATTTTAAAATTGTTTCAAAGATAAATTAAATTTATTTATTGGTTTGTATCAAAAACCAATGAAAGAAGTGGATTTTGGGAGGTTGTCCTAATTTTTCGTGGCCGTCCAGTAACCGTTAAATAAGAAATTGGGGAATGCCTCTCGTTCTCTCGTTTTTTCCCTACTTAATGATGCCCTGTCGTACTGGGGTTAGGAGTGTGCTTGACTTGCTGCTCAGGCACGTAGAACATAACTTGCCCCTTCTTTTCTTTGTCTTTTAATTTTCGTTCTCTCAAATTCATTGCAAAAAGAAGCAAGCAAACAGTTTATTTATTTATATTTTATTAAGTAATATTATTAAAAAAATTATGATATAAATTTTTATTTACAAACATTTGAACCTATATTATTGTAAAAAAACTAAAATCAAATCAAATGCATAAATTAAACTAGTTTTTTTTTTAAAATTTGATAACCTTCTTGAACTAGATTTTCAACAATTCTTGAAAATACCACAATCAAAAATAGATTTTTACTTGGTAATAATAAAGACCTAATGATTTCTGCATTTGACCGTATAATGGTGTGTATTATTTAAAAATTATAAAATTCGAACGTCACTATCTTTGATGAATGAAGACAAAATAATGCATGTGATATGTTCTCGAGGAAAAAAGATTGTCTTCTATAAAATAATGATTTGTGTCTTTTTAGGCTTGTATATCACAAACTTTTGGTGAGATAATGGTTACAAATTTATAATTTAAAAATTATTCGACTCCTACGAAATTGGCCTGGGAGTTTAGAAATATCAGCAAAAGAAATTGTAAATTATCCACACCTGAACACTTATGGCTGGACTCGATAATCTAATAGAGATTGATTCATGTGGAGGTTGCTGACAGGATTGTCGTCTCTGGCCTCCCCAATAAGAACCAACGTCGACTGTCAATTTGTGATTTAGTGAGAAACATCTATTGTGGCATCTTCCGAGGTGTCATTGCCGGGGTCAGTTGACTGCCAATTGTCTTAAGAACTCTTCTAGTCGTTGAAATAACAAGGTGTAAGTGTGGTCTTGGTCTCTTTTTTTTGTCTCTGCAAGTGGAAATGGAGAGTGATTGCTGTTTTCTAGGGCAAGAACAGTTAAAATTACAATGGCCCCATAAATTGGATAGAAGGAAGCTGGTCTATCTTTTCCCATCCGTGAATTCTTTCGTGCTTTGCAAATTAATAATAGGAGGAGGCTGGTCTATCATAACCCTAGCTTCAAGTAATATATTCAAGTAGAAAAAACTAGTACAAAATATAGGAGCAAGAAAGGCTTTTAACCAAAAAAAATAATATGTTCTTAATACATTTTAACACCTAACAAAATCATGTCAGGTTGTAGTTTCTTGCTCCTATGGAAAGAGCAATGAAAACAATTCTAATGAAATATTGAGATGAAATCACTGCTTAAATTTCAAGTATCATTACTAACCAAACTATACGAATTGCATGTCATAATGCTAATTGATATAATAAATTGTCAAGCATTTTTCTTCTTGTGCATGAACAGTAAAATAATTTTAAGGATTGGATTAATAATAATAGACGACATAAAAATTAGTTCCATATACTTTATATATAGAAAGTTAGCTTGTTTCACCAAAAAAAAATATTCAAATATAGCTTTATCTTATCATTTTAATCTAATAGCTTAAATTTTTAGGTGAAGTTTTGAGATATAATTTATATAATTTTTTAATTATGATATGATTTATTTTATTTTCTAATAAAACTATATATATTTATCTTTTGCTTTTATGTACCAACAATTGTTTAAGCCATAAATAGAACAAGATCAAACAAAGCCTTGGTCGCATTATCGAATGAGGATGCTTAAAAGATCATTATTTTAATGTGGATTAGAAAAAACTTGTAATTATCTATTGATACATATTACTAAAATTTATGTTATATAGTAATAGAACTTCATTCATCTCGATAAGGGATTGATGTGATTCACTTGTGAAGTATGTGATATCTCTGCTAGTATATATAAATATCAAAATCTTCATAAATATATTATTTTAGGTTCTAATGAGGACTGAAATTAGGTATGGGATTAAGGGTACCATGCATGGACAACCCCAAACTTTGAGAGTTTATTGGTTTTTAATTATATTTTTAAAATTAAGATTTATTTACTAGAAAATATGTATTTGCACCCTAAAAACTTATTTACCATCTCTATAGCATTTCATTAGCTAATTTATTTTCAAGTTTATCCCAAGTTTTCTCATACCTCCATTCTTTTAAGTTCTAGCTCCTTCTCGATAATCACTCCCATCAAATAATTGTAACTAACTCATTTCAAATATGATTTCTTAGTTTGAGGTTGTTTGTTATTCAAATTTAAACTTTATTACAAATCTAGGATTTCTAGAAGTCACCTTGCTGAAAACTAATAAGAAAAATTTTGAAAACAAATACTAAAAGCATTGCTATAATTTCTCTAATTAGTGTCGGAAAATGATCCCTATTTTTTGAGGAAAATTTGTCTTTTGGAAATCTTAGGTAACTTATTTGTGAAATTTTTTAAGTTTATTAAAAAATAAAAAATAATTAACAATGCTTTTATTCATTTAAAACAGTTACTTTTTTTATTTCTCTAATTATCTAGAAAAGTGGAAAACATCAAAAACTGTTTTCAAAGTTATTCAATATTATAATAAGGACAGTTCAGTTCATCAAATATAGCATATATTTTTTTTTCTTAAAAATTCAGATGTAAGCCAAATAAAACATCTGTTTTTTCTAGTTTTTTAATAAAGAAGTATTTTGAGAATAAATAAAAAATCCAGAGAGGTAAACTACAAAACTAATTTTTGAATATGAACACGAGTTAGGAATACAAAAAAAAGATGTGAGGGAAAAGGAGGGGGAAATAATTTTTTTACTTTTGAAAACAATGTATTTTCGTCCAATTTGAGAGGAAATCAAAGGAAATAAAAAAAATGACAGAATCTTGGTCACAATATGCTCTAAAAAATCGTCTTCCTTTTTTTTTTTCCTGTCAATATATCCACACAAATAAAAATTTATTTCCATCCCTTCTCTTAAATCAAACAACCAAAGAAAATTTTACTTTATTATTTTCCTTCTCCTAATCAGTTTAGTTTTCTCTTTATCCAAGTACTTTTTAGGTGACTCTAAATAAGGCCAGCATTAACAGTTTTGTGTTGGGATAAAGAAACATTCCCGGACAACGAACACGTTACATCCATCTCTAGAGCGAGAAAATTCTCACTCATTTTTTACACGTTAGGAAACTTGGTACCACAGAGTGGAAAGAGCGAAAGCATACAGAACTACCAAATTTTACAAGTTCGGCTAGATCTGCTATGGCAAAGATGCGAGGGAGATTTCTCTGCCTATATATAGGAAATAGTACTGTGTAGAGATTTTGGAGAAACACTCAACTCGGTAAACTCAACTTGAAGACGCCCAATATGTTCTGACAGCTAGAGAAAACTAGGTACAACACATGAATATAATACCCCTATCGGTAACGTATCAAAACAGCACAACTGTTGCTTGTGTGAGAAGGTATAGTAGCATTGAAGGCCTTGTTGTCAGATTCTTAAATTATATATTTGTTTAACCAAAAATTGTTTTGAGTGTTTGAGGCAGATGGCTGAAAGGGAAGGGGGAACTAACACTCTAATTTTGATTGGGATTTATACCCAACGGAAAGGAAGGGACTGGAGGTTTGCATACCCGATCCTTTCTGTAGAAACAAAGTTAAAAAAATAATATTTGTTCTCTCTATGTGAGGCTCATTTTCTTTTCATTAATTAAATTCTAATGTGTTAGAGAACATTGTTTGAAAAAGAAACACAACTTCTGCTGGTTAATGGTTCCTTATTCTATATTTTTTTTTAAGAAGCAGTTTTTCCAATTTTCTATTCAATGTTTCATTATGAATCTCAATAAGAAAAATGGGAAGAAAAGAAAATTCCACGATGATAAATACTACTAAAATCCAGTTTCCTCTTTGATGTATCCTTCCATTTCCACCTAAAACAGGTTCCCAGTAGTAAATATATATATCATCACCTAGGTAATGCAAACAATGTCCTATTGGATGATTTTCAAAATTTACAAACTAGCTAATCTCAAGGTATTAATACGGTGCTTAAGGAGTTGTGTTTTATTTCTTGACTTTCTAGGTAAATCTTTGGGCCATTACTCATAAAAATTGTATTGAATTCATTTGAATGCTCCGGATTGATGGGGATACATGTGTTTCTAATATCATTCAAAAAGAAGACTTGGATTCAGATTCAGCTGGCATGTAAATTGGTTTGAGAATATCCCTTACCATCATAACCAAAAAAAAAAAACTTGCTAGTCTGAGGTTTTTGTGAATGTGTTCTTGAATATTGATTATTATTCAATCATTCAACTGTACACACGGACATGAATGAATCCAGTGCAAAGAAATTTGCATAATCAATCATTCAACTCTTTTCACCACCTTTTGTTACCTCTATAATGCTGCAGAGAGCACAAATGTCACATCAAATGATAATATTTAAATTTGAGGATTGGCTATCCAGATTAAAGTACAAACTCGCTATCAAATCTATTATGTTTTATGTCCATCATATTCAATTTGTTGAAGCATAGCTAGCTGGAAAAACAAAATTTAATCCATGACCTATTATAATTATGTTTTTCAGGACATAATTTTTTTTTATTTGACAAATTTGAACCAGAAAGTTTCAAGTTATTATCTGTTTTAATTGGTACTGCAAGTAATAAGATATATTTCACCATAGAAGATGATATTTCATGGAGTATAGGCCCTGGGGGACTTGAACCAAACGTTAAAGGGTCGGAACTCCCACTGATGATCTGCAGCATGTGTGCGATTTTTGCTGAAATCATCTTTCTTTGCTTTGAATTTCAGTTAGCAAGAGAAGAAATATACCAGGTATAACTCGGTTTCTGTGAGTAGAATTAGTGGGATCGATTTTTCAAGTCTAGCTGAATAAGTTTTTTGGACCATTCATAATGCCCCCCCATGCCCACTGTATCAAGGATGCTATCTGTTTTTTCCTTGCCCCTGGTTTTACAATGGAAGCAGCTATGTATACTCGACCTGATGATCCAGTTGAATTTCAGCTTGGACTTTCTATAATGCTAGGGTTTTTTTTTTCTCTTCTTCTTTCTCATTTTAAATTTTGTGTCTATTTAGATAGCTCTCGACTTGGTGGATAACTTTTAGTCACTAAGATGCTTCGATGAATATCTAATTTATTAAAGAAAAAGAGAAAACAAAAAGCTCGTGTGGAAATGATCTCTGTCGTTCATTTTCTCTGTCACAAGCTTTCAATATGATTTACTAACTGTATCATATCTGTGTAGTATGAAGGATGTGCTTGCAAGGTATAATCTGCACTCCAATAACCTCGACAAAATAAATCCGCCGTCTCTTGAGTTGCAGGTAATTCGTTTTACTATAATAATAGTTTTGCATGATGATCACCACCTCGACAGTAAGGAAAATATGTTTTCCTGTTTATTCATTTTGAGTGCATGGTCAAGGTGTTTTTCAAGCTCTGCGGGTTATAACTTCCTTAACCTGCAATTTCATTTTGGCCATTTTATAGCTAGAAAACAGCAATCACATGCGATTGAGCAAGGAAGTTTCCGAGAAGAGTCATCAGCTAAGGTAAAACCTTTAGTAAGGAACTTGACAAGGTGTTAACTGCTCCATGACTGTAGTTCTAACTTCTAATGGGATGTATCCCTTCAATGGATGGCAGGCGGATGAGAGGTGAAGATCTTCACGGACTAAATATAGAAGAATTGCAGCAATTGGAAAAGGCGCTTGAAGTAGGACTTAGCCGTGTGCTTGAAACCAAGGTTGGTCTCCATTTACTGCCTAACATAACCATGTATAGATGCTTATTTTGCAGTAACTTTTTTTTTTTTTTATTATTTTCAGGGAGAACGAATTATGAATGAGATATCTACCCTTGAAAGGAAGGTTAGAATGTTACAGATTTCATGGTATACGAGACCTGCTGGTCATGACTTCGTCAAGATATGTCCTTGCATAAATAGAATTATGCAAGAGTCGTTCTTTGATAAAAAGATAAAAAAGAAAAAAGAAATCTTCTGTGGAGTCGCCATAAATCATTAGTCTTGTTTTTATATTTCAATCATTGTTAAGATAAGCAAAGTCAATATGTCATCGATTCTTTGATTTCTGGGTTTAATCCAATAATGCAGGGAGTACAGCTTTTGGAAGAGAATAAGCAACTAAAACAGAAGGTGAGAATATGTAGCAAAGTTCCTTATAATTTTGTTTGTCAAGACTTGAATAGTAAGATAAAGCAGATAAAGCGAGATTGAATTTGAAAGCAGATCGCAACCATTTACAAGGGAAAAAGACCTGCCCTTGTCGATTTAGACACAGCAGTTCAGGAAGAAGGGATGTCATCGGAGTCTACAACCAATGTTTGCAGCTGCAGCAGTGGCCCTCCTGTGGAGGATGATAGCTCCGATACCTCTCTCAAATTAGGGTGAGCGTAATTATATGTAATATATTGATTAAATTGCATGCAATTTTCTTCTCCGTATCTCTTCTCATGTACTTTTTCTTCTTTCAGCCATTTAAGGATCCATGGATCATAAAATGAATGATTAAATCACTCATTAGTTCTCTATAACGCTCCCTTGGGTGAAACTTTCTTTATATAAATGAGGCAACTATAGATAGTGTGTTATGTGCTCAAAGATCGAGTAATTGCTCAATTGCATCCAACTTAAAACTGCTTTCAGGTTGGCCATCTGATGCTGAAAGCTGGAGGAAAATGAACTGATCCAGTAGAATCTTGCGAGGAACAGATCTGCTATCGCTGGAAGATCGACTTATCCCTTGAGATACTGGTATTTATATATGTTTGAGTTGATGTGACAATGAAGCTGGATTCGTTTTCTTCACCTGAAGAACTACTGTATCATGCTATTTGTGATGTGTGTATGAAATCTAAAACTGAAAATATGTTCCCGGGACTTCAACATGGTCCTAAATAAATCAACTGTGAATTGATCAAGAACTGAAAGGCAGGAGAACCATTAATTAAGTAATTATGACATTCAGACATGACAATGATATAGGGCCAAAAAAATCCTAGGAATTATTGCACTCATCCTACGTTCATACGGAAAAACTAATGAAAAAAAAAAAAGATTGGGTGATTTTAGATTGTTATAGTTTGTATTTTTGTGAAAAATAAATCTTAAAAATATTATTTTAATGCATTACTAAATAAAAATGTTTTAAAAATCAATTATATTATTAAATACCATCGAAGTGTTTTGTTTTACAAGTTAATAGTGTGATTATTCACATGAATGTATGGTTTTACAGGTTGGTTGTATGTTCTCATGATGAATGTAATTATTTTATATAATTGTCTCTCCGAGTAAGATGCACGTTATTATGCACGCAATTCTACTTTATATTGTGCAACTTCATTTTATGTAGAAGCATGTTTTTACTCGTAACTACGCAGAAAGGAACGTTTTCCCATCATTTCGTCCTATTTACGTTCTTTTTTTATCATCCTTAACTTGAGCATTAAAGGGGTTTTTTTTTATCATGTGTAAGAGATTTATTATGCAAGATATCATGAACCATAACCTAGGCCATTGTTTGTTTTTATTCTTCAAAATCTATTAAACTACTATAAAAATTCCAAAACCCGTCAAGGTTTTCTCTAGCTTTGCCATCATGCAACCCCAACAGAGTATTGATACGAACGATCATCAGTCCCTGATGGACAGCAAAAGGAATGCATTCTTAAATGAAGCACATGACCCTTATTAGCCATCCTGTCCACTCGCATGCTTCCCTCTTCAAGATTACATAAAACACATCACCATTCCTAGACCCGTCCCTGCTAATATTGATGGAAAGCGATGTTATCCTTTCTATTCACGTACTGGGACGAGAATCTATGGTTGGTTGAAGTCCCTGCATAATTAAATCAAAGGTTTCATAAAAAATAAATTATTTGTAGTACGGTTCAATTTATCTAATCTTACATAACGAGACAAGTTTTAAGTAATCCTGGCTACACTAGGTTGGAGACTGACATTTCACAGCGGGTATTTTGGTGCACAAGATGACAGGAATCACGACAATTTTTCAAGGAAAATCTTGATGATAGGGGATTTCAGTGAGACGTTGCATGATTATGATCGAAGCAGTGGTTTTCTTAGGATTAATGAGGTATTGGAGATTGTGTAGTGTTTGTGTTTGCAGAATTGTGATGAAAAGGATGAAGAGAAGATGTTTGAACTGATCACCTCGTGGTTCATCAACATTTATAAAATCATATACCACACTAACTTGCATGGAAATAAAAGTAGAGTGAGAAATCATTCGAGGTAATGTTGAGAGAAAAAGAACGTTGACCGGCGGGTCATCTGCTAATCAAGGACATCCTTGACTTTCGTTGTTTAATGGGCTCAGTTTATAACAAGAAGCATGAACGGTAATTGAAATGTTTAGGGTCAGACATCTATTGCCTAGCCTTGGGTGCTCTTGAGACATGTATGTGTACAGGGTTATGTCTTTGCCTGGATGCATGACGTCACCCCGTTAGGTTTCGTGGAGACCCTTTGCCCATTAGAAAGACTAATTGTTTGTGATCTAGCTGGGTCAATTGACATTGTTGAAAGTTGTGTAACTCAGTGGGATCCAGCTAAGCATAGGATCACGTACCGTGCCCGAGGCTAAAGAACATTGGTTTGTATTTGAGCTTCCGAGTTTTTGGATTCGTTATCTAACCTATTAGTTTTTAGACTCGAGCGGAATCTTATGTTCAATATCTCAACCTTGATATTTCAAGTATAAATCTTGGATTCATAAATAAAATAAAAGGTTTCAAGCTATAGTTTCTAAATTATGGTTTTCAAGACAATTTTTAAAACTATACTGAGCAAAAACAAAGCGAGAAGCATTGATTTGCTCAAAGTCTAAAGCATATCGTTTGTGTTCGGTGCTGAGTGCTCATGAAATTTTGAATTGTTATTTTTATTTTAAATTAATTTTTTATATTTTTATATTGTTTTGATATATATTAATTTTAAAAAATTACATATATATTTTAAAAAAAAACACTTTGATAATCAAAATTTATCACCTTTGAAAACACCTTATTATTAGCTGAACCATCGTGTCATCATCGATTCTATGACCTGCGTCATCCTAGTTTTTTTTCCGGCCAGCCAGTTATAAAAGACATCAAACAATTTTTGGACATATAATTTGAATATTTGTAACATTAAACCATCAACTTGTACAACGAACTGAACTGTATGCAGAAGAGCGAGCATGCCCCCCTTCTTTTCTTCCTTCTTCTTCTGACCAGTGGGTGCCAAATTATTTGTTACTTCTTTATTACTTTTCAGCAGAAAATCATTTTTTCACTTACCTAACACAACTCTCAAACAACACGCGCTATCAATAGAGTGGACCCCTTTGCCATCAGGATTCAGACATCAGATCCCAACAAAAACAGAACTCCCACCGATCAACGCGTGCCTTTCATCCGCTTAATTGGAGCGTGAACTGCCAATCCAAATTCTAACAAATGACCTTTTATATTTTCTCCCAGCAAGTCGGTTGACGTTACCCTTTATTTGGCTTTGCAAAATTTAGGTTACAATAAATTAAAAATCCGTAATAACGCCTCCTAAGCGACTGGGTCTCGGAAAAATCTCTCTGATTAGCTGACTCCGGTATTGACTCACTCGCTATTGATAGCGATCTCTCCCGGCAGCGACGATGAAGAACGGACTCGAAGTCTTCGATTTCAAAGAAGAAAACGAGATAGCTGAATTAGCAGCTGGTAAAGTCTTAGGCAAGTTCAAAAACCCTAGTCTCGACAATCCCTTCATTTCCGAGTACCAGTTTCTCGAATGCTGTACTTGCAGCCAGTTTTTATTTCCTTTTATGGAAAATTATAGTAAAAATCATGTAATTGAAGAAGAAATTAGTTATGCCGTAGTACTAATATTCTAAATTGGGAGTTCGAATTATTTTGATTATTTAGGGATATTTTTCTTTACTGATTGAAGTGAAAGTAGAATTTGCGCGTGTTTATTGTTTTAGGAGATTAATTTTAGGTTTCATATTACTGATTTTTGTTAACCGTGTGTTCCAGTTGCCCAGGAATGTGATGTTCCTGGAAAGGAATCCGGCAGTTTAGTTTGTGTAGATGCTGATGCTATTGGCTGTGATAATGCTGATACTTGTGTTCAGCCCGGAACTGTTAGAGACGACTTAATCACTGAAGAAGGAAATTCTGGTTCTGACGCTGTTCCCCAACTCACTTCTTTAAGTCATGATCAAGGCTTTTGTTTTCGGGTGGATGATTTTGAGTCGAAAAGGCTTTTCAGTGAACACGAGACGATAATTTCATGCCATGAAGCACCTTTGCCTGGGGAAAGCCAATTAAACCGTGGTCTTAGAGACTCTCCACCGTCCAGTGTATGTTGGCTTCTCCTATGGCTGACGAGTTATGTTTTCAATCATGAAATTGATTATGAAGTCTTGCTTTGCTTTGTTTGAAAATTCTACAGAGTGAGGCTGATGATGGTCAATTAGATGTTGATGACCACATGGAGGATTGTTCTCCATCAAGCCCCACTCCTGATATTACAGAGGCTAGCGGTATTTTCTCATGATATCATTTACTGGATATTGTGCTATCTGTGGGGGTTTTCTTTTTCTTTCTTTCTTTTCCTTCTCTTCTTTTTCTAACTTACTGTGGTTTTCTGCGTGATTACAGTTATTTTAAATGGCCCCACACCAACCAATTGTTTCAGCTACGCAGAAGTGGTACAAAATTTTCTCTGTCATGAATTAATTAAGTTTATATTGAATCAGGAACGAGACAGGTTTCTATTAAGTTTATCCTGTATTTGATATCCTGTATCATACTTGCTTTAAGGTGTTCGGTGACTTCAGTCACTTAGCAATTGCAGGTTTTCTGATTTTAGTCTGGCTTTCTAGGTTGTCATTCCTGTGTTATTTTCTTGAATTAGCTTATATGTTCTCCAACCTCATACCAAGACTCCTATTTGAGTGTTATTTGTTGCTTGAGTGTCTTGGACACCACAGGCTAATGCGTTTAGCTGCTAAAGGTTAAGATTACAAAGCTTTTTCCATGGCAATTCCACCTTTTTGGTATTGCATCCAAGTTTTGTTTCTTCTTCTACTCGTTAAGCTATGCTAATTGCATTTTGTAAAAATGAATAACCAGTTAGTATTGAACCTCAGACATGTGCTTCATGTTTTAAAATCAATCAATCAATCAATCCATTTCATATTTGTTTTGGTGGGGATTTTTTCCCCACTCATTTTATGTATGCTGTTCGATGAGCAAATGGCTACTGGCTCAGTTTTATACATCTTTTCAGAAAGAATTTTCAAGATTAGTAATTATATGTTTTTTGTGTGATTTGCAGGGGGGGATCAATCTTCTTGTTGATTATGTTGTATACCGGGGTAAACATTGTTCTGAGTGTGTGATGACGTTTTCTTATGGTGGTGTTAAAATAAATGGTGCAACTGCACATGGAGACGAAGGAACCTTTGGCTTTGAAGCGGGAATTGATGACATTGTTAGTATTGAGTCTCAGAATCTTCAAAGAGTAAGTTTTGGCTACCTTATGGGAATATAACTTGTGCTATTTTAGCATGCCTAATAAGTTGTATTATTATGTGTTCAGTTTGGAACTGTAACAATTAAGCTCAACATACTTTCAAAGGATGCAGTACAAGCTGATACCACACATGGCATGTCAGGTTAGTAGCCTTGTAGTGGTTTGGTGCTTCATATTTTGTTTTCATGTATTTTTGAATTTTATATAACTGTGTCTCAACATATTCATGAGCTCAATATTGAGGCAATTCACGTGAGCAGCCAAAAGTATTTTAAAGTTCCCCAGCTAATTGCTATTCTAGCATTTCAGACACAATATATATGAACACGATATTGCAAATTTGTGAAATTGGTGACACATGTACAGTGGATTTGCCTCAATATTGAGTTCATTGATCTGATGAGTTGCAAATTTTTTTTTTGGTATGATTATATCATGCACAACTAAAGTTCCTTGCTCTTAATTTGCTAATTTTATTTGTCGGTGTAGGTGTGGAGGAGTTGGAGGTTGCAGTTGTTGAGCCAAATTGGTCCAGGAAATGGGAAGAGATTTCATCTTTAAACTTGAAGTACTCAACTCTACTGAGCGTTATACATGAGTAAGTTTGCTGAATTGCTGCCATCTGATGTTATTTGTTACAATTTAGCTTTCATCTAATTTTCTATGCTTCATGCTTAAATTACACTTGGAGGCTTGTGCCAATGCCTCCAATGAAGGTACTATTTTACCCATTAAATAACTTCTTTTGCTTTCCATGTAGTGCCAGTTTATACTGGCTAAAAACTTGCTTGTTGCTTGGCCACAACTTTTGAGTACTTATCCATCCTGTTGGTATACTAAAAATTACTTAGCTCAAGGATAGAAAGATTTGTGTTTGCTAAATGTTGAGGAAGGCTGGCCTGGCAGTCTCTTCTCTCTGTCCGTGTTTTTTTTTTTTTTTTTGGTATTTTTTATTGCTGCCCTGTTATTATATCATTTTACTTTTCTTGCCTTTTCTTTTCTCCATTTGCTTGCAGTATGGATAGTGCAATGGATGGAGGAGTGGACTTACTTCAACAGAGGCGTTATTTCCCAAGGTGAGTAATAGCCCCCATAGTGTTGGGCAATGAAATGTATTTCTTGGTTCTCTTGCCACCCTGCTTCAATTCATCTGTTGGTTCCAGATTCCTTTGTGGTTTCATGTCTCTATATTCTCCACTTTACTTATGGATCAAACTGCATTAAAATTATGCAAATTCATATCAATTACATCCTGGGGCTGTTTTTATTGTTTATAAAGGTAAATTAGGTATCATAGTTCTTGATCTTTCCTACCATCTTAAGATTCAGTCAAAACAAATTGATCTTTGGTTTTGTGGGATAGATTTTCTACCAAATGAAGTGTGCTTTGAGATATATGTTAATATGAAAACTGTATTAAGAAAAATTTGACAGAATTTTCCATCTGAGTTTCATCCGCTTTGCAGAATGTGCTTTTAGATGAAGGTTCTGGACTTCTATAATTTTGAAACCGATAATATTAGTTTTTATTCGTGTGCTTGTGCACTGTGTGCATATTCATTGATTTCTAATCCTCAGAGAAGATGTTATTTGTCTCCTTTGCACCAGTGGGATATGTAAATCTTTTGCTGTTAGTACAAACACATATGCTGTAGTTGTTATAGGAAGTTACTGAATAATCTTGGCACTTACACAGTTTTGATGTGGAGTTTGAAGATGTTATCTATCCAAAAGGGGATTCAGATGCAGTTTCCATTAGCAAGAGAGATGTTGATCTATTACAACCAGAGACTTTCATCAATGATACAATTATTGACTTTTACATTAAGTAAGTCTATGTTATGCAACGTTTTCATTTAGTTGCAACCAATCCATTTCTAGTCCTTAGAATGTTAAGGTTGTGTCACATAACTTGTTTCTGGTGAGATAATTTTGAAAAGAACTGAGGATCGAGTTTTTACGTGCTTTTTTTTTTATTTATATATGCAACTCCATTATTATTTCATACTCCTACATCTGTTAGAATTTGCTATGGTTTTACAGTAATGTGCTTTTTTTATGAAAAAAAATATGATTGGGTCGCAGGTATTTGAAGAATCGGATTCCTCCTGAGGAAAAGCACAGATACCATTTTTTCAATAGTTTTTTCTTTAGGAAGCTTGCTGATCTAGACAAAGATCCATCCAGTGTGAAAGATGGCAGAGCTGCTTTTTTACGCGTTCATAAATGGACCAGAAAAATGGATATATTTGGAAAAGATTACATTTTCATCCCTGTAAATTTCAAGTAAGAAAATAGTTAAAATAACACCTTTCTTTTACAATGTGATTTTATTCCTTTGCTAGTGTAATTTGTATGCATGTTTTAATTACAGTCTTCACTGGAGTTTATTAGTCATATGCCATCCTGGTGAAGTAGCTGGTGTGAAAGGTGAGTTCTTGGTGGAATGCGTGATGTTGAGTGGTGATCAGCTTTGTGTTTATATGTTTGCATCAAATTTCAGATGAAGATACATCAAAATCTGTCATAGTACCATGTATTTTGCACTTGGATTCTATCAAAGGAACTCATGCAGGTCTCAAAAATCTAGTTCAAAGGTATTACCTTTTATACTTGTTTGTACCTTTTTGTTTGACAACATATCTGCGCATGCATATTTCTGGACACACTAATGGGAAATGAAGAGGAACAACAATGGGAATTAGTATTTGATTATTTTGGAATTTCAATATAGTATGACTGCTAAAAAAAATAGAGTAATAATACTATATTGAAACTCCTAACAATCAAATATTGACATGTCGCTTCAATTTGTCAATTTGCCTGTCACACATGGATAAACCATCATGTTTCCATGTTGATTATTTTTTCAACCGTCATCTTGCTCATGTATAACAATGCAAGTTTTATGGCACACATCTCTCTCCCTCCCATTCGATCTTTTTTATCCTTTTCCTTGATGACCTTCATTTTATTGTATAATTTTCTGAAAGCAACCCCTTGTTATTTATATGTCACTTTCATTCACTGAAATGACAGTTATTTATGGGAAGAGTGGAAAGTGAGGCAGAAGGACACATCAGAAGACATGTCTTCAAAATTCTTGAATTTGCGGTTTGTCCCTCTTGAGGTATTTGCCTAGTCTTGGTTAATAAATTTAACTACTTCAGAGTGTATTACTGCAGAACAGTTCCAATAGAAGCTATCTTTTGTTATCTGGGCATATAGAGAAGGAAAAATGTGAAGGGAGTTTCAGGTCCTCTTTGCACATACATTATGGATCATGATCTCCCTTTAGTATGAATAGCTAAATCAGATGACCAACACTTTAAGCTTATGGAACTGTTTGTGTTATCTTAAATGGGATATGATATCTAGTAAATAGAGGAAAGTATTTTCATGGATTAAGTTTCATTCAGTTGAAGTTCTTTTCTAGCATTATATAAGGTGGCTTTTTTATGTTTAGAATCCACAATTCATATATAAATGAAAATATCATTATGTGCAAATATAATCTGACTGCAACATGTTTTGGGATTTGTTTGCTTGCTCCTCATTTTCAAGTAAATCAGATCTCGTTGAAAGTTGTTGCCTAACGATATATTATTACTATGATGCTTAAAAATTCATGAAGAAAAGGCAATTTTGTATTGCTTTTTGTGATAAGATAGTGTGTAGTTGTGCAGTAATTTGCCACATTGTTATGTTATAAGCTTCGGCCTGTATGTTTTTGTCTGATGCATGGTTTTATGATCTGTTTGGGGTTTGTGTACTGTGATTGTTCTCACATTTTGTTCATGTGTCTTATCAGCTGCCACAGCAAGAAAATTCATTTGATTGTGGCTTGTTCCTGCTTCACTATCTGGAACTGTTTTTGGTAGAGGCCCCTGTGAATTTTAGCCCATTCAGAATAAACGAGTTCAATAAGTTTGTAAGTTCACCCCATCAGATGTTTCTCTGAAAGATATTGCATTTCTATTTTTCCAAAGCCAAGGGTCTGAACATGGTAGAAAGTTGTATTTTGAATTCTGCAAGATAGTGAACAGAAATCTTGGCAATTTATGGGAGTGAATCCTGGCAATACATGGGAGTTATATTGCCCCTAAACCTTGAACTATGTTGATAATTAACCCTTTTTTTGTTAATTTATGTAGCAAAGCACCCTGAAGGCCTGAACATTTTTATTTTAGACACAGACTGTTTTACTTGAATATTGATACTGTAATTGATTATTTGTTTGTTCAGCCTTTCATATGTTTAGTCGTACACAGTTACTTTACTTTTCTTGATTTTTCCTTGAATGAACAGCTTAATGGGGACTGGTTTCCTCCTGCTGAAGCTTCTCTCAAGCGCACTCTTATCCAGAGGCTAATTTCGGAGCTTCTTCAAAATCGTTCTCGGGAAGTTTCTTCTGGTGGTTGCAGCATTGAACCTCAGTCTGATTTTTCAGAAATGAATGGGAAAGAATCTGGATTGGGGCTTGTTTCAGAGAGATGCACACCTGCTGGAGCTTGTCATGTTAATTTATCAAGTTCTGATCCTGGCCAGGGCATTGAAATTACTCTATTGGAAGCATCTTCTGTGAGGAATTCTCATTGTGTTGATGATTCTGGCTTAGTTCTCAGGGAATTGTTTGAGCCAGGAGTTGCTGCTGGATCATTACTTACACACTGTCCATCCTTTGACCAGTCATCGTCTTATTACCACCACCTTAATGATACTATGTCACAGATAGAGGTATTGACCTTATCTATTATTCTAGCTAAATGGTTTCGGAGGCATGCAATTTACAGTGCTTTCTTTTTGTTAGTTGAAACTTGAAAGTGGTAAAAGAGGTCCGCCAACGATCTCATTTGATTTTTTATGCTTGGCACTTTTTTTGGTTTTGCAGCAGGATGATACAGAAACTGGCGAGCAGTTTGTGTATTTCTCTTCTGGAGAGGCTGTTTTTCAGCAAATTGCAGGATTACCTCCTCAGGATGGTTCTATATCATGTTCTTTTAGAGGCTTTGGGGCTGATGATTCCTGGAATCCAGGGATTTCTTTGCAAGCAGATGACAATGGTTCATCTTCAGAAACATCAGACTGTGCCTCTGATGATTCAGATGTAGGAATCATTGAAAATTGTCCAGTTAAGGAAGATGTAGGTCTATGTCAGAAAGAGAAATCTGATCAACAAACATCTTCTTTGATGGAAAACATAGAGTGTTTGACAACAAGCCTTGCTGCTGCCTCAAGTGAGATGCTTGAGAATCCTGCCTTTGGAGATATACAAAACCTTGAAGGTAGTGAGGACACTCACAGGATTGATGATGGCAATGAGAATGTCAGTCTCGCCTCTTGTCAGGGAAATTTCTCAGCACCACTGCAAGAGGACAACAACTTGGTAGAGAATGTGGCAGAGGTCACTCAGGATGATATGCAAACAATTGAAGGTATACATAACCTTGAAGGTATTGATGACACTGACAGGATTGGTCATGGCAATGAGAATGGTAACCTTGCCTCGTGTCAGGAAAATTTATCTGCATCATTGCAAGAAGACCATGCTTTGTTAGGGAATGGATTACATCAAGATTTGCAAAAGACTGAGGCCACAGAGAATGATATGCAAATGTTTGGTGATCATGTGTTATTAGTAGAATCAGATGAACAGCAAGCTGCAAAGAGGCCCAGGCTTGGCCCTCCGCATGAAGTTGATGGAGAAATCACCAGAAGCCTGTCAAAGGATCTGTATTTGTAATTTAGACTGGAGATGGGAATTTCCCACTTATTTTGTTTACATATAATTGTTTTCCGGGATCTCACTAGATGTTGATGAATCAATCTGTGAATAGCGTGTCTGTATTGACAATAACTGGTGGACGGCTGTAGGAAAATTGTTTAGGTGCAGTTGCTGTCATGGTGATTAGTGATTGGTAGAAGTTCTATATTGAGGCCTGCCAGGCAAATATATAATCGAGCATATCTATATTTGCGGGCATTTGGTTTGTTCTGCAATTTGTCTGGTATGCGTGGAATATTTGATGACTTAATTGCTTTGTCATTTCGTTTCACTTCGCTCATAGAGTAAGTTTAAACCATATACAGCTGGAAACTCTATGGAAAAGGGCTGCTTTTGTTACTGATTCTACGTGTTCTTGTAGCTTACCAGCAAGAGCAGTGATTATATCGGAGGCATTTAGTTGCAGCAGGTCGGATTGGCAATGTTCAAAGCTTGAGGTCGCTGCTATCATGTCTCAAAAGTAATGTAGATCTCCACTCGAATGGCCCTAGCTAAATTAAGTAAATGGGCCGGATCGTATTAGGTTCATTGAAATGAGAACATATATATATTCCTTGTGTAAATACATAGGTGTCTTGATTAAAAAACAATAGGGTTTCCTCTCCACGTCAAACAATAGTCGTGTTTGAACCTAAATGTAGATTTTGAAAAACAAATTCCTCAGGATAATATGCTTTTAGTTGTTCTATGAGGAAAAAAAAAACTAATCTCAATTAAACCCATGTTTTTACAACGGATATAATCAGCTAAATGCCACCATAGAAATAATAATTCATTGTTTTTAACAATGGAGTCGTATTCCTACATGTTATGTAAGCTCTCCATAACATTATGATTATAATTATAAGAAAAACTAAAAGGGGAATGTTGTTTTTCTATTCGTTTCACTTCACTGGAGCGCAGATTCAAGTGCAATGTAGATTGTTTCAGTGTATGGTTCCTTTCTTTTTTTCTTGAGCAAATATCCATTTCAATCCCTTAACTTTTTTTTAATTTTATTATTTTATAGTATGTTTACATGGTTTTAAGCGAAATAATTCATTTTGGTTAACGTGCTTTTTCATATTCGTAGAGTCAAAAAATATCTTACCATTAAATTGATACTTGATTTTGAAAAATAAAATTTGATTTTATCAATTAAAAAATTAAAAAGAAAGGGACCAAATTTAACAAAGATACAAAGAAGCAACCTTTTTTTCATTTTTACTGTTCATTTGTTCATTTATGCATAAAAGTATAGTTTACTCTCTAAAATATCATTTTTTTTTTTGGCTCTTGATTTTTAAGATTTCACATTTCATGCTTACCCGAGCTCATTCGTGTTTGTCCTTGTTTTAGATATTTTATTCTTTTTTCTTTTTATTTTTTATAAAAACAATTCTCTTCAAATCAGTTTATTAAAATAATATGTAAGTTATAAGATGATATTATCAATTTTTATGAATAATTATGTGTTAGCTTAATATGTAAAATTTTAAAATAATCTGCTCATTAATATTTTTTTAGCATAAAATAATTATTTTTATTTTTATTAATCAAGTTTCAAATCTAATTTTTAAAAAAATAGATTTGAAACTTGATTTTTTTTCATGTAGATGCATGAAAATGATCAATTCATGATTTTTTAGATTTTTATTTGAAGCTCGTTTTTGTGATCATAATAAGTTCTTGTTTAAAAAATAAAAATTTTGATAAAGAAATTATTTTTTGTCAAAGTAAAAGATAAATGTGAGTAAGAAAACTAGGTTCTGATTAAAAGTATACTTTTTTTCCTTTTAAGTTCAAATAATTATAGTTTTTATGAATATTTTTTTTATTACTATTGCTTTTTATTCAATGAATTATGCTACTAACAAAAAAAATAGTTTAATCATAAAACAATACATTAAACAAAAGAGATGATTTCACGAGAGAAAAAAAAAAGACGTTTTTCCTTCACAATTTTATTCATTGTTTTTTTTTTCGAATGCTTATTTTTATCATTGTATAATTAAATAAAAAATAGATTTTAAAGGAAAAGGTTATTAAATCTGACTAGAGTAATTGGTTAGGTAACTTGATCTGGATTTATCAAAAACATCATCATTTAAATATTAAAACACATTATTTTGATTTTTTTTTAAATGAGTCAAGTTTTGATAAGATTGACCGAGTCACTCATAGACCCACTAGGTCAACCAGATCAACTCCTACATGATTTTATTTGAAACTAAGCTTCATCTCAGGGCCTGGTCAACAGGTTACCAAGGCAACCAATTGGGTCAAGTTAAATTTAATAACATAACTAAAAAATTCCCTATAGGAATGCACATACAATCATATTAATTAAAAAAAAACTAAAATTGCTTAGTGTCTGCACTATGAAATGTGAGTAGTTTTACTATGGATTACAACAGTGAAGTGATGATTCTGTCTTCCACAAAAAAGAATAAATAAACTAGTCATCGGGGGCAATATGATCTTTTATAAGAGTTAGTTTGTCATTATAAAATTGATTGAGGTCATAAAGGTCTTTCTAAAATTACTTAATTATCCATAAAAACAAAAAAAATATTGACCTGGTGTCAAGAGACTATTTCATCATTTCGCTTTAATTTTACAAAGTAAAATGACTTAAGTTCATTTAAAATCAAAATTTTACAAAACTGGCTTTTTGGGGTACCCGTACATTCATCATGATTTGTTTTTTGTTACAATAAGAGTGGTTAAGGGGTAGTTTGGTATTTTGATAGATATAGATTATTATTAAAAAAAACAAATTGGTTGGCGCGTCCAACATATGGCGTTGTCCAACAGCCAAATGGTGGCATCCAGGGAGGCGTTCGAATCGTCTTAATGTCCCCTCCATCACAACGAGACGCATGTGACCAACCTCCCTCTAGTTTGGCATCGACAACCCTTTTTTTTTTCCTTGATTTTCATGAATGACCCTCTAAATTTTAAAAAGAACCATTCAATTTGTTTTTCATTCGTATTTGATCTATGTTTTTTAATTACTATTTGTTTTATTTAAAATGATTTATAAAATTGTATTTTTTTAATTTTTTTATCCATCAGATTGGATCTTCATTCTTTTAATTGATATTTATTTTATTTGAGATTATTTTTTAAAAAATATTTCTTTTACAATTTCATCATTCTTAAGTTTTTTCCCTACCAGATTTGGTTTTTTTTATTTTAACTGCTTTTTTTATTGCCTTGAAGATTTTTTAAATTGATACACACACACACTTTAACATTGAATTAGTTGAAAATTGAATTTATTGATTGAATCCAAGTCTAGAATTTTATGAATTGTGAGTTATTGAGATTAGATGAGCTTTGTTTTGTTAAGGAAGGAATCGTTGCACACCTGTCTTAATATCTAAGAAAAGTATGGGAGATTAGCCTTTGTTCAAAAGATTTGTATGGTTTCGCTTAGTATTTTTTTATTTTTCTTAAGTTTTTTCTTTTAATTTTACCCTTTAAAATTTATTTAATAAAAAATTATTCTGTTTTTTTTAGGATTTTCACTAATTTTGAAAATAATTTGGGTTATCTTAGATTTTTTATTTGTCATTCTCTATTAAATTTATTTTTTATACAAATTTTATTTTAAATTAAATTAAATTATTTGATTAAATATAAACATAAAAAGAAATTATATTTTATTTTTTATGGTTAATTAATGTTATTGTTTTTGCTTTGTTTATCATCGATTTTTTTTTTAATTTTATTATTAAATTAATCAGGCTTATTGAACTCAGTTAGGTTAATAACTTGAGTTTTAGATTTTTCTTACTTCTTTAGAAATACTAATTTTATATAAATATTAATTTTTAACATCAGAAAAAAATTTAATTTGGTCTTCAACGTACCGGGAGCTAGCTATATATGGCATAAAAGTAATAATTTGGGTTTCGAATTCACATAGCAATTATGGTCAATGAGACTTGTTAAGAATTATTCGAGACTCGTAAATTAACCTCTACTTTTATAATCTTAATATAATTCATTATAAATAATTAAAAATTACCATAAAATAGACACGTTTAACTAATATATTTTACTTCTATTTGCATACTGGATTTTTGTTAATTCGACTAAAAAAATCTATTTGGGCCGAGAAATTCGTTAGCTAATCTATCATGATCAATGATGGGCCGTGGACGTGAATCTGAATCGTGGATTCACAATGAAGAAGACATGTCATTAAGTTCATAGACGACGCATCACTTGCAGCATCAATCCAAAACAAAAAAACCAACCGCTTTCCCGTTTTCCCGCAAGCAAACAAAGAGTTACCAGTTAAGCATTCACCTGTGAAATCGAATCGGAGAATGAAATTAGCTTCAGATTTCCGAAACCGAATTTAGAAACTGGAATCGGGTAACTCATGAAGTACCATCACCAGAATCTGTCACAGCGAATGGCTTTTGCTGGACTTTTCGTCCTTCTTCTACCCATTTTATCTCCTCTTCTCTTCAGCCCATTGAGCAGATCCTATCCTTCTCTCTTCTCCGTACGCTCTGCTTTCTATTCACAACATTTTTCATATCTATCTGTGCCCGTACTAATCTGTAAATTCGTTGCATTTGCAGGAGTGGAATGCACCAAAACCCAGGCATTTGCCTCTACTGAAAGCTGCTTTAGATCGCCATATTGTAAGTGTGTGCCCCCCTTTTCTTCTTTCTTAAAATTGGTCAAGAAATTTCAAGTTTGCAGTTTTTAACCTTTTCATTCAATCATTTATTTGTTTGTTTATTTTGTTAGCCTGTTAGACAAAAGAATGAGCTGTGGTCTCCTTTGCCTTACCAAGGATGGAAGCCTTGCATTGAACCCACCACGATTCACAGTAAGCAGTAACTGTTTAGCTAAAATAATAAACCGGATTTGTTGTCAATTAAATTAGGAAATAAATGAGAAAATACAATTTCTAACAAGGGTTCTTATATTTAATGTTATTCAAGCGTTGCCAACAAAGTCCCAAGGATATATCCAAGTGTTTCTTGATGGAGGGTTGAACCAACAAAGAATGGGAGTAAGTAACTGAATTGCCAAAATACATGTCTGTTTTTTCTTCTTTTCTTTTTTTAAATCCATTCTGTGAGAATTTGACTGATTCTTACAGTGATTTCTTGTTCTTGTTACTAAAGATATGTGATGCGGTCGCCGTTGCCAAAATACTGAATGCAACACTTGTGATCCCACACCTTGAAGTGAATGCTGTTTGGCAAGATACAAGGTATTTTGCGAGTAAGCTACCTTTGCAACCTCTCTTGCATTTTAGATTGCTGTAGAAACTCGAGACCTTAAAGTGAACATGTTCTTGCATGCAGTTCATTTGCGGATATATTTGATGTGGAACACTTTATTGATACCCTAAGTCATGATGTTGCAATAGTTAAAGAGCCACCCAGTGAGTACTGGTGGAGCACAAGAGAGTATTATGCTACAGGCATACGAGCTATGAGAATCAAAACAGCACCTGTCCATGGTTCAGCTGACTGGTATCTGGAAAATGTATTGCCTGTGTTGCAGAGGTTAGTAATTTTTTTATTAAATTGTTTTGAGGACCCCAATGATTTTATTGTCAGAGTTAAAAGAAAGCCATTCCTCGTGATTTATTGTATCTGTTGGGTAATTATTTCAAATTCTGCTATTCTTCTTTTATTAATTTATTTTCCTTTTATGGATTTTCTTTGGTATGTCCTCCTTGCACGTTGATAAGTCTACTTTCAGGCATTCTTTATTCGACTTGTATTCATTAAGGAAAATAATTGAATAATAGCTAGGTTGGTGACCAAGGGGTGTTGTCAAAATGAAAAACAAATGGAGCAGTGTGGCTTGCTTTATGCATTGATTACTTGGCATCATTTGGTTTGAAGAGCCGCATGACAATTAAAGCTATTGTGCTTTATTATAAGCTACCTCTGCTTTCAATTTCATCGTTGCATTTTAAGCTATTCTACCTAAATTCACTTGAATTATCTTAGTTCATGATTTGAGCTGGAAAATATGTAAGGACCCCAATCAATAAATCTTCAATTTACTGCACTGTGTTGATTCTTGCACTCATAATTGAATTTTAATGTTGCAGTTATGGAATTGCTGCCATTGCCCCATTTTCTCACCGCCTGGGCTTTGACAAATTGCCCCCAAATATCCAACGCCTACGTTGTAAAGTCAATTTTCATGCACTAACTTTCGTTCCTCATATCAGAGTGCTAGGAGATGCACTCGTAAATCGTCTCCGCCATCCTTTTGAGAAGTTTCATACCTCTGGAACTGGGTTCCTAAAGGAGAGGATGAATGATACCGAATCAGAGGGGACTGGAAAGTTTGTCGTGTTACATCTTCGCTTTGATAAAGTATGTTCTTCAAATCTTTCAAATGATGGACAGAAACTTTTCATATTTGGATTTGGGAACTTTTTTGGACTATATTAAAGGAGTTAGTTGCAGAATTGGACACCTTTTTTTGGAAAGTATGAACTTTCTTGCACTTCATCGTTTGTAAATGTGCGTACCTCGATAGTCTTTAAGAAATCTAAAAATTGTTTGTTGATCATGCATTGTCAATTAAAACCTGCTTCTACAAATGCATTATAATCACCCATCTTGATGATTGCCTTTGATTACTATCACATACTATTTGTTTATCACTCTAGAGTTTCCTTTTAAAGCAAGCATGTTTTTCAATAGCTCTTACCCTAACCTGACCCCATTCAGGACATGGCTGCTCATTCATCATGTGATTTTGGTGGGGGTAAAGCTGAAAGACTTGCTCTAGCAAAATACCGTCAATTGCTTTGGCAGGGAAGAGTCTTAAACTCTCAGTTCACTGATGAGGCATTGAGAAAACAAGGGCGTTGTCCATTGACTCCTGAAGAGATTGGATTGCTGCTAGCAGCTTTGGGCTTCAGCAATAGCACCCGTCTCTACCTTGCATCACACAAGGTTAGTATCGTACCTTCTCTCTTGAAACTTGGGAAGCTTTACATTTATTTCAGGATTCACAATTTAGTATTGTATGTTGTTTGTCAATTGCCTTGCTGAAACAACAGACTTTGCTCACCTGTGAGAATTTAACAGTTGGAGGGATGCCATTTTCAGGTTTATGGTGGAGAAGCAAGGATCTCTGCTTTAAAGAAATTATTCCCCCTTGTGGATCATAAAAAGAGCCTTGCCTCTGCAGAGGAACTGGCAAAGGTTGATGGCAAGGCTTCCTTGTTGGCTGCAGTTGACTATTATGTGAGTTTGCAGAGTGACATCTTTATCTCTGCTTCTCCTGGAAATATGCATAATGCCTTGGTAAGAAGAAAACATCTCTGTTGATTTATATTTCTAAGCATTTGCTATTTGAATAAAACCAAAGTATTTCTTGAAGATCATAGATGGCATTAAGTACTATCCATATCATGAATTTTCATGGGCTATGTGAAAGGGTTAGATCCAATGCTCTCAGTCATATCTAATGTCTCTGGCGAAAGGAACTTTTGCAATACCACAAGTAGCATTTAACCATGATGCATAACTTTGGATTTTATGTGTGAATGTTGTGGTGCAATATGAATTTTGTCGACCATAAGGTGACAGGGTACTTCTATTATCAGGTTGGACATAGAGCGTACCTAAACCTGAAGACCATAAGACCAAACATGGTGATGCTGGGCCCGCTTTTCCTGAACAAGAGCATGGAATGGCCAGAATTTCAGCATGCAGTTCTCAGTGGGCATAAAAGTAGACAAGGGCAGATCAGGCTGAGAAAGGAGAGGCAGTCGATATATACATATCCTATCCCTGACTGCTCGTGTCAGTCGTAACTGGGATGGGTACTAAATTTTGAGATTGCATTTTTGTAAGCATTGATGTCCTAGTAAACTCTGTTTGTGGCTTGTACATTCTGATGTTTAGATGTAATTTAATTTCAGCTTCCGATAATGTTGCATTTAATAGTCACATTGTAAAAGACTGAGTGGTGATTTCAATTTAGCCACTTGGAAAAGCATCTTCTATTATTGTTCCATTATGAAAGCCATTTTTTGAAATTCTGAAAATTAGGACAAATAATACAAATGCTAGGCGGCCACGTCCGAATGACATTGAACTCGGAATCTTGAGTCATTGTGGTAGATAGATGATATTTGTTTACCTTTAGAAACTGTGATTTGCTTGAGATAATTGGTCTGCAAGATACATCAATCCGATTTCCTAACTCAATCATCCATTATGAATATGGTATCTCAGAAATTTAAATATAATTCCTTCAACTGAAACATCCGGCGAGTATCCACTGTAAACAGATTCTGCAGACCCTAATACACATTCCCCAGCCTTCTGATTAGCCCTAACTTTCAATTTGACAATTATTTACACATATAGGCTACTAATAATGACAATGAACTGCATGCAGCAAGGTTTTAAAACACAGCTGCCGTGTTCTTGCATAAATTTAATGGTTAAAGAGGCATAAACTACAACAAGCTTCTGGTCACCTTCATCCTGCTAATCGCTTTGTGAGGTGCTAGGAACTGTCACGACTGTCTTTCTTATCCTTGCCAGAAGGAGATGGTCCTGCATTCTGGCTGGCAGCCAATTCCTTCGATTCTGAAGGGAAAGGAGATGAATCCATTTCTTCCTCAATTTCCTCAATTGGAAGAGTTCGTTTTGAGCCCTCCAAAGCAACACCAAGAACAATGTTCTCCTCCAATGAAGGTCTGGTCATTAATGGTGATGCAACAGATCTCTCAATATCCTGCTTACTCTGTGAAATGTCAGGACTCTCAGTTCTTTCGCCGACAGATTCTGTGTTAGAAACTGAGGACCCCTCAGGCGTTGCTCCATTAGAGGTTATGCATTCAGAATTCGGTCCCAATGTCTCCTGCCATCTATCCCCCATATTTCCATTAGACTGCTGTGCTCCAGGACTGTTTTTAACTGAATTGTCAGGCGTTGAACTGATAAGTTGAGGATCAGATGCCGAGACATCTGAGACCTTAGAATTTGTGCTGGAGTTGGAGGTAGATTTTGCAACGACCTTATCTCGTTTTGAATCAACAACTAGCATTGATCCAGCCTTGGTATCTGCTTTCAACTCAGATACCAGGGCTGCTTCAACCTTTGCATCTTTTTCCTCATTAGCACGAAGTGAACGATTTGAAGCTTTAACTTTATCTTCACTGTTAATTTTATAAGAGGGCTCAATCAGCAATAATGGATGGTTAGCAGTGGCTCCAGAACGTGTGAAAATGGAGTCAGAAAATGGCACATTCTCCAAATCAGCCTCACTGTATATTTTCTGTACTGTACGAATGGGTGTGGCAAGCCGAGCACGATGATGGCTGATAACTCTAAGAAGATCCAAGAGGACTGCTTCCTGTACCATTCCATTAACAATAACAGGTCAGTTTTGCTTCAAGTACTAAGATAGAGCAGATCAGCAGTCGCCCTATCCAATAAGGTTGATCTCTCTTCCTTCAGATAAAACAATACATTGTCATTCCAAATGTTATTACATCAAGTAGATGACCAATAACTGATGGCTTATAGGAACCGAGTGGCTCTGCCGTTATTTACTATTAATGGTCTCTCAGCATCCCAAACAATGCTGTCAGAATGCTTGGTTGGTGAGCAAAAGCTTTCTGGACAACAGTGAAATCTCTTTGCGAGTTTTGTTTCAGGTTTCTTTCATATATCCTTCAGTAATAGATGCATAATCACAGCATGGCTAGACTCTAACAGTTGCAACTCAGATACAATAGAGAAAATATTAACAACAGCAACGGAAATAAACTATTTGTCATCATAGCCTATAATATCTGGACAATCACATTTAAGTATTAATAAAAAATTAGTCTTACCTTTACGCACAGGTACTCTTCAAAATGTGAGGTTTTCACAAAGCATGAAACCAAAATCTGCATCAGAAAAACATTATGACATGGAAAAAAGGTTAATGTTGTGTTTCTAAATAAGAAACCCATAATAAACACATTCAAAAAGCTCACACAGTTGAGATAACCCAGCAGAAAATGTCAGACAATTGGAAGATATGGCCATCCAGATGCCTTACAAAACATTACATGTGATTGTGCAAAAAAAGCAACCTCTACATGTAAGAGATCTAATAGATCTCTTTTTCTCGAAGAAAGAGAATTATATGTTTCAGTTGATTCATAATTGTGATCTGGGAAAGTTCAGGTTTGATTATTTTTCTGATGGTAGACATTCATTGATACTGTTCAACATTCATGAGCCAGTAAAAACATCATTTCAGAAAGACTGATGCAAACTGATGAAGTCCAGAAACTCAAGTCACCAGACACTTCATGTTGTTTGACACTATAAAATGTACAATCATGACAAACAAAGAAATTTCACTACCAAAGAGAAATTGATCAAAAATAAGGCCAAGGAAATGAATTCTCGTCATCTCTTTCCAGACGTCACTTCAACTTTCTTGTAAGGGCTTTCATTGTAAAAGCAGGTGAAAGAATCTCAACTCAGAAGAAGTATAATGCAATTAAAGCCTTACCATAAGAGCTTGATTCTCGGGATTGATATTATCCAGGAAAACTCTTCTGTGCAACCTTTGCTGCTCAATTTGCGGATTTTTGGCCAAAACTTTGCGCATATCAGCTACAATATTCTGCATGTAGAAAATGCAGCGCCTAACTTATATCCTCCTTTCAGGTCAAAGAAGCACCAAAAAGCACTAGATTGTTATAAAATATTTACAAGCAGGTGAACTGGTATTGCTCCTCACATGAATTTTTTTGACATCCAAGTGACTGATGGCAAGGTGGGTCTTGATGCGCCAATGAGTCTTCTGGCTAAGATTTCTCACAATACTCACACTGAACTTGTGGTTCGGAATGTGAACAGCTTCACGATCATCGCCTCTTATAATTGTTGGTGACCACCAGCCCACATGCTGGAACAGCATGAGAGTTTAATTAGATAAAGAACAATAAATGGTTAAAGCACCTAGAATTCAGTTTCTTCTCTCTTTTACAGAAAGGAATCATATCATTGATTCCTATTTCAGTTTAGATGAAGTTGACTGAAGAAAAAATAACATGCATATACATGATATGTTCTGAATAGTCTTATTCATACTCCCTATTTTCCTGCTTCACAATAAGATGAAGGAGAAAAGGACAAACCTCAACAGTACCAGAAACTTCATAACCTTCAATTTTTGTCTGAATCCATTCATTCAAAACAAATGGCCGTGTAGCATGGATCATTATACTTGAAAGGAAATTCGTAAATATCTGAATGCACAAACCAATCAGGTAAGTGAAGATCCATTTAAGGTCAACAAAAATCACATGATGTATCTTCAGTATTAGAATCCACAATAAGTGATTCCAAAACTGCAGTGAGTTGTTGTAATGATATGCCTAGTAAGCCATAATTTACCTCTCGACCAGCAAGCGTGAGCAACACTGTACCAAGTCCTCCAGCTGTGAGCCACTTTTGTGTGGAGAAACCCAGCAATTCCATGAACAGAGATACAGCAGCAATCCAGACTGCAGTATAAACAGCTTTTCCAGCAAAACCAAAGCCCATCTGCCAAAGCAAGAAAAAACTACTTTATTCTGGTGCTTAAATCACAAGCGACCTCTCTATAGGTAAATTTATAATCACGGGAGTCCTTGAGCAAAAACTTCCCAACAAAACAAATGAATCAAACACAACACTGATATGCTTCCTAAAACAAATAGAAATATGATGTGCTTTAAACGTGATAGCTTTCAAGAGAATGGCAGGCGTTCCAACATTTGGAAATTATGGCATGATCGGAAAAAAAGAAGCAGCTTGCACTGGTTATTATGGGAACTCAGTAGAAGGTGAGCTGATGTATTGGCTTGAGATACTTTGTCATCTGGCTACACATTGGATCTCATTGATTTCAAGAATTAAATTATAGACCACTTCAAGAAACACGGTGTCAAAAAACTATCTCAACCCAAAAGCTTAAACTATTAGGTGAGGTCCCAAGATATAATTTATATTATTCTCTAACATCCAACACATTTAATATCCATAAGACATTCCTAGCATTCTGTGCAGTCTCAGTGTTGGTCACCACATTTAATCAATTATTTCTTCCAAGTGTTCCATGATGAAAGTATGCACTTCTCCACTACAAGTTCCTGAGAACTGCAGCACTAGAAAGATGTTAAATATAGTAGAAAAATTTAAAAATCATGGAAAACATACATTTCTCGCATCACTGGATTCATTTGTCTCTGTGATGAATTTTTGTGCCTGTTGAATCAAGCTGTAAAGGGAAAAAAATGGTCATATCTAAAAACATAGTTCCAAGTCCTCATATGAAATTGAAAACCAAAATACTAGGACAATCGACAACCTAGAACCTTGAAAGAAAGGTATCATATCATCAACATCCAATGATAGCCAACAGCACTTGAAGCTTGAAAGTAAAAGTACAACCAATATGCGTAACCAGAAACCAACATAAAAATTGGGTTGCTAAGTGATTAGTGGAAGTGAAAGAGCTAGCAGTGAACCCATCAACCAGCAATCAAGTATTTGACCATTTCTAAGAGTAACTATAAATGGATATAATTCCTAAAGACTAAGTGTGGGACCCAGGCAGACATACCTGGACAAACAATAGGCAAATGCCACCACAGTTGATAATGAACGAACAAAATTCAGAAGTCGTTGTTTCACAGCCTGGCTCACTTCCGATTGTAGAACTACTGGATCTAATGCTCTGAAATATACTGGCTATAGTTAGTGCTAAGTGAATGATGGGTACTGTATCTGGAAAAGAATTAACTCAACTTCTTACCTGCAGATGAGTGTTGCTCCAGTCCATAGCAGCAAAGGTTGAAGATAAGAGGTCATAACATAATGTGTGCTACTCTTTTTCCAACTATTATCAGATTTCTGCAGGAAATTGCCAGAAAGGAGTGGATCTGGAATTATATGATTGAGATAACAAAGCAGGATTAAGGGATCATTAGACCCCTGTTAAAGTAAAAGGCATGTAAGATGGTAATATAATCAATACATGGAGAAAAATAGTCCTTCCCAACCATATGAGTGGGCCAAGTCCCCATGCAGCAAAGGTAATGATACCAATAGCTGGGATCAATTTAAGCACCAGATTACTTCCACGAAGAGCATCATAGGACCTGCATGACACATCAAAAGTGTTAAAAAGACTTCTTTCTAGACAATACATTCCATAAGAGGGGGGAAAGGAAATGAAGTATTGCAGGAAATTGTCATGCAATTCACATTTAAGATGTGAAAATATTTTTGTGTTAAATACAGCTTGTGAACTCAAATACCAAATATAAACCAGAAATTAAGCTGTAACCATAGAAAGGGGAGAAAATCTTAACACAGCACTTGCATTGGTATGTGGATATGTGATACAAAATTCAGTCGCCCCATTTGAACTAATGCTCTGCAGGGATGGACACAAAAGATGTAAATGACATGTGAATATACCTTGTAAAGGCCAATGCTGCAGATTTCAGAACAGGAATCTCATTCCCTCCACCTGGAGTTAGAACAGATCGGCAGAGGAACACATTACATCTGGAAGGTACAGGACTCGGTGGCCCACGTGTGCTGTTCAGAAAATGAAGACCCCAAGGATCCAGTCGCTAAACATGCAACACAGAAATTCCTATGGTTTCAGACTCTTCTTACACAATAAATAAAAACTCATCATAAAAGAAATGTAACGCAGAGTGAGAATAAAACAGTAGCATCAATAACCTTCATGGACAGATTGAGATGAGAAATTTAAAACAAAAGACCACTAGTAATTGGGAGGGATTGCTTCTAAGTAACATGTAATTCTTTTAAATCCATACCAAGAATTGAGAAGAGAGATTGGCATTAACGAGCTGCACTCTGCTCGCACTCTGTGAAAAAACAGGGAAATATAAACAGACCACGTAAATTTCAGTTTTGTATTCGCTTATTGGACTTCAATTCATATGAATTTAAAATAAAAATAAAAACGAAGAATTGCTTACAGTATATTGATTATTGCATCCAAGACAATTGTGAACCCTTAGTTCATGAGACAATTGCATAGAACTAGCACGCGTCATACTCAAATTCAATGTTGAAGATGCCGTTGCTTGTTGCTCAATATTTCAAACTCACTTCACCTTAGAAACTCTAGCCTAAACTATGTTTAAAATCTGAGTGCACAGATCAAATACGTATATTAGTGTACAGAACAAACAATTATTGAAACCTGCCAAGATCAAAGTTTCAGTGCATGAACCAAAACAGAAACTACATCAGCAATTAAGAACATGAATCTTGGAGCTAAAATATTGTAATATAACTTTCTTTTTAAGCCTAATGTAACAGGACTTTGACTTGATGCTAATTATTTTAGAAGAGGCTTCGATTTTCCTTCTCTCCACTACTTTCTCAACAACCAAACACAAAAAGAACTCTAGAACCTAATCAAAATCTAAACTGCAACTTTGAGTTCTTTTATCAGGAAAGAAACGATGACATCTTCCGGGACAATTAGTGGGAAAATAAAGAGGGAAGGAGTAAAGAAATTGGATACCCTAAAGTTTCTATTAAGTTTCTTCGCACTTTCTACTGGGAAAAAAAAATAATGAACGGAGACTTCTTTTGTTAGGGAGAGTTTTGAAGTTGCCAAAGTGGTTGCGATTTCGCTAACGTGCGCATGAGGTTGAATTTTGCTAGTGCCCACGTGGTCCAATAGTATTACACAATTTCGGATTTTGTGTAATTCTTTATGGGATCCTTTGAATTTTTTAATCTTTTATAGCATACTATGCATATTTATGTGGCGCCTTGCCGGCTCTGGACTCATCCTTTGCTAACATGCGCGATACGCGTGTTGTTGTTGTTTGGAAGGCGACAACTCAACTAACATGCGCTTAGCGGTGAGGATAATTTAAAAGAAAATTAATTTAAAAAAAAACCCAAAACAAAAAAATTAATCAAATAAATGAAGGTCAAAATTAAAATAAAAAAATAAATTTTATTTTTTATTTAAATTTAAATTTGAAAAGAATATTTAATTTAACAAACGGATCAAAAAAATTAAAACAATCAAAAAAATAATAATCAAAATTCAAATAAAAAAAATTATTGAATAGTGAATTTGAAAAAAATGATCGATTTAACAAAAGAAATCTAAAAAAATCCAAAAAATGAGAATCAAGTTGAAAGAAATAACACATCACAAATTAAAATTGAATTATAAAATTAAAAATAAATCAAAAATTCACAAAAAAACCAGTAACAAATTAAAAATTAAAAAAATAAAGACTCAAGTGAAAACTTTTATAAATCAAATGATAACTCTGAAATTTTACACGAGCAATATGAATTTTGAGGGCAGAATAGAGAAAAAAGAGGAGCAGAAAGCATTGCCAGCTACAAATCACACCGCCAAAAAAAAAGGATTTCATGGTGCTAATGACATGGTGGAGAGGGATTTCAACTGCAATGAGACGCTTTGTATACACCAACATGTGCATTGCAAACGCTAAAATCTTTTTCTATTTAAATAATACTTAACATTTATTTAAATACTAAATTATCCTTACTTTTCTTAACAGTAACAAAAAAAATAGTGAAAAGACTGGAAAAACCTTGAACACAAGCTTTAAGTTTTTCGCTTCTCGGGATAAAATTATTGTTTTACTGCATTTTAAAAGGTAAATGGATAAAAATATTTTTATATGCCAACTTTAAAATTTTAATTTTCAAGGACAATGTAGTCATCTCGCTATGCATAAAAAAGTAAAAAAAAAAAACATATCCACCCCCAATTAATTTTTTTAATAACTAATATGTCATAATTTTAATGTTTTTAATAACTAATGCGATTTTATGTAAGAATAGAAAAATTATTATTATATTGTTCTAATAAATAATGCTTACGATTTTATATAAATAATGTTTGCCCAAGCATAATTAACTTTGGTTAATATAGAGAAAAGGAGAGGAGTAGACTTTAAAATGTCAATAATTTCTTCTAATTTCTAGGATGTTTGGTATTTTTTTATTATACTTGATGTGTATAAACAACTAAGAGTAAAAAAAAAAATTGAGTATAACTAAAATACTTTTCATTAGATTTTTTAATTTGTTTTTTTAGAAGTTAAGTTGATTGATTAGATTAACTATAATAATACAGTAAAAGTGTAATATGATGTTGAAGAGTTTATTTAATATTATAATAGTGGTTATTTTTTATAGTATTGTTTTAATGCCTTGAAATAAATTTTTTTATTTTTAGTATTAGTATATTAAAATAATATAAAATTACTAACAAAAATTAATTTTTTAAAAAATCAAACTTAAAAAAAATCCAGCGTAAACTCAAACATGCCAAATAATTATTTTGAAAGCTTTGAAAAAACAATTTCACGTGCCCAAAAGTTCCAAATCAAATTTTGTTGTTTTGTGAACGTGTTTGGTAAGGGGCAGTGTTGGACGTCGTGAAATTTCATGGAACAAATTTGAACAGCACACGGCAATCCTTGTCAGCACTCATCCATGGACAGTGGCCATAGTTTCAAGAGAACTATAAACTTCGGCAAAAAACACGTGTGTGGTGCGTGGATATTCTTCGACGGCGTTTCTCGGGTGGACATTATTACTTTTGTCACGTATGAAGACGAGTTTACGCTTCCTGTGGGCCTTCGCCAATGGACGATCAAATCACCTCCAGAGGGAAGGGTCCTTCCCTTTTTGGCCGATTGTGGGCGAGGAGGGATTCGAGCCTCGACACCGTTGTTTGTAGCCATGTGTTCTAATCCTCTGAGTTACAGGCCCGCCTCATCTCTACTTAATCTGTTTCTTGAAATACTCTAAAAAAACCCTTTCCTCTCCCCAACCATTTCATTTTAGGTTAAGAAGATACGGAAACATCTCTTTCTCTATAAAGACGGTGCGTTCCGAGGCTTGAAGTGGGAGAGGGGCTTCCACATCGTTATCATTGGGAAGCTATGAGTTTGTTTAGTAGTGTGGTTGTGATTATTTGTTAAAGTGTTTTTTATTTTAAAATACATTAAAATAATTTTTTTTATTTTTAAAAAAATTATTTTTGAGATCAGCGCATCAAAATGATTCAAAACATACAAAAAAAATTGAACTTTTTAAAAACACGGATTGGTCTGTCTTTCCAAACAGACTCTATGTTATCGTTGCCAACAAAGTTTGGAAATGCAGGTCAACTCGTATTTTTAAAAAAATTAATTTTTTTGTTAAAAATTAATTTTTTTATGTTCTGGATCATTTTGATGCGTTATCTGAAAAATAATTTCTAAAAAATAAAAAAAAATTATTTTGATACATTTCAGAATGAAAAGCACTTTGAAAAACAACTGCAACCACACTCCCAAACAGCTAAGTTTGACATTTTCTCCCAAACAGCTAGGTTTGACATTTTAGAAATCAACGATTAATTTTCACAAAAATCAAAATCTAAAAATACTAAATTTTAATAGAAAATTGCCTTCCATTAAAAATTTATCAAATTTATGTTACGGAGTAAATTAAAAATATATATAAAACTAAATTGAGCTTCTTATAATTTACTCATTTTTTTGTTTGAGCTTTTTTTTTTAACTTGCTTTTGTTTTTCATAAATTACTTTATATTCTAGATCAAATGAATTTCTTAATTCAAATAAAAAATGAAACTATCCTCGTATAATATATCATAAATTCCCACAAACAATAAATCATAATCTCCCTAAACATGATTTCTCTCTCCTCGTGGTGATCTAAATCCAAATCAAGTCGCTAATCTAGTGTTTTTATTTAAATTCTTTCTCTTTTCTCGTTTTGAACTAACAAAATCCTTGCAATTTTTCAGCAGGCAAAGCATAAAAGCATGGCAGCCCATCAAATACAATGGAAGTTTGTGAGTTTTAGGGTTTGAATTATTGGATTTAAGGTTGAATTTTAGGTTTTATCTTTTAAATTATTATAAAAAAGGATCTTATAATGTATAACAAGAGAAATAAGATCATTGAAGAAATTAATGGCTTAATTTTGGTAACTAGTACTTAGATTTTTCAGACATTTTAATATTTTTTTCTTATCTTTATGTGAAAACGAATCATCCAACAGCTTGAGATGGCACTATCCCATTGGAAAGTTGAAAGTTAAAGCATGTTCACCCTATAGGCTATAACACAAATTAAGCCGACAAGGTATTTCAACTTTCAATGAGTGACCATATTCACTTGACTCTATTTAAAACTGAAAATCCCATGGCTCATATTATTTTAAAAAAAAAGTATGGAATTGAAAAGGAAAAAAAACCAATTGATGTAATGTATGGAATTAAAAAATATATATTAATTATATAAAAAGAATTAAAATTAAAAATAAAAATTAAAGTAACGAGGTTTAAAATTTTGAAAAATAAAATAAATTTTATTTTTTATTAAAGGGTAAAATTAAAAAAAATTAAAAAGTACCTAAAAAACTGTAAAGGCCCTGAACATAGCTTGCAGGGGTAAAATTATAATTTTACCTTACCTTTTTTTTTTTTGTAGCCAGCAGTGGGCACACTATCCATCATCAGCTGCAAGCCTAGCAACGATCACAAAACGTTGCCATTGCAAGCACAAGCAGCAACACGAGGCTGTGGCCTTGCCCATCGGCATCCCTTAGAGTATGTTTGGTAGTGTAGTTGTGGGTGCTTTTTAAATAATTTTTTATACTAAAATATATGCTAATAATATTTTTTTATTTTTTAAAAATCATTTTAACATTAACCTATAAACCATATTAAATTTTAATAAAAAAAAATTCAAAATTTTTAAAATACAACCGTAGTTACATTATCAAACAAGCTCTAGCCTGTGTGTCAG
Source organism: Populus deltoides (assembly GCA_015852605.2). Lineage (NCBI taxonomy): Eukaryota > Viridiplantae > Streptophyta > Magnoliopsida > Malpighiales > Salicaceae > Populus > Populus deltoides. Next base: position 8,042,932 of record CM027571.2, read on the forward strand.
GCCAAACGCGCTTGCAACTAGCATTGTCGCATGTGGAGATGCAGCCACCCCGAAACCATTTGTTTTTTAGAAAATTACCTTCACCATTTTGTAGTTTGATATTTATTTGACTCTGCAACTAGTCTTTTAAAATTTACATTTTATACCCTGAATTTTAAAGATAGGAAGCACTTTACATCATCGGTACTTGGCGCAAAAAAAATCAACAAAAAATATCTCTATTATATTTTAAATAATGAATGAAGACCAATGAGGCCTCAAAAAAAATAAAAAAAACCCACTAAGTGACCCTTTTTTCCTGTAAAAAAAACATTTTTCAATGTTTCAATAATAACAAAAATACCATAAATTTTAGTTTTTAACAAGATCTCCACTTTCCCCCACCACTTCCGTCCACAAGCAGCCATTATTTACCAAGAAAAGAATCCAACAACCTCCCCATCTTCAATTCTCTCAAGCTCTTCAATGCTAGTGGTATTGTCAACCCCCTTATCCTCAATTTTCTCATTCTTTTATGAAGTTGTCTTTACCTCATCTTGTCTATCATGCCCATTAAGTGATATATCAAGCAACTTTTTTTACCAAATTTGAAAACATCCTTTACTTTTTTATTTTGGGTATTTTTACATGTAAAAAATAAATATGATGGATGAAAAATTAGTTATTCTTATAAGTTAAATATTTATTAATGAAAATAAAATAAAAATACTCTAACGAATAAAAATTTAATTATTTTTATGGTAAAACTACTTTACATCAATTGTTTCTCAAAATAACAATCTATTTAATAAATTTATCACTTCCAAATATATAAAATATAACAATAAAATGATAACTTATTAGTTACTGATGGAATATATTAATAAATGTAGATTTTTTTGATTTATGACTTGAATTTTTTTATGAAACTAAATAAGATATTACAAAACGATTTATTTCTAACATGAATAATTTTTTTTATTTGTCGCTTGACATTAAATTACTTATTTTTACGATTTGAACACTATTTAAAAGGAAAATTTAAGTTTTGTTAATTAGAGGGGTAATGAGATTGAGAGCTAGTTGAGTCCCCATACCAAAAAAATATTGAGGGACTGTTCAGAAAACAATAATCTAATTTTCTAAAAAAAATAGAAAAGGAAAAGGAAAAAACTAGAATCTTTTGTTCAAAACCAATATTTTTATTTTATGATTTTCAAAATTTGTATTAAGTCTTAAAAATAATCTTTCTGTTTTATTACAAACTTTATAAATAAGAAAACAAGTACTTTTAACTAGAACGATAAGCAATACGATATTTCTCTTTTTGAATATAATCACTTTTATCAACAAAAAAAACATTATAAATATTTATTTTACAATTTCAAATATATTTGTTTGATGTTATAAATTTTTATTTTACTATAAATATAGCAAGAATTGTTTTTTGAGCTTACAAGTAGCATGCAACCTTTTCAGGATTATTTTTTATATGAATAGAACAAAAGTAATAAATTTAATTAGATTATCACATATACAAGATATTGAGATGAGTATTATAAATTATAATTTTAGTTTTATAAAAACAGTAATAATTTAGGATTACTTTTATTTATTTTTATAGTGTAAAATCTTCTTCTTCTTTTTTTTATTGTCGAGCATGCCCCTATATTCCAAAGAAAAAAATGTTTTTTTTTCCAGTAAAATATCAAAGTCTTAAAATATTATATTTAAAAAAAATCAAGAATGTGATTCTTTTTTTAAAAACAAGAAAAATCGTATTAGTTTTTTTATTTTATTTTTGATGATTGATACATCATTAACTTGAGACTGAATTATCTTTTCAAATGATACGACAAGTGTCCCGTTTATGTTGGTTTGGTGCAGTTAGGAGAATAAATTATTCTATGTATTCATCCTAATATATAAAACTCTTCATGAATTAACTGTCAGCATATAACTTAAATAATGAGATTCTAAATTTATTTTTAAAAAATTATCAGTTCAAGTTTTATAAATTTCAGAACTATTAGAGATTTACATGGTCATTAATTTTAGAACCCGTGTGATTAATCAAGATACGCATAAATTGACCCGGACACTCGTATTAAAAAAAAAAAAACTCTTCATGAATTCACAAGGATGAAAAGACACAGTAAATGCACATCATTGAGAATTTTATATTTTTAACCATACACAAATAATCATATCCTCAATAATCAATCTCCCATGGCATCTATAATAATATGCGTACCAAACACCCTCAAAGGTTCTGTCAACTAACTCTTCTTTTCATTTGCTGTAGATGTGTTCATAACTAGTTTTGCTTTTGTCGAATTTATTTGTTTGGTATTGCGGTAGCTATTCTGATTGTGGTTTTAAAAAAAATATTCTAAATTTATTTTTAAAAAATTATCAGTTCAAGTTTTATAAATTTCAGAACTATTAGAGATTTACATGGTCATTAATTTTAGAACCCGTGGATTAATCAAGAAAAAAATTGAGCCTTTTAAAAAAAACTCTTCTGGTTCACTTTGAAAGTTGGAGATTAGTTTTTAAAAAACACAAATAATATTCCTCAATAAACCACCCCCCCCCCCCCATCTAAAATTATGATTGAAAACCCTAAAGGTTGAACAAAACTCTTTTCAGTTTAATGTGTTCATGGCTAAAAATGCTTTTGAATTTATTTGTTTGGTATTATAAAATAATTTTAAAAAAAATTATTTTATAAAATACTTTGAGTTGGGTTGGTTTGAAAAAATAGGTGTTTGGTTAAATATTGTAGATTTAGACTGAATAAAAAGTAGTTTAATATATTTGGTTAAATACTTTTGAAATTAGGTTGTAAAATAATTTTAAAAAATATATATTAAATATTGATGGTTTTAATTTAAATATGTAAATTAACTTTGCTATTAAACCATCTAAAAAATAATATTTTTTATTATTCCATTAAACCATCTACAATTTCATTACGTACAAAATTCATCCGATAAGAACTACAGTTTTCATAATTTTTTGAGCGTGTAATAAAATTAGATAAAATATTATCAGGAATAAAATTGATTTGATATTATAGTGTTGCGAGTGAATTTAATTCACTATACACTACTTTTTCTAGAAAAAAAAATATTTTTTACATGACAATGCGAATGAATTTAATTCATTCTAAACTAGTATTTTTTTTATACAAAAAATAAACACACTGAAAAAAAAATTGTTCTGGCAAACAATGCAAGTGAATTGCATTGTTCATTGTTTTAAGTGAACAGTGCAATTCACTTTCACTGTTAACTGAAAATGTTGATTGAAGAAAAGTAGTCAGGAGTTGCTTCGTCAAAATCGTGTTGCAAACATAAATTATTATGGGTCTACCAAAATTAAATTGCATTTTTTTAGATAACTAAACATAATGTTTGTTGTGATTGATTCAAATGTAGAAGCAACCTCACAAACAAACGTTTCTTAACGCCTCTGGTCTGAAGCTGGAAGATGTTCTTTTGGAAAATCTGTCTTAGGCCTAACCCATTAATACAGGTAACGGTTTTCCCCTGTTAATAGGTATAAATGAATGGAATTAAGCGGAGTCGATTGAAAAAAATGAAGCTTGTGTTTCGTAGTTGAATCATATGTTTGACAAACTTTGTAAATAATATTTTCAAATCTCATATATTAATTCAAGTTTTTTAATTGATATTATATTATAATACGGTATCAAAATTTTATTGACCAGATGATCATGAATTTAAATTTTCTCACTTTGTTTTATTTGATAAAATCAAGTATAAAATAATATAAATTTTTAAAGATAATATAAATTATATCTTGAAATCTCAGTTATGAATTTAAATTCTTGGTTAAAATGTTTTTTTTATAAATTACAATGACATATATACATTAGATATAGAAGGAACAAATTAAATTGATCTTCATAAACAACATACTTGCACACACATGATATTTTCAAATAGCACAAACTCTGGTTTTATACTATGAGATATTTATCATAATCCATTAGCTTATACATCATAGTGAATTTAAAGTGAAAGAAATGTATAATTATATTAACATATTAATTACCATCCTTCGAATAATTTTTATTGTAACTAATAAGGGTGCTATTTGAGTGAAGGAGTCAATTGGAGCATTTTATTTATCTTGACTTTCATTATTAACTCATATTTTCTTTTTAGACGTAATACATACTACTCGAGTCCACACTTTGCTATGGATTGGATCAAAATCCAGTAACTGCATTATTAAAAATGCAAGTGTCGCTATTTTTTATACACGATAAAATATTTGAAATGAAAATTAAAAACATGATTAGTATATTAGATTACCACTATATTTATTAATTAATAAATAAAAGAGTAGGTGTGGCCTTTTTGACCTAACGGGTCAAGAGCAAACTGATCACCCCGCCCGGATAGCAATCTGGTTATGAAAAGAAATTTCACGCCACTGTTGTTTTCACCTATACCTGACCTTAGCTCAAGTGTAAAACAACAAAATATTAAATGATTAAATCGCAAAAAAAAAATCCAAGAAGTTAAATAAATATTGAAAAATAAAACTAAAAAAAAAATATTAGCTCAAAAAAAGAAGAAAAAAAAAAGCAAACTCGGGTCCCCTAAACTTGAGTTAATCTTCCAAACTTATAACCTGTGGAATCCTGGATCCATGTTCAATCAAGAAGCTTAATTCCCAACTAATTTAACTTTTGAAGATGAAATCGCAAAAAATAAACTAAATTACAAAAAAATTGTAAAAAAAAACCAATAAAAAGAATAAGGATCAAATCACATAGGAAAAAAGAATAAAAAAGGATGAAAATTGTAAAAAACATCAACCCTAAAATTTATTTAAACCATAATAAATAACAATCAAAAGAATATGAATCAGATTTGGCAGATAAAAAATTTAAGGAGGATGAAATTGAAAAATAAAAAAATATTGAAGGATGAAACTAAAAATTTAGTTTAAAAATGAAAAAAAAGAAGTAGATCTGGATGAATCTCCTAAACTTGGGTTAATCTTCCAAACCTGCAACACATGTAATCCTAAATTCGGGTTCAATTAAGAAGCTCAATTCTCAACCAATTTAATTTTGAAGGATAAAATCACAAAAAATAAAATAAATTAAAAAAAGTTTCCAAAAAAAGAATTGCAATAAAAAGAACGAGGATCAAATCACATAGGAAAAAATAAACAAAGGATGACAATTGTAAAAAAACATCAACCCTACAAATTATTCAAACCAAAACAAATAAGGATAAAATCTGACAAATAAAAAATTAAAGGAGGATGAAATTAAAAAAATCCAATTTTAAAAACCGTTTCAAATAAAAAAATATTAATTAAACGAATATGAATTAAATCCGAAAAAAAAAATTAAATGGCTACTTTGAAAATCTAGAGTGACATGCACGAAAATTAAGGTAGAGAGGGCAAAGAAAAAAAGAAAAGTAAACAAGGAAGCCCATTATTGATAAACAAAGGAGAAATATTACATGTGTTATCTTTATTAAAACAATAAATATTTTATATTGAGCTAATAAATATAAAGCATTAGCTCGTACATTACATGTGCTAGTCGGTTTATCTTTTTTATTAATATTTTATATTTATTAAAGGATTAAATTTCTCCGGACTCAACATAATTATAAATAAACGAACAAGGTTGAGAAGACAAAATAATTTTTCCTTCCTTTTTAGTTTTCAATTCGTGTCTAAAGTCTAAACAAAAAACAATGCAATGGTTTCACCATACATTATTTCATCGTAAAGGTGATTTCAAGATGCATTTAAGTCAGGAAATAAGTAAATTCGTCCTGCTGGATCATCCGACGGAAATAATCATTGATTAAGAAAATTCTGCTTTATTGTGTATTTGTACGGAATTAATATCCCATTAATATTTATAAACATCGTCAAGCGGTGGTGAGTCTGAGTGGCTGTCAGCTGGCCTGCAATCGAACACATCATAGATAATATCAAATATTTTGGAGCCCAATAACAAAATAGGGATTTCTCAAAAGGTTGAGATTTTCTGAGACTTGAACCATATTCGTTACGAGAAATCAATTTCTTTCTTGATATTTTTTTTTGTTTGACTGTTACAACTGCCTATCTACTTTCTCCTTTTACCTTTCGATACAAATTTTGCAGTGATGATTCCAAAAGCGAGCACAAACAAGAAAGTAAATTGGTAAAGTGAAAAATAAAAAATGGTTAGCCGTTGAAGTAGTTGAGATCTTATTTCGAAAAATCTAGCCGCCGCTTCTTCTGAAGAGGCCCTTCAGAATGTGCTTTTTTTATATTATTATTATTATTATGTTATCCAATAAAGATTTTTGGGGGTAATGATATTCCAAGGCTGCTATTGCTTGGAGGGTAAAGAGGTCAAAAGTCTTTAAAAATCATTTTTTCAGGTTTTGAAAATTTTTAACAACAGCTTGCTAGTTTTTAATCATTTGTGAAAGTTGATAATACATTCCACGTCTTACATCCCATCAATCGATAATTATTTTTTTAACAAATCTTTACTTTCTTTTAGTCCAATGTATTGATTTGCTAATTTTATCAATTTTCTTGCAACAAGAGATTTGCCAACTCATTGGAGTACTGAAGATAAAGGAAAGTTTTTGAACGAAGTGAATAATTTTTATTGGGATGACCTTTACTTATTCAAATATTATCCTGATCAAATATTTCGAAGATGCATTTCGGACAATGAGATAAGTAGTGTCATTAAACCTTGTCATTCTGAGACATGCGGGAGTCATTTCTCGTAAAAAAAACGACTGCAAAAATCTTACAATATGAATTCTATTGGTTTACCATGTTCAAAGACACACATGTATTCTGTAAAGCTTGTGAAAATTATTAAAAGTCAGAATTTATTTAAAAACATTAGAAAAAAACCACGGACTATTGAATTCAATGTGTATAAAAAATAAATAAATTTAAGAGTTATATTATAATACCAAAAGGATTGGATCAAAGTAAAAAGAGTTTAAAAGTTTGAGGATAAAAGTGTGGAGGATGAAATTTCAAACTTTATTCCCGAACATATCCAAACAAGCCACGACATGAGTCAGCAGGAGCTCCCAGCTGCCATGTGAATATATCCTTTCTCTCCCTACAACTTGACATCATATATATATATACAAGTGAACGACTTATATACAAATACTAGATACATCACCCGCGCGATGCCGCGGGTCATTTTTTTGTATAAAAATATTTAAAAAATAAAAATTTTGGATTGTTCTGCAAAGCTATACTCAAGAATCTTAGATGTGGCTGCAATGTTTGACCTAAGAGTAATATTTATAATAAAATTAAACTTGCATGACCCAAGTTCAAGTGAGCCTGGCTACAACACCGGACCCAAGAATATTAAATGTGAGTTTGGCTACAAGATCGTGTCATAAAAGTGTGATAATTAAATAGATTAATTAAAAAATAGGAAGGAAAAAACCTAATGAAGAAAAAGAAAAAAAATTGAATTAATTGGGTTAACCCTTTAAACCAAGTTATCTCGTAAAACCTGAGATTCGCGTCATGAAAGTTTGATAACTAAATAGAAAAAAAAATGACGGGTTAACCCATCAAATCAAGTTAACCCGTCAAGCTCATGATACATGTCATGAAAGTATGAAAGTCTGATAATTCAATAGAAAGAAAATTAACTTTAACAAATAAAACTACATGGAAAAATAACTTTCAAATCATTTGTGAACGTTGAAAATCCGAGATTTGTATCATGAAAATCTAATAACTAAATTAAAAAAAATTTAACACTAACAAACTAAATCAAACAAAAAAAATTCATTAAACAAAATTAAAAGGAAAAAAAAAGCTAATACTATAGTAATCCATAGTGTTTTTTTTTTTGTTTTTTGAAAACCAAAGCTTAATTTCTCAACCACCTCAATATATAAAAAAAACCGACAAAGACTATTTGGAAAAAAAAAGTCAATTTTGTGTAAAATAAATGAAAAAAACATGTAAAAAAAGGAAAAAAGGGGAAAAAACACGTGGGAAAGGCTACGTGTTTTAAAGAAAAAACAAAAAACTAAATTTTCAACCGCTTTAATAGTAAAAAAATAAAATCAACAAAAATAATTCTAAAAAAATTTACAAAAAAAAAGAAAATAGGTAAAAAATGACAATTTTGGAAAAAAAAGAAAAACAAAAAAAAATTTTAAAAAATATGGGGGGAAAGTTAAAGCTAGATTATCAGCTAGCTCAATATTGAAAAAATAAATTCAATTAAGATAATTTTTTTAAAAAATATGTGGTGAAACTCTTGGTTACACAACAAAAACTATGTTAGGAAACACAGAGTAATTCATATTTATTTAAAAAAAATTGCAAAGCTAAATTCTCAACCAACCTTATATAAAAAAATAAAATCTACAAAGATCATTTTGAAAAAAAAAATAAATCATAAAAAGAAAAAAAAACAATGTAAGAGAATATTATAGCAATCCATAATTTTTAAAGAAAAAACAATATAGTTAAATTTTCAATTAACTCAATATTTTAAAAAATTAGCAAAGATAATTTTGAAAAAGAAGGAGAAGAAGTTAAAATTTTGAGGATAAAAAAAAGAACTGTAAAAAATGAAATTTCAAAAGCATTTCCGGGGGAAAAAAAAGAAGAAGGGAAAAAATTGCTATCCAGAAAAGAAAAAAAAAGCCACGACATAAAAAAGAAGGGAAAACAACTGCCATGTGAATATAAAAAAAAAAAAAAAACTTTCTCTCCCTACAACTTGAAAACATACATATTTATAGTATCTTTAATATATATATATGAATAAGATACAAGGTTATTCAAAAATATTTTGTTTGACATGACATTAAAAATATAATATAAATTTAGATTGCAAAATTATAAAATTATAAATAATTTTTTTAATTAATTATATACTGATGAAAGGTTAGAAAGAATTGTAATTCATGATGTTAGTGGACCTAAGAAAATTAAACTAAAAAATGAAAAGAAATTTCATTTCAATTTGAATCTTAGAGCGAACCAGTTATGTGAATTTGCTAATTGATTTTAGAAAACTCAAGAATGCTGAACAGAAAGAGATTGTGTTTTGTTTTCATCAATCTCGTGTGAACAAAAAACAACCCTCTTGTTTCTAGTTTTCAGACCCGGTTTAGATTCTATGTCATCAGATTAACTAGGTTATATTGAGTTTTTTTTTTCCAACTCAGTCTGATTGCAGCCTCGAGTCGGGCCGAGTGTCAAAATTATATTCCTGTTTAAGGTTTTTTTTTGGAAGAATATACGATCCTATTTATTTGTGCTTGGTATTGCAAGAGATGTCATGGAATAATATCAAAAACCATTCTCAATTTATTTTAAATACTTTAGTGGTTAATATGATTCTATTCACATAATAGGAAAAAAAAAATCTGTATGGTTATTTATGTGCTAAGATCAACTACTTCGCTCCGGTTAATCTTTGAGTCAACTTTTCATTTATTATCCTTCTACCCCAAATCAAGACCTGGTAGCCTGCTTGGTATCCTCAGAACAATAATGAAATCTCATGCCATACCTCCAAAGTGCCATTATTTGTTGCAACTTTGGGGTTTGCCTTGTTGGAGGTTTTTCTGCAGTGTAATTCATGGAGATAGCCTGCTTGTTTGGATTTGAGAATTTGATTGCGGTGATTTTTTAAAGTATTTTTTATGCTGAAATGCATCAAAATGATATGAAACTCTAATAAGTTCAATGAAAGTGCAAAAATAGAGTTTTTGGAGAAAAATAATGGTGAAATTGTGAATAGAGTTGGAGAATTTAGGAGTAAGTAATATTTATATTTCCTATAAACTTGTAAACTCGAGGGAAAAATCTTGATTTTTATAATTTTGATTTAATTTATTGATTTTGTGTGAGTTAAGTTTAATTTTATTAATTTTTAAAGTTTTAATTTAAGTTCACATGTTAAATACATACTGACTCGTAAAATTATATATTTTTATTAGTCAACTCATAATTTTAACAATAATAATAAGAAGACACAACAATTTTATTAGTTCATTCAAATAACCATAAATGTTGTCTTCATGTTATTTGTTAAAGGGTATTTTTAGTGGGATTTATAAAAAGTAATCTACGTCATAAATTTAAAATCAACAAAACACAATTCTAAAAAAAGAAGAAAAAGAAATAAATCAATAATACATAAAATTCGAAGATTATAGATTTGCTTTCCTTTTTAGAAGGGATAAATTTAGAAAGTATGATAAAATAACTTCTAAAAAAAATTCTGAAAGTTATAAATAATATATATATAAATTTGACTTGATGAATAAAAAATGGTTTTGCACTCCATACAAGTTAGTTATTTTGAATTGATACTGGTTGTATTTTTCCAAAACAATCCTAGGAAGGGGGCGAGGCTGTCCGGATCGGATGGTTTGAAAATACAACTCGAAAGACCGCATTGTGCCGTTGCCAGTCACCACATCCCCCCCACGTGACTTACCCTCACTAAACATTTGAATTCGGACTTGAAGCGCCTTTCCCTTAATTCCACTTCAATAATCTTAATCAATTCCATCCCCCCACACGCCCTTTCAAAAAAACACAACCCCACTCTCTCCTTTCCTTCATTCATGTCTCTCTCTCTGAGAATCTAACCCTCAACAATAATAAAAAAAATCCTAACTTCTCCATCTCCTTCAGGTAGCTCACAGATCTTTGTTTCGTCAATTCATGCGTTACCAGAAATGTTAGCGTGGATTTAAATCTCTCCTTCTCTTGTTTCTCTAACGTCATTGTGCATTTGATTTTAATCTGGCTTGTGGTTTCAATACTGGACATGGTTTAGGTTTTCGTGCCCGAATCGATTTTGAAAAAAACAGAGATGGAGAACTCGGAGTGCGTGAGAGTTGCAGTTAATATTCGGCCGTTGATCACACCAGAGCTTCTCAATGGTTGTACAGACATCATCACCGTTGTTCCTGGAGAGCCGCAGGTATCGTATCGCCCTTCTCTCCTTTTCAAATCTCATTGTCTTACATTTTCCAGGTTTCAATAATTAATACCGTTAAATATCTGATTTTATTTGTTAAATTGACTGTTTGCTTAAAACAAAAATTCAGGTTCAGATCGGCTCGCATTCGTTCACTTACGATTACGTGTATAAGAGCACGGCGTCACCTTCTTCAGATATTTTCAACGATTGTGTTGCTCCACTGGTAGAGGCACTTTTAAATGGCTACAATGCCACCGTCCTTGCATATGGCCAGGTCTAACGTCTAATTTGTTTGATGAATTTCTTTTGTTTGCTAGTCTGTGTATATTTATGATTTTAACACGGGGTGTCTTGTTTGTTAAAAATTAGACTGGTTCGGGGAAAACGTATACTATGGGGACTAGCTACACTGGAGAAGGAAGTAATAGTGGGATTATACCGAAAGTAATGGATAGTATATTTAAGAGAGTGGAGACTGCTCAAGAATCGACAGAGTTTTTGATACGGGTTTCATTTATTGAGGTAAAATGTGCTTCAATGCAATAACTCTGTGTACTTGTTGTAAATCCATGTGCTAATTTTCTGATGGTAAATGAACAGATATTTAAGGAAGAGGTGTTCGATTTGCTCGATCCCAATTCGGCAGTTTTCTCTAAAGCCGAAGGGGTGAATTCTGCAAAGCCTGCGGTGCCTGCTAGAGTACCAATTCAGATAAGAGAAACAGTAAATGGAGGGATCACGCTTGCTGGTGTCACTGAAGCAGAAGTTAGAAATAAAGAGGAGATGGCATCTTACTTGTCGCATGGGTCTCTATGTCGTGCAACTGGCAGCACTAACATGAACAGTCAATCGAGGTGTGGATTTCACCATGTCATTACTCTAACTTAGTTTTTGTCATTGTTCTGTCATAAGGTTGGTTTCAAAGAGCTCATGGTTTCAAACGGTTGATGAAAAAGCCTTTTCTGACCTGTTTTTACTTGAAGTTGTCTAATCCCACCAAAAGAACTTAACATGTGTAATGCAATTGTTGTTATCTCTTTGCACTTTTCTTTGTTAATTTTCTCATCTAAATTTACTATTTTAAAGACTTGTTGCATTGTTTCCAGTCGCTCGCATGCTATATTTACAATTACCATGGAGCAAAAGAAAATTTCTTCCTGTCCAAGCGGAGTAAATAATGATGAATTCGGTGATGACATGTTATGTGCAAAACTACACTTGGTTGACCTTGCTGGATCAGAACGTGCAAAAAGAACAGGAGCAGATGGCATGCGTTTCAAGGAAGGTAGTCCCATTGTTTGTTATAATGCTGAGAATGAGAATTCCTGATATGATTCAACAGGAATGCTTAAAGTGCAATGGTGGCCTGCAATGTTTGTTTTATTTTGTTTATCTTGTTAAAATTTTTGATGATTTTTCATGTTTTAGGCATCCATATCAATAAGGGTTTGCTGGCCCTTGGAAATGTGATAAGTGCATTGGGTGACGAGAAGAAAAGGAAAGAAGGGGGCCATATTCCTTATCGCGACAGCAAGTTGACACGCTTGTTACAGGTAAAGGAGTTAGTTAATGTTGATCTAAGCCTCTAATATCTATACAAAATCTTGTAACTTTTGTGGTTCATGATCATATGATTTCTTAAATATATGGGCCAATTGTTTATTAAAAAAAGGCAAGAAAACATAAATAAAAGCTATATATGATGGATCATTTGCAATATTGCGAAATAGTTCAGGGAGATTTCATTGACTGCAGTGAAAATGTAAGCTCTACGTAGTGATTGCTTTTGGTTTAAAGTATGAATTCTCTCATGATAGAAGCTTGCTTATTGCTGTCACTGGAATTTGAATTTCTAGGACTCTTTGGGAGGAAACAGCAAAACGGTGATGATTGGTATGCCATTTATTATCTTTATGCATCGCAATCCTTGAAGTTTACTTTTGCATTTTAGATTTCTCCCTTCAACAGTTTGATTGTCGTATTATTATAGCATGTGTTAGCCCTGCTGACACAAATGCGGAGGAGACCTTGAATACTTTGAAATACGCAAATCGTGCTCGCAATATTCAAAACAAAGCAGTGGTAATTTTGCCTTCTTCACTTGTTTGTTGTGTTTTGTTTTGTCATGCCTTTCTTTTCATGTTCGTGACATTTCCCCCCTTGTTCTTAGGTCAATCGTGATCCAATGTCTGCTCAAATGCAGCGAATGAGAAGCCAAATTGAGCAATTGCAGGCTGAACTGTTATTTTATCGTGGTGATGCAACCATCCCATTTGACGAGCTTCAGGTACATCAATTTGTGATAAATAATACCCACATCTGCTCCTTGTCTTCTAAATTCAACTACTTGATGATATGTGTTCTTTTAGATACTCAAACACAAAGTATCATTGCTTGAAGGGAGTAATGCTGAACTAAAACGAGAGCTTCATGAAAGACAACTCACCTGCGAACATTTGAATCAACGTGCTGTCGAAGCTCAGGTTATTAAGTTTATGTTACTTTAATTATTATCTTTCTTGTAATGTTTATTTTGTATTGATTACAACTGAGTCAATATTTCAGGTTGAAAAGGACAAATTGATAATGCAAATTGAATCAGCTCGAAATGGTAAATCATGGGATGAGATTGACTCCAGTACAAGTCAGGTTAGTGTGAATTGATTGATGCAGTCTTATTGTAGCTTTCGAGATACAAATTCTTTTTATGACACAAAGTTTTAAAGCATCTTTCAGGATTATGATTTAGTGAAAAAGTATGTATCAAAAATTCAAGAGTTAGAAGGAGAGCTGCTGCATTTGAAAAACTTGTCCAACTCGAAGTGTATTCAATTTGTTGATTATATCAACTCAGATGATGAGAGGTTTGGCTCAAAAAATGCTTTGTTACAATCTCTAAATGAGTTTTCATCCAATTCTGACACAAAAGCAGCAGACATTTCAGGTAACATATAAGAAATTCTAACTCATTTTGTTGTGCGATTGTTAGTTTTCTTATTTTATATTATTGAAAAGTCTTTTCCCCATTTTTGTATTTCATTTCATGATGAACACTCCAATTGAATTACTTGGTAAATTTGTTGTTTGGTTGTTGAATATTTAATCTTTAATGTTGGTAATGCTGGTCTCATGTGCGACAAAACCATCCATATTTTTTTAAATCTGGCAGCTTTATGGGTAGGTCACACAAAATCATTAGTTAGAGAAGCTATGCCTTCGATAACTATTGATGCTCAGCATCATTTTATTTGCTGTTTATGTTTTTTCTATTCAACTTTGCATTTTATTTTCACCAATGAGATGTAGCTGTATAAAATTGTTGAAATCATTTTCCTTTGATTCAAATACAGATGAAGTTGAAGATGAGGAAAAAGAGCTAGAACATTCTTCTCTTCAAGAAAAATTGGACTGGGAGCTGAAAGAATTGGACAGAAAACTTGAACAAAAGGAGGTAAAGGCAGCTCAACTATTTTTTGTATAATTTTTCCTTTCCACTCCTGTGCTGTCAAAATTAGATGTAATATCTACCGCTAACTACTTTTTGGCTGCTGCTGCTGCTGCTGCTGTTTTCTGCTCAATAAACGACCTGCCGGTTCATGAGGTGGAAGAAGATTTTGAACCACAAAAGTCTCATTCATGAGCAACCGCATACAAAAGTTTCTAATTAAGCCACAAAAGAAACTTACTAGTTCTGACATAAATTAAATATAGGAATAGTAGGTGTATGTGATTCTTTATGTTTTGACTGTCTAAGACCTGCAGTTCCTTATTTTTATTCTACAATTTGTTGGCATTTTGAGCACTGCCCTTCATTCCCTTTTCCTTTAATTTTTGAAGGCTGAAATGAAGCGTTTTACAAGTGTGGATACTTCAGTTCTTAAGCAACATTATGAGAAGAAAGTTCACGATTTAGAACAAGAAAAGAAGGTTTTGCAGGTCAGTGCTTTTGCAATACTAGACATGTAATGTTTCCAGTCTTTTAAGGTTCATGTTTGTATATTAATCCGTCTTTGTTGTCAATGCACAGAAAGAGATTGGGGAATTGAGATGCAATCTTGTCAATATATCATCTACATCTGATGACGGTGCTAAAAAATTAAAGGATGAGTATCTTCAAAAGTTGACAGTTCTCGAGGCACAGGTGAGTCTGCACAGACTTATACTGTCAGTTGCAATTGACTTATACTGGCAGTTGCAATTATTCTCGGATTCATATTCTGCTTTGCAGGTTGCAGAGTTGAAGAAGAAACAAGATGCTCAAGCTCAATTATTGAGACAAAAACAAAAGAGTGATGAGGCTGCAAGACGACTGCATGAGGAGATTCAGAGAATCAAGACTCAAAAGGTGCGATTTTGTTAGACAAAAGGTTTGTTTATAGTTATTTTAAGTTACAATTCCTTTTATCACAGTATTAACGTGCCTATTTGTTTCCAGGTCCAACTTCAACATAAGATCAAGCAAGAATCTGAGCAATTCAGGTTATGGAAGGCATCGAGGGAAAAAGAAGTTCTTCAGGTGCGTAAAGGAAAAAAATTGTCTGTCCTTAAATATTTATTGTATGATTTTATCAAATTTTGTGCGATCATAATTTACAAAGCTTAAGATAAATATTTTTCTTATAAAGAGGATTGTATTTATCACAGACGTAAAAAAGCAAGTATAAAACAATATTTTCCTTAGAAATGTTATTATTAAAGGAAATTGTATTTATCCTAGATCCTCGATGTTGCTTTCATGCCTCCGTAGATTCTAAATGACACAGAAATTAATTCTCTTTGGATCACATTTTTTATTCATTACCAGCTTAAGAAAGAAGGCAGGAGAAATGAGTACGAGATGCACAAGTTGTTAGCTTTGAATCAAAGGCAGAAAATGGTAATTGATGTGCATTTAGAACGCTATTTCTAATTTACAGAAGTATTCTACTGACTTTTGGTATTTCGAAACAGGTGCTACAAAGAAAGACAGAAGAAGCTTCTATGGCTACAAAAAGGCTAAAAGAGCTTTTAGAATCAAGAAAGATTGGTCGGTGGATTTACTACTTCCTGCCCTCCCTTTTGTTTTCTGTAAACAATATTTTGTTGAAAATTTACTTTCCTATACTACAGGTGTTGGAAATGGCAATGGCCCTGGGATTCAGGTACTACTTTTAGTCTTAAGACAGAATTATGCATTTTGAATGTGCATAAATAAATAATTGTTGTTAGGCTTTGGTTTGTTATTTTTTTGTGACTTGCTCCTAACACAATTTATTTTCAATGTGAAGGTTCTGATGCAGGCAATTGAGCATGAGCTTGAAGTCACATTACGCATACATGAAGTACGTTCTGAGTATGAGCGTCAACTGCAAGAGTGAGTCACTGATTTTGCATCTTAACTTCATGCATATTCTGTAAAAATCTTCAATTCATTTCCTTTTAAACTTATTTCTTTATGAGAATATTTGTATCTTCATCAGTATACAATGAGAGGATGCGCTTGATTTGTTACCTTGATTATTTTGCTATATATTATCCAAATGAAGGACATCTTTGAGGCTGCCTATCAGTGCTCTTCCACGCTAGCTAATTCAAGTAAATCCTCTTGTTATTTCAGGAGAGCTAGAATGGCCAATGAAGTTGCAAGGTTGAAGGAAGAAGCAGAGATACTTAAACAAACTAATTCAAGGTGATTCGTTTTCTCCATCTTGATTACCCTTCATGGCCTCTTATGACTTTATATTAACATTAAGTTTGAGGAAGTTAACAATTAGATAATTGGCTTTAACAATGCAGTGATTGCTCGCCAGCGATGTCTCCTGGAGCTAGAAATTCAAGGATTTTTGCTCTTGAAAACATGCTTGCTGCTTCTTCTAGCACCTTGGTTTCGATGGCATCACAATTGTCAGAAGCAGAAGAGCACGGACGGGGCTTTAGTGGAAGAGGACGTTGGAATCAAGTTCGGTCACTTGCTGATGCAAAAAACGTGATGAGTTATTTGTTCAATATAGCATCCTCCACCAGGTGATGACCTTCTTCAGTTTTATTTTTCTGATTTTCTTAAGTCAAAATATTTGATCAGAGCTTTATTATCTGGATTGGCTAGCTTCTTTTCAATGTAATGTGAACAGGGCTATGGTTTTACATGTTGCTTGTAATTGATTTATCCGGATTACTCCTATTTTTTAGGTGCTTGTTGCGAGATAAAGAAGTTGACTGGAGAGAAAAGGATACTGAAATAAGAGATTTGAAGGAAAAAGTGGTGAAACTGACTACTCTAGCCAGGCATCTTGAAATGCAGAAGGCAGAACTCTTTCATCAAGTGAAGTTACAGGTTAGCTGTTTATCAATTACTTGTTCCTAATCTGGTTTGGAGTCGCACAGCAGATTTAAAAAGAAAAGTTGAATATTAGTCTTGCTTATGGTCCTTAGTATGCATTATATCGTTTACCTAGCTATGCTGTGTGTAGGATTGATTTTTCTTTTTAATGTAAAATCTAGGCATTGTTAATGTTTTTCTGACGTCAACCTGATTGGTACGGATGCTATAGTTTTATCTTACATCCATATGCATGTAAGGTGAAAATGATTCGATTGATTGCTTTAAAATGATTCGATGATAATTCTTTGATGACTTGTATTGCTTTCATTCACTTGTTAAATTGGGGAAAGGGGAGAAGTGGATACCTAATGCAAGGCTGAAAGGTTTGCTACCCAAGATAAGATAGATGGAAGCAACGTTTTCTGGTAAATAGGATTTTAGGGGGGGTTTGCTAGTAAATATGACTTGCATCATTAGAAATTGTCATATGACAAAACACATATTCCCACACACGAGGATACACCTATTCCCACACACGAGGATACACGCTATCTTTCCTTGCAAAGGTGTCCCTGATTTACAAATGCTATTCAGTCATTCAGAAGAAAGATTCCATCTTTGCAAAAGAATTAGATGGAAACTAATTACAAGATTTGCTAGTATATAATGGGATGTTTTTATGGACAATTGGAGGTCATCAGTTATTTTTGTAGTTTTTTTAATGAATATTTCTTGTTTGAATCTCCTTAATATTGCATTTGGCACCTTGGATTTTGTAAAATCTGGTAGATGTTTCGAACTTAGAAAATTCTATCTTCAACTTCCTATTTCGAACACGCATTCCTACACAAGGATACGAGCTATCGTTCCTTGCAAAGTGATTTAGATGTGAAGTGCCCCCTGTTTACAAATGGTATTCAGTCATTCATAAGACATTTTTAATCTTTGAAAAAGAATCAGATGGTAACTAATTAAAAAGTTAGCTAGTATATAATGGGATGATATGTATGGACCATCGGAGGTCATCAGTTATTTTTATAGTTTTTATTTATTTATTGAATATTTCTTGTTTGAATCTCGTGAATTGCGTTTGTCACCTTGGATTTTGTAAAATTAGGTGGATGTTTCTAACTTGGAAAATTCTGTCTTCATCTTCCTATTTCTATTTTGTTTGAACAATTTCTCAATTTATCAAATACTGATTGCATGATCTATTAACAGAGTTCAGCATTGAAAAAATACTCCACAAAAAGTGAGGCCGATTCTGAAGGATGCAAGCTCGACATGCATAGACAGGTATATTTATAGATATATAAGCTTGTATTGCTGGATAGTCTTACAAATGAATTCTTCGCTATTCCCTAATCCCATAGCCCTTTTCTTTATTTATCGGTTTGTTTGTTTGTTCAGGCACAACAAAGCACCCCTATCATATTGGATGATATGGATACATCTGAATCAGAACATTCAGATAATGATTTGATGGATGATGAATGGGTACAATCAGAGAAAGAGGCGACTGATGATGAATGGGTAATGTCAGGGAAGCGGCAGAGAAAGAAAATAAATTTAAAAAACAAAGCCCGTTCCAGTACAGGAGATATCCATGATCCTGAAAACTCCAAGTCAGATTGTTCTGGTGAGGCAGCCACTGCTGTTCCAGTATGTTGTGCTTGTAGTAAATACTCATTATGCAAGACATCCAAGTGTCAGTGTCGAGCATCTGGGGGTTGTTGTGGGATATCGTGTGGCTGCATGCCAAATAAATGTTCTAATAGAGTAGCTACTACAATTCCAGATTCGGAACTTGGATCTAATGAAACAGAAAACAATCAGGTCCTTGCTTCTCATGGTGCAATGTTGCTAGAAAGTGCCCTAGTTGAGAAGCCTAGAGAAACAAGTGATGATAGTGTGGTGGGAAGGAAGCCTCTGTCCGATATAGGCAACACGATGGTATGCTCGTTTCGAAGCAATCAATTAGTGATTCTTTTTTTTGCAAATTCATTGATGCAAATTGGTTTTCCTCTTCTTTTTTTTTTATCGTTATTATCTTTTAATTCGTATCTCCTGCAGGCCAAATCCAATGCACCAAACGCAAACCAGAGAAAGAAATGGCGCAAATCAGTAATTCAGCTTGTTCCTGTTCCTCCACCCACCACAAAATCAGAAAACACTGAAGCTGCCCCCCAAAAGGCTGATGATAATGGTGCAAGCGAAGCAGACATTCCTTTGAAGTTACCTAGGGCTATGCGATCGGCTGCACCAAACACTGTAAGTGAAACAGATAATGGTGCAAGTGAGGCGGAAATTCCTTTGAGGCTACCGAGGGCTATGAGATCAGCTTCACATGGTGGCATCTTTCTGAGAGACAGGAATGCTGATCAAGCAGAAGAATCAATAAATAAAGAGACCGGTGTGCTTCCTACCAGAAGCCCCGCCCGACCGAAAAGAACATCCGATGAGAAAGAGAACTACGGCCGCTAACATGTATACCAGTACCATTAAGATTATTTTTTGGATGGATTTGTTTGGAAAAAATGAAGGTGGACATGGAGCTCTATTGGTACCTTGATTGATTGTGTGTACTCCGCTGTGCTGGGTAATTGTGTAATTGATTTCTTTCTAGAAATCAAACAAGACAGATTTAGATTAGGAATTCATATCTGTCTCTCCGACGTGATGCTTTGCTCTCCTATTATTTTGTATGAATTCTTTGTTAATGTCGATACAGATTCATATTTCATTGGTCCATTGAAAAGTTCACCTCTCTTCTCTGAACATTTGATGCCATGGATAGAAATTTAAGCGCATTTTAACAAATGGAAAAAAAATTGAAGTTGTTCGGTATCTTTTTCTACTTTCAAACAAAATAGGAAAAGACAAGAAAACCATTTTATTTGGTTTATTTTTTTTAACAATGAATTGTTGGCTTTATATATTTTTTATAACATTGGTTTTTAAAAACAAAAAACCGAAAACACGACAATAAACCACCTCAACTTCCTGCCTTTCTTTTTTCACAATCTATTTAAATCATATATATATATTTCTCATGCAGCTACGAATCCGTGAAATCTCCCAAAATAGATTGGGTTTTTCATTATTATTATTAGTCTTTAATTGCTACAATACAATGATATTTTTACCCTTTATTATATATATATATATATATAATTAATTAATTAATAAGAAAACCTAAACCTCATTAGTTTTTATTGTGGGTCAGATTCTTTATATTGTGAATTGCTACAATACAATGATATTTTCACCCTTTATTATAAAAATCAAATGGCTTTTCTATGAGGTAAAATGGTATTTTGAAGGGGACTCATTTGATATTATAAAAATAATTGGAGGAATAATGGTCTATTAACTTTTTCTTGCACAATTAAATGACATAAATGTCTTTAAAAAGTAAACAAAAAATTAAAAGATGAGAGGGGTTTTTGTGTTATTTCCTATTTTAAAATAGTAAAATTACTCCATTTTCCTTTGAGTAAAAAATATAAAAAATGGATAAATGAGTATTTTGGTATTTTCATCATGTTTTTGTTATAATCTATTTGAATTATGGACAAATCAATTTTTTAATAGATAAAAAAAATGACCGATGCGTGGGTAGCACATGCCAACGAGTTGACATCACTTATATTCTTTGAAAGAGGCTTGCTCTGGAGGCCAAAAAGATCCAACTTTTGATTTTTTCTCTTTTTTCTTTCATTTGCTTGAAATAACCCTTAGTCAACCAATACTCACAATTGTCTTGCCATTTAGTTTTTCTTGCAATTGTAGTACTTTTTCATTTGATTAGTCTTTATTTGTTTTAGATTGTTTTTTTTTTCAATTTCGTTCATTTCTATTTGGTTTTATTTATTTTTATATCAATTACGGTACTTATTCTTTTGATTACTGTTTTTCTTTTATCCTTTTCTTAATTTATTTATTTTTTCAATTTTATCCCTCAACGCTTTATTTCATTGATTTTTTTATCCAATTTTGATCCTCATTCTTGTAATTGTTATTCTTTCATCCTTTTCTTAGTTTGTTTTTTATTTTATTTTTTCCCTCAATATTTTATTTCATTTCTTTTCTGATTTTGGTCCCCATTCTTTTAATTGCTTTTTTTTCATTTTCTTATTTTATAGGATTATTCTGAGTCGCAGGTTAATCAAGTTAACCCGTGTTGTTTTAGATTTCTTTTTCAATGATTTTTTTTTCTAGTTTTGTCCTTTCATATTAGACTATTGAGTCTTGAGTTTTTTTTTAAGGGGTCGAGTTATTCAAGTTAGTCATGAATGACTTTTGTTTTCAATGTTTTTATATTTAACTTTGATCATTTTTTCTAAATCTTTTTTTTAAAAAATTTTAATCATGATTTCATGTCATGGATGGCAGATTAGTAGAGTTAACTTGAGTTGACTTAATTTTTTTCTTCAACACTTTTTTTTTATAAGTTAATTGTTTTTACCAATTTTATTATTTGAAATTAAGTTATTAGAACTTGAGTTTTGTAATTTTTTTAATTTTTTATTCTATAAGATTAATAAATTTTATATTTTATGTATTCATTAAGTTAACTCGAGTTAATTAAAATTATTATTAATTGAACATGTATTTTTATATAAAAAATATTTTAAATAGCACAAACAAAAATAAAATATATATAAAACAACTCCATCTTGGAGCGCAAACATGGCAGTAAATAGTAATTGAGACGCAAAATGGTAAAATACAATAGTATAATTTTTTTATAGAGAGAAACGTGGTGGCATCCCAAGTAAAGAGTGAGAGTACATTTTAGTTTTACATTTGTAATAAAACTAGCTATTTAAATCATGTTTTTTCTTGAGTTAAATAATTTTTTTACATAAAAAATTATATATACAAATTAGTTTTTGTAATTAAAAAAATTTTAAGTGCAAATAAAAAATATTATACATACATATAATTAAATAAATAAAAAACTATATTTTTTAATAAATAAAAAAAGTCATTAACAATAACTAAAATAAAATTAGAAAAATAAACATAAATCAAGATATTTAATCTCGCAAAACAAAATATTTTAGTAAAGAGGGGGGGAGATTTTAGTTTTACTTTTGTAATGAAACTAGCTATTTAAACATGTTTTTCATGAGTTAAATAATTTTTTTACATAAAAAATTATTTTTATTTTTTTTAATTAAAAAAATTTTAAGGCAAATAAAAAATTTTATAAAATTAATTAAATAAAAAACAATTTTTAATAAATAAAAAAGAAAAATAAACATAAATCAAGATTAACCAAAACAAAATATTTATCGTTTTTTATTAAAATTAAATTGATTGAATAAAATAAAAAAGAAAAAAAATATCATGCAATGTTACATATATTAGAAACATTATATGAAAATAAAAAAAATTATTTTCAAAAATAAAATTCATCTATACAAAAGATTAAAAAACAATTATGAATGAATAGAAGAATCTCTTCAAAAATTAAATACACACAATATTTTTTAAAAAAATCTTTATCCAAAAATGTTAAATAAGTAAAAAACGAATCAAAAATGAGTGGTATTAATTGAAATATAAATTTGAAAATTATTTTCAAAAGAAATTAAAAATAGATCTCAACTAAAAAAAGATAAATTAAAAAAAAATAGACTGAGTGTTGTGACTTAACTTGTCAAACTTGTGATTTGGATCATTAACTCAACCGAATTAAATAATATGTTCTTTTAAATTTATACTTAACCTAAATATATATATAAATTAAAAAAAACAAAATAGGGTTTGGGCCATTGCAAGAAAAAGCTTAGGTACATGGTTAGGCCTTCGAGTTCAGACACGCATGTCTAGGCTTGGTTTATGTTTTTTTATATTTTTTAAAAGGACAAATGACTTATCATTCACCTTTATTTTTTGAAACACAAATACGTATGTAACATGTCATTTGCAAGCTCAGATTCTGACTACCACTGTGGTACACGGAAAAATAGAACAATGTCTTTTTTTGCCTTAAAAATTCAATTTTCAAATCATTTCAACCTAAAAAACCTCTGCAACACCCTTGAAACAACTATAAACCAACCCAAAAACCTGAAAAAGGTCCAAAAATCTGAAATCAAACCGAGTTAGATTTATCTTCCTCAATTTAATTATGTTTTTAGGCAATATTAAGGCTTTAAATCACCACTATCAAACCTATTTTATCACATGAAACCTGTGGAAACCAAAAAAGAATAACAAATTTCTTTTTTATTGCTAGAATTCAGTGACCCTCCTCTCTAACAATGGATTGAAAAATAATACAAATAAATTTTGTACCAAAAATAATTTTTCTGAAATTTAAAGGAACCTAAATTGTATAAATCATGCTATTTTTTTATATTAAGGATTTAAGTGTATTTTTCATGAAATCTAGCACGTCATTCATGTTTGACATCTTTTTCATTTCGATCCCTATTCTTGCAATTCCACCCCTACGTAAGAAATCAAAAGTTGATTTTCAATTAGGATCAAATCTTCAAAAATAAAATTTTGAGGAGCAAAATAAATTATTAAATAATGAATAGTAAGTCTATAGTATTTTGTGTGTCTCTGAGCAGTATCCATTTACAAAAAAAGCCACAACTTTTTACGTAGTGTTTTTTATTTTTAATATTAGTATATCAAATAATTTAAAAATATAAAAATAATTTAATTTAAAAAAAATTAGTTTTTTTTTTTTTAAAAAATCTGTGTGTCCGTAAAGATAAAGAGGCTCTTAGTGTTTTTATAACATAATAATATAAGTGGAAGAGGGAAACCAAATCAAATTCAAAAATAAAGACGCTCTTCTGATTCTGAATCCTCGCAGCTTCACTTGCCAATAATCAGCCGTCGAGAGAAAGACGATTACATCAATTCGATCAGATAATCGGCGCTTAAAATGAAGAAGGGAAATCGCAGATCGAAGCGATCAAGCATTGCCGATTCCTCTTCTCCATCTAAAGACGAAAGTGACCAACCACAACAGAACCAGGATTGCGACAAGAGAGTTCACGACTTGGAGAAAGAAAACGAAGCTCTTAAGGTAACCCTCGGTTTCAAAAACTAACACTACGTGCTTCTGATGTGTCGATTTTGCAGACATTTACTATACAGTTTTTTTTTAAAAAATTTAAATCTGTTTGTCTCCTTAGAAGTTGTAGGAAACGAAAAGATATTAGATCTTGTAAATCTTTTTTCAAACAAGGAAGTTGGAAATTTGAAATTTCAAACTAAGGGAATTTACTATTGCCTGTGGTCTTATTAGTATTTTTCTCAATTGATTCAGTGGAAACAGGAAAAATTAAGGGTTAAAGTTTTTTTTTTTGCTCACGAATCGACAGAGGGAGATTGAGGAATTGAAGGAAAAAGATGGTGCTAAAATTTCGTCACCGATTTCCGTTGGTGGCAGTGTTGGAAAAAGGAAACAAGATGACATTCAGAAGTTACGAAACCTTGAAGAACAGGTGGGTTTTGAGTCACATTATGATATTCGCACTAGCGTATCTGTAACAAATATTGTGCCATTTTCAGGTCATGGAATTGAAGAAGAAAATAAATGCACATTCTCAGTTCTCAAAGCTAAAACAAAAAAATGGTGAATCAGGGAGACCGGATGAGATTCAGAGATTAAAGGCTCAGAAGGTGATTTTTTGTTGTTGCTATATATGGAACATGCCTTGGCAAATTAATTTGTCAGGATGTAAAACTTGTTTCACTAAATTTGCTTCTTTTTTTTTTCTCACTGCACAAGGTTCAACTCCTATGTAAGATGAAGTTAGACTCCGTGCAATTCAGGCTATCAAAAGCTTCACTGGAAAGAGAAGTTCTTCAGGTTTGTGGTTACTGTAAGGGAGCCATTCTTGCATTTAATTAGTTTGTAGCATCTTGTAGCTTGGGAATGTAAACTTTTGTGTTTAGGGAGGTCTGGCATTAATGTATTGAGTTTCCATATCAACAGATGAAGAAAGAGCAAAGAAGGAACCAGTACGAAATGCGTAAGCTGTTGGCTTTGAACCAGAGACAAAAGCTGGTAATTTCATTCTTCTTTCAAAGTTTCTATGTTACCCAAAACACTTTTTTTTAATTAATAATATTTATACTCCTTAATGAAGATCTGTTAGAATCATTCTGGTCCATTTATCTTTTTTCCATGAATAACTTCTAGAGAGTCATTTTTCTTGATTCTTATGCTTCAACACTAGGTATTGCAACGAAAGACAGAGGAAGCTTCAATGGCAGCTAAACGGCTGAAGGGTCTATTAGAATCTCGAAAGGCTTTGTCTCAAAAAAATTCTGGTAAGTGGTTCCAGTGCTTCATACAATTCACGTTTGATTTGTTTAATAGTATAATTCATTGACTTTTTGTTTATTCCCAAATCTTGTACAGGCGTTAAAGCTGGCAGCAATGCAGGAAGCCAGGTACTGATGATGAACATGACTAGATTGTGTGTGCCTGTGCCTCTGTGAACATGCTGATCTGTAAATGATGAGGCGCTCTACAGAATGTGTATTAATGTGCATGTTAAGTGGTGGTGTTTGGGATGACACTTGCACATAGATTTATTCTCATGGGTGAATTCCTTCTAGCCCAATGATATCATGGTGACTGTCTGGACATACCTCTGGTGAATAACACCTTTTAAGTCTATGAATTTATAGAACTGAAATAATACTTATTTCATATTCTAAATGCGAACAATTGATTGATATCACTCATTGAAGCTATCTAATTTCTGCTCATACATGCCTTTTGCTATCGTGGTTTGATTTGAAAGTTCATACTGAAGTATATGGTCTGCACTCTGGGTTAAACTCTGCTATAGTTTTTTCATTTCCAGCAGTGAATTAAGGGACAAAAATCGTTATTATTTGTTACTGCACCTTTTAGATATGAGTGAGCTTTTGTTTGTGCTGAAAATTGGGTCATTCATTTATGCTTTGGCTTTTTTAATTTATATCTCTCTTGAGATGCTATCGTGTAGGGTATTGAGCTTGAGCTTAAAGTTGCAGCACGGGTGGAGGAAATACGTTCTGAATATGAACGTCAAATGGAAGAGTAAGTCCTCGTACTCTATTCAATGCTAAATGGCTCATCCTTTCATCCTCATACCTTTTTTTTGTGTCAATGTTTGTAAATTTTTTACCTTGTGGTTTTCTAACAATTTTATTGTTCTACCTGATATTGATCTTCATGTTATCTTATTAGTTTCAAACTTAGTGTTGATTTCTTCCATTCTCATCCATCAATTGATACAAAGTGGTTCCATCAAATTTCTTTAGGATGGATTATGAGGTCAGAAAGTTTGAGGAAGAAGCAGAGAAGCTAAGGCTTGAAAATTTCAGGTGTGTTTAGTTGCTGAACATGTTTTCCCTCAATTTACAGTTTTCTTTCCTCCATACTCGTACATGTGATCAGTATGCCTTTGATCGAACTTGTTCTTTCTGTGTTCTTTAAGGTGCCTGTTGCAGGATAAGGAAGTTGAATGTACAGTGAGGGATAGCGAGTTAAGGGACTTGAAAGAAGAAGTTACCAGGTTAAGTAGTTTGGTCAGTCGACTGGGAATGGCCAAGGCACAAGTTAATTCAAGGAACCCACAGGTAAGCATCTGTCTGGCTGGCTTGTTCCATGTCCTGCTTTTACTTGATCTTTTGAGCTTGAATTGTACAAAGGAAGCTTTGATTAGTTAGAATCTTTCTCAGCGAAAAGCAAATTAGTCTATGCAGAAAGGCCAGAAAATTTGGATCTAATGCAGAGGTGGCATTTTTTGATCAGGTAGGTGTGGTTCAGTCCTCTTTTTCAGTCGGAAGTAGTATTGAGCTATTAGGAACGGATACATATGAATCGGAAGGTTCAGGAGGAAATACTACGGTCATGGGGAAATCTGCATCAGGTGTTTGCTGCTCGTGCAGCAAGAAATCCCTCTGCAAGACAACAAAATGTGAATGTCGGGCTGCTGGAGGAAGCTGTGGGACATGTTGTGGGTGTGCAGCATTGAAGTGCACCAATAGAAAAGTCTCAAGCAAGGCGGATGACTCCCAGCAATCAGAGGTAGCTCAAAAGTTGCACGTATCCAGTTCATCCGAGACAGGAAAAGATGTTATCATGTCTCAATCTACTGACTTGAATAATGATCTTCAACCTCTAAGGAAACCTTTGCATGAAATTGGGAATGCGCGGGTATGCTTCACTTTAACATTTAACTGTTCTTGTTTTTGAGCCAACCTTTTCCATTTTATATTTTTTCAGTTGTGGTAACAGTAATGTTTTGAAAGTTGAAGTCGGCAATTATTTTTCTTTCACAGTCACTTCCCCTTCAATGCTCTTAATATTTTGTCCTAAGATTCGAAGTGTAATCAGCTGTATCAGTACTTTACTGTTAGTTTTGACCTTTTCCATTGCTTTGTAACAAAAATTTGAATCCCTACAGATGAATTCAAGCCCTATAAAACCTGTCAAGAAAACAAGAAAGCAGAAATCAGCCCTGCAGCTCGACACCACTTCTCAATCTTGCTCGCTGCCAGAAAATGCTGAAGGCCCGAGGAAAATGGAAAAAGTTGCCCTAGCAGATATCCCTTTGAAGTTAACAAGAGGGGCAAAGCGGTCAGCAGCCAGATGATTTTTTATTAAGATACCTTGTGTTCTACTCCAAGGACAGGGAACCTCGACTTTACAATTTATACATGAATAATGGGGGGCGCGTTCAAATCTGAAAGTGGAGTCTGTTGAATTTTGTGGCCACAGGATGAACTCAATTTTTGCTGGTGTGGGTTGAGGAACCCCTCCCTTATGCTTTGAGATAGGCAGATGTGAGCCTAACTTCTATTGATTGTAATGATTTTTTCCAGCTGCATTTGTATTTGAACTGGAGGCGAACCATGCTTTGAGAGATTGCATTTTGGATCAATGAAAGCTAATAGCTGAAGTTCACAGCTACAGATAGCAGATACATCATTGATCAATGTAAAAACAAATTTGGCCTGTCCATTAGCGTACATTATTAAACATAGCCAGACCATCAAAGGCAGGGAGTTTCTTAAGAGGCCGCCTGCACTGATTCATCCACCAGTCATGGAACCAGCATCCACAACCCGATTACTTTATTTGTGTGCGCCTGAAGAGCATGCTAGCAATTGGCGGGACTGTTCCTTATCTGGTGACGTTTTGATGCCTCAAAAGACCTACTATCTAATGAAAGTTTCAGTTGATCAAACTTTATTAACAAATTTAGAAGCAGTTAAAAACTGATATACTACAACGGGAAAACCACATCAATTCATGCCATGTACTTGAGTTCTTCTAATACAACATGCAACGGGTTGGACAAAATTGTAATGCAAAAGTAACAAAATTTAGCCTAATGGTATTTTCCCACTTCTTGTTGGCATCTTAAACGGATTTATAATTGCTAAACTCTGATGCCCACTGCATGACAATATTCCTGGTCCTGAAAATTGGCTTCAATTATCCTGCGAAGTACCCCATTTAGGATCTGCTGCAACGTTCATTATCAAGGTCAGATTTTGCTAATCTCGAGTTTAGTAACCCAATAATCTAGCTGACTTGCAACGCAAGCTGACCCGGTGGAACCATACGAGCAGAATTTATTAACTGCATTTTCTACTCCAAGATACTCATATACATCTTGGTGAAAGGCAGGGCTTATACGTTTCAGATCATCAAGAGTTAGATCTTCAAGCCGCAAGTTCCTTGAAACACATAAATGAACACATGTTCCAACTATTTCATGGGCTGTTCTGAAAGGCAGTCCCTACAAAAAAGAAGACATGTAAGGCAGTTGAAAATTTTAACAGTTTGAGCGAAAAGGATTGGAATGAATAGAAAAAAATGTGAATGGAGAATTGTCAAAACAACTAGGAACCACCACACTATTGGTACTGAACTAATAATTAAATATGATGCAGAAGAAAAAATTCAGAGACTCTAGGAATTTAGAAGCCTAGAAATAAATTGGAAACATAATAGGAACACAAAAACAATGCCAGTTTATTACATGGATACACTCAGTTTAGCCCTCAGAAGTGATTGGTGTTATTACTGCTCATGTCTTAAACTGTTTGGCATTACTGTTCATGTCAGTATGATTTTCCATTCAGGATCATCTGTTACCAATTTGTCCCTCCTTATTCTCTCCTTGAGTAAGAATTATCCAGGTATTTTTAGCAAGGCAGTCTTTCTCCTTCCCCTCGCCACATTTCCTCTCCTCAAACCATTTTGTTAATATTCACTGCTTAACTCGACTTTACAATAAGTAGGAAAAAGAATTCGCATCCACAACCTACAGAAACTCATTTCTATAGTATTCTGGATTAGTAATTTACTGAAATAATTCCTTTGTTGAAATGGATATTAGGAAAACCGATGTCCATGGGTGATGGACACAAGCTCTCAGTTCGGTTTTTGATTGTCCCTGGAACTATTATTAGGTAGCTGCATTCCTCATAATCATGATGAAAACT
Source organism: Populus deltoides (assembly GCA_015852605.2). Lineage (NCBI taxonomy): Eukaryota > Viridiplantae > Streptophyta > Magnoliopsida > Malpighiales > Salicaceae > Populus > Populus deltoides. Next base: position 8,072,715 of record CM027571.2, read on the forward strand.
TGGAAGAAGAACAAATCCAAGCTTATTTTAAATGACAAAAGGAAGTCAATCAATAACAATAACTTGCCTTATTGACAAGATAATCAGCAAGTGTTGTGGCATCAAGATGGCCGGCTGGCAGAGACTTTTGAATTCTCTCCTGATTAAAAGTGATGTTCTGTGCAAACTCTGCTGACACATCGAGCATCCCTACAACTGTCTTAACACTGTCAAATACAGGTTCCTTGTCTTCCTGTCTCATGAAAATAAAAAATATTCAAAATCCGAATAATGGTAAAAGATCACTGAAAGAGAAGGGAAGGATGAATAGCAGGATAAGTATGGAAGCATGCATCTGCATAACTAATATAAATCAAACAATGATAAGTGTGCGCAATTCCAAAGGTAAACTTGATCTCAACTTCAAGAGCAAAAAGGCTAAATTTCTCTCTACAACTGCGGATGGTCTGGTATCCCACGACATAATAAAGAGGCACCCCAAAACTTTTACCATATCGATACCAGATAAATCTATAAAAGAGCCTACCTGCAAATCACGATTATAAGCGAGTGGAAGCCCTTTGCACAATGTGAGAAGAGTGACCAGGTCTCCTATGACCCTAGCAGATTTTCCTCGGACAAGTTCCATGGGATCTGGGTTTTTCTTTTGAGGCATAATACTACTTCCAGTTGAAACAGAATCACTTGGTGTTAAAAATCCAAACTCCTCCGAGGCCCACAACACCCATTCTTCACCCAATCGAGAAAGATGAATTGCTGTGATGGAATTAGCAGAAAGAAACTCCATGACAAAATCTCGGTCTGAAACTGCATCAATGCTATATAAAAAAATGAAACATAACCAACTACTCAAGGAAGCCAGGTATCAAGAAGGGAGGGAAATTCAAAAGCAAATAAGAGATAAAAGAGTAGATAAGAACACACACAGAAGGTCCCACATGCCCCATTTTCAGGAGCTACCTAGAGCAGAAAGCATGAAAGTGCTGCTTCAAAAAAGGAGTTATTCACACAGCATAATACTAATATTACAGTAATTAAGAAAGAATCTAGAAATAAAATTGATAAAGGTTCCAATGTTTGGCAAAATCTTGCAATTTGTCATCACGAAGATAAGCCAGGGAATACATCACACAGCCATCAATAAACAGAAAAAGATATAATTCATAATGTATGAGAAAGAAATAATGACCAGATTCTTGAATGGGGCAGTCAAAAACCAATATAAATGGCCTTGACGCCAACTAATTAGTCAGCTGACAAACACCATCTTTCTCAGATTCCCAATTGACACCCCAGAGTATAAAAAATATCAAAGAAATATGTGCTTACCTATTCCTCATGGGAGCAGTGAATCCTAAAGCTTCAGAAGTCATAAACCTATCGATAGGTAAACCGGTGCCAGCCAATGCACATGCACCCAGGGGGCAGAAGTTCATCCTAAGTTTACAATCAAGTAAGCGACCAGCATCACGTTCAAGCTACAAGAAAAATTTGTAGTCAGTGTTCACTCTTATGAAGACACCAAGACTGATTTACAGGGAAAAGGAAAAAAAAGAAGGCTGTTTTGGTCAGTAGTAACACCATCTCTGACCATTGCCAGAGAAACCAATCATTTAACATGTCCAAAAATCACCTAAAATTCTCAACCAACCAAACCATCAAATCAATATTTAATGTAACTACTAAAGTTTCCAATTGAAGCTTTTTAATACTAGACAGATCAAGCATGCAAGTCTCAATGTTCTCGTCAGTTAACACAGTAAGCGCCCTACAAGTGAGTTTTGGTTCTTATAGACATAAAGATTCTAAAATGTTCCCCACCAACCAACAGCAACAAGGCAATCAAACCTGTTCGACATAGGCTAAGAGCAGATGCGGCAACAAAACAGGCTGCGCTCTTTGCAAATGTGTGTAACCAGGAACAATGAGCCCTTCATTATTCAAAGCCAATTTCACCAATGCAACCTGTAAATTTTTTATAGATGCAGCGATTCTATCAATAGCATCACGACACCACAGTTTAAAATCAGTCAAAACTTGATCATTCCTACTCCTCGCTGTATGCAGTTTCTTGGCAGGTTCACCAATCATCTCAGTAAGCGTTGCCTCAATATTCATATGCACATCTTCCCTGTCTTCCCTCCACTCAAACTCACCAGCCTCAATCTTTCGTTGTATCTCATCGAGCCCTTTCAAAATACTGTCTTTATCACTCTCGCTCATCAACCCCTGCAAAACACAAAGCAGCATAACAAGCTTAATAGCCCAATTCACTTGCTTAAGGAAAGAAATCAAGAAACTGTCAATGCAAGAGCAAGAAGGGACCTGTTTTGCAAGCATGGATGCATGAGCTTTGCTGCCCATAATGTCATGCTTGTACAACTCCTTGTCAAACGAGATTGACTCGGTGAATTTCTCTACTTTATCTGTCACGGTCTGTTCGAATCTACCTCCCCACAACTTGTTCTCTTTCTCCATGAGTTTAGCCTGGATCGCTAGTTTTCTTTTGGGCGTAAAGGAAGAAAAGTTTGGGTTTCTGTGTGTGGTTTTGTTAGAGAAGAGGGTCTTTGGTGAGGGGAAGTGGAAAGCAGATGGTGAAGTGGAGAGTAGTTGTGATTCCATTGCAGAGACGGCTAAGTGAATTGAGGTTTCGAGGAATCGCAACTCTTCACTGTGCGTGCGTGCGTGCGTTTTTGCCCGTTTTGGGGGTTTAGGTGGAGAGGACTAGGAAGAGGAGGAATTGGGCCTAATAGACTAGTGAAATCGGTTAATATGGGCCCTCTAAATCCTATCTCACCCTGGGCTTGTCGGAGAGCTGTACTGAGGCGACAGCTGCAAAGTCCGACCAATCCTGGTCTAGGCTAATGAGAAAGTCAGATCGGCTTCACCCAAAAGGCTGGCTCTTACTGCTAGGCCGACAGTCTAATAATTGTTGCTCTTGGTTGTATTCCTCTCTTACATGCATGTCGATTTCCGTTTTCCATTTGATTTATTATTATAGGACTAGAGGAAATGGGATAATTCAAGAGCTATCGACTTGTCAATGTATAATAAATTAGCGGAGCAATCTTGAGCGTAGTAATTTATTGGTCAGGTTTTAAATTTATTATCCAAAAATCACTAGTTAGAGTCTCATGAACTTTAAGATTATTAAAGATTTACATAGTCATTAATTTTAGGGCTCGTGGAATTAGTCGAGGTATACACAAGCTAACTCGAACACTCACATTAATAAAAAAAAAAATATAAATGGAGCATGCAGATAAAAAAAAATATAATAGCTTTTTTTTTAATGAATTCTAAGTGCTAATTAACTTGTTTCAATTGACACGAGACTTGGTTTCTTTTGTTTGAAGGAAGAAAAGAAAAAACCCAACACTTGTCAAGGTGTATATACATGTAAAGTGAAAGCAAACAGATAGGCGTAGCAATTTCTTGAGTGAACGTTGAGTGCAAAGTGCCAAAATGTTTCAAGTGATTCTAACAACAAAATTGCAAAACGATCTCTTAACTATCATGGATTTATCCTCTTCGACCGATCGACACGCCTTACCAAAGTCTCCGAACCATCAATTTCGTTGATTCTTGGCACAGTCGCCAGCCAATGCATCGAAGATTAACCAAAGACTACTATATTATTATTATTATCATTATTATCATTATTTGTGTGTGTGGAGCCAAGACCAACAAGTAATTAATTAATTATCAGATCCCGCAATAATTGAGTGCCAAAAACAAAGGGGTTCGGTAGCTGGTAGGCCCTCCTCCAGGCTGATTAGAGATGGATACAGATGCCCTCTGCCTTCCGTGTATGTTTTGCAAATGCAGCACGAAAAAATCGTAGCATAATAAGATGATTAGTGACTAGCTTCTGGAAATTGCATGGTCGTTGTCACGACGACAAACCGCCATGTGTGCCAGTTGTTGGTTGAACGATATAGCATGCAAGTCCTTCTCAGGTTGATTAAACCAAGAGGGTGAATGGAAACAAGTCATGATCACAAGAACATGTGGTTCCGGCGAGAGAATCTGTGGACCTCCCCCTTGCAGCTGGTTGAAGGAGGAGAGACCACCATACGTGGGTTTTTCCCTTATCTTAAGGGTTGTGGATGAACTATACTTGATGCCCTTTTGAAGCCCATGGCCATCATGAGATTTGCTTTAGCGGCTAGGAAAAACCAAGGAAATTTGAGAACATGTAGAGTTGCGCATTATTGATACCTTTTCTGTACCATCTTTTTGCTTTTGTTGCATCGTACAACCAGGTTTTTATATATATATATTTATAGTTTTAAATTAGTTTTTTAGGTGTTTTTAAATTGTTTTGATGTTCTATATTAAAAATTTAATATATTTTTAAATAAAAAAACACAAAAATATAAATCCTCCAAAAAGAAAAGGAAGAAGGTCCTCCACAGCTTTAATTGACTGAGTGGTGCTAACTGCTAATGATGAGTAAATAAAGAAATTACACTATGAATTTCATCAAGCACCCCCACACTGCTAGAGACAGAAAGAAAAAAGAAACCACAAAGATTTGGCCTTAAATTCTTCCGTCCAACCATTAGAATCCAAACTTTCGAGGAGACCATGTGCAATTTAAAACTTTCAAGGCATATAGTTTATTCTTTAATTAACTACTCACGAATTAGAGGTTGATTTTTTACTTAAATATATTAAAATAATATTTTTAATTTTTAATTTTTTATAATATTAATATATCAAAACAATATAAAAAAATTAATATGTTTTTTTTTAAACTAAAATTTAGCCAATCTGCTAGCTGGCCGGGGCTTGATTGATGACCATTTATTATATTTGTATTGTACAGCCACAGCTACAGTTTCTAGCACACACCGGTTACTTGAGCCACAAAGACACGCAAATCCATGGTCATTTCCCGTGCCACGTCATTGCTTATTTCCTTTACCTTTCCTCAAGCCTCCCTTCCCGGCAGCCACCCCCCACCAGCACCACAATGCTGACCAGACCAATTGATCAGCCCTGCTCTCCTGCACCCGTATCCACACTAACACTCAACCTCCCCTCACCTAATCATCGTTTATCCTCCTCCTCGTTTTTCCTTCAACAATATATTTATTCTCCATCAAAAAATAATTTTTGTGTTCCAAGATTTATTTATTTATTATTTTTTGTTAATTCCTATAGAATCTCAGCTAGGTTACTTATCCATGTGAAATATATATATATATATATATATATATATATATTTTTTTTTTTTGTAAATCATACTCATCACTCAATTACTATTTACAAATCTTAATCCTATAGGCGGTCCAACTAAAAGCCCCGATGTTCACACGTTTAAGACAAAGCTCATGTGATATAGTAAACCCGGTTCCAGAGAATAACAAATCAAGTTAGTTTTGTTTTGTAAGTTGCTCATAACTTTCCAATTAGAACCAAAACTCAAATCTCTCAATCTCTTCTTTCTTTAATTTTTTTGTTCTTTCTCTTAATCTAAAAAAGAGGAGACAAATCTATCGAAACTAGGGTTTCTCATTCTCATTCATCTGTTCGGATACAAGCTCGAAACACAATCACAACTCCTTGTTTTTAAGGTATCCGCATTACATTACGCTTGTAATCTGATCTTGATTTTTTGAACCTATAGCCTTCTTTTAGCAATTGATTGGTTTCTTGATCCTGAGATTGATTCAGCCAAGAACGCGAAAGAAAGTGAATATTTTGATTTTTCAAATTTCTTATTTATTTAGTAATAATATTGAGTTCACGTGCATCTGGTGAGCTTGAGAAATCTGTTTTCTGCTCGCTTTGTATGGATTGGGAGAGATCTATTTTTGGTACAATTACGTCCTTTTCTATTTTAGATTTTCTTTTGGATGATTCTTTATTTTGATATTAAATTCTTTATTTTTCATATGTGAATTTATTGTATAGACTAGTGGCAGTTCATTGAACCCGTGCCTTGTAATTTTTCTTTTCTTATTCATTAAATTTATGTAAATTCATTGTATTTATCAGTGATAGTTCATCGAACCTGTGCCTTGTAATTTTTCTTTTCTTATTCTTTGATTTTTTTTATTTGATGTTAAATTTTGGATGGAACCAAAAATGTGAAAAAAAATCCAACCTTTTCGATGTTTTTTCATCATGAAAGTGAAAATCATAAGGAAAACATGAAGGGCAATTTCTTTTCTTTTTTTGTTTCATTTAAAGCTAGTTGGTTTTGTTGCTGCATATAAGGTTGCTATCTTCTTTTTGGTTGTCAACATCAGTTACTCTATTTTTGTGTGTTAACACTGTGTTTATTGTTGATTCCTTTCTACAGGGGTAAAGTACTCGTTGTCTTGCCTATTTCCGCTCTTCAATCATCAGACCTTGGATTAATTGCAGTTTGTTGAGTTTTTCTGTGATCAATTTGCTAGGTTGATTTTTTTGTTGATTTAATGGCTGTGGCATTTACCAATCTTTCATGGTGGTTATGGAGTGGAAAGCATCAGGAACCCAGAATTTCAAATGGGTCTTCTTTAAACGCAAGACCTGACTCAGATTTGTGGGAATCGTCGGATACTCTGAAATTTCCTTTGGTTCAGACTAATGTGGCATCCTCCTCTAGAAGGGTTAAGAGAAAATGGCACAGCCGGGAAGAGCGGAAAATTGATAGGGAATATGATGTTGTTCTTGTGCCATCTGATGGTGGCTGTGTTTCAGGGTCAGAGTCTGATGACTCTGATTATTCCATTGGGTGGTTAGAGCCTCATGGACCTGAATTTCAGAGTGATGATGATACGGACAACAGTTTTGCTGTGCTGGTCCCATGTTATGGCCGTGTTCAAGATAATGCCTTTGAGGATAAAAAGAACAATCTGTTTGGTGCTATTGTTAACATTCCAGATGGTAAGAGCCATTGCTCTTCCAGAGTTCTTTTTATATTTTGGTTGCTTCTACAAAATCTTCTATTTTCCTCTTCCACTGTTAGTGTAGGTTTCCTTATGCTGTGTTGATTAATAGTTTTCTAGGTAGATTATCACGCAATTAGTATTGCAATAACCATGGTGTAAAGGATGGTGAAGTGTTTAGAACTGTTTCTGCTACCTTACTTGTCAGCTCTCCTTTCAATGATAAATGAACAGGCTATTATGAAATCATTTAAAACAAAAAATGATTACTGTGATGTGGCAAGGAAAGTCATTCAACGTCTTCTGTACGCAGGCAATCTTAACTAAGTTACACAGAATGCGATTGCCTAAGAGAGCCTTTACTTCTAAATTGGAATGCAATTTGCTATAGTTATTTACAATAGTCGTTTTGGCATGGGCTATAATCTAGCCATAATTTATTAGACATTAAGAGGTTTAAAAAGGAGAAACATCTAACATATTTCTAGGTTTGAGAGCCTTGAACAGCAATCTGAATTATTTCACACCAGTGTTTCATTTTGTCCCATACTGGTTGGTTACTTTGGTAGTCAGCTAATTGAGCAGTTGCTTGTCACTGCATAAAAGGATGCTTGTTTGAATTCCATACATAATCAATGCACAAAAATATCTCCTACATTATTAGGTGTTTAGGTGTTGCCTTCTATTTCCCTTTTCCTCTTTCCAACAAGGTTCAGAAGAGGAAAATTGATCCGCATCTTGCATACATATATATATATATATATTTGTGATTATGTATCTGGATATCTACTCTACTTGATGAATTTTATCTTATGAATTGTTGTTCCTGGTCAGCTTTTAGAAGCAGGATGCTTGTTGATTGGATTCTTTGTGGGAAACTGTATTTTTGTAATTGCTTTCACTTGCCTCATGTCAACAAGACTCTGAACCCTACCTCCTGAACTACCCTTGCTTTGCCCTTCCCGCCCTTCATATAGTTTTGCCATATCTCGGCACTCATCCCAAGATTTACATTTATCTTTCTTTGAGAAATGTTTTGCAATTACCTTTAAGATATGTTTTGCAATTTGCATCAGCTGAACTATTGAATGATCACAATTTGAGCGCAGCTGATGAAATTTAAGAAAAAGAAACGAGTACTGAACTCCACTCCTATTTCTTGTTTATCTATGCTTATTGGCTTTTTGCTGTTTAATCCCTTTTGTGATGTCATATTGATTGCAAATATATTCATCTAAGTGGTTGGTGGAAGCAAAATGTATTTTTTCTCTTTCAACCTGTCTTAAAATGTGATTGTTTCTCTGTGCTGAGTTCTTACTTTATTTAACTTCAATGTGCAGAGAGCAAGAAATACATGGAACAGTGGCTTTCTTCCGTCCAGAACATCTGACATTTAGTGCTGCTAATGATTTCACTTTACTGTTCATTGTGCTATACTTCTGTAACTGCCGGGTCTTCTGGCAGAACCCATCCTTCTGTTTAACGTAGAAAATATTGTACATAGATATGGGGAGGACTTGAAAGAAAAAGAAAAAAAAAAGGCAAAAAGAAAAAAAAGAAGAAAAAAAGAGTGTAGCTGGTCGGGTTTATTGCTTGCCAGTAGAAGAAGATTGCTGATGTTCTTCTTATCCTAGCTAGTACTAATATATGCTGAAAGTGGTGGGTTTTTTTGGCTTCTAATCATTTCTTGACCGTGAAGGAGTTTTCCCCTGCAGCTGCCCTCCCTCGTCACTGTCCACGATTGAGGAGATTAATGTGTGATGGCAGATACCTCAGCGAGAAAAATAAGAGACAGAGAGAGAGCGTTTTGTTGCGCGTGCTTTTAATTCTTTGATGTAAATATGGCTGCGCATACAGAAGCAGGTTCATGCTTCATATTCTACTGTAAAAACTATGTAAATAATTGCAGGAATTGTGTACATATTGTATAGTGATCGAATCCTCTCTCGCTATCTCTCGAAACTTGTGTCCTCTTAAACTGTTGGGATTCGTCATTTGTACGGTGATAGCTTGTGGCACATTTCCCGTTATCCGTGTTAATTGTCACCTAGTCCCTGTGTAGTTCACAACAAACCAATCAATTTCTTCAATGATAAAAATTTCTTGACTCTTAGTATAAAAACATATCTTTCCTCTATCATCAAATCTCTCTCCCCTCTTCTATTTCTTAAATAATAAAAGAAAACAACATGAAATGGAAAAATATTTAGAAATATAGAGATCATATATAATATAATTTTCGGGACCGATTGATTTGTTTTTCTAAACTACAGGCAGTAAATTATAATTAACCCCCCACTGTAAATTCCTGGTGGAGTTTTGATTTTGTTGAAGTGTTTTTCTTTGTTACCGGAAAGACAACAGACAGCAAGTCACGTCCTAAGTGGTATTATATACGACTATAGTCTGTCTGCCTCTGCCAGTGCCACATGGTAAATTACAGAAAGAGATCGTGTTTTGGACCGAAACATATCTTAACCTTACTTTGTTTTAAAAACATAACAATACCGTACCAAAGGTTTATTTTATTGACCGACAGAATTGATTTATACTTGTTATTCTGTTTTCTTTTTTGGAGTAAATGCTGAAACAACAGAAATCGGTTCGTAATTTTAACCGGAAAAACAGAGTGGCACTGTGTGTGTCAACTTTCGGTTGATTGAAAGAAGATGGGCATTTTGCCAAAAATAGAAGAAGAAGAAGATAAGCACAAACAGTTTGTTCAGTTTTAACAAATTGAAGAGCCACTACTTTTTATAAATAGTCGAACTTCTTGAAAAAATAAGATGGGAGTCCATTTCTAAGCCTAACAGACCATGCCATGATTGCCCATGTAACAAAACAACGAAAATAAGCAGCAAAAATCCTGTCAAGCAACTAGCAATCAAAGAAAGGGAGCATACCCCCCCCCCCCCTCTATTCTAGGAAACAACCTGCCAAATCAAGGATCCTTCAGCATGGCCGCATCCATCGAAGAGTCCCTGTCGATGTTGAGGCTGTCAAAGGCACAAAATTTGGCCCTAAATATCCTCTTCCGCTGCTCATTAGAGACCCTCTAGGCAAAAGCTGTGTTTATCTATCGGCAAAATCTTCTTTCTCGTCTTCTTTGACAATTATCATCATCAATATCTTATCCCGATTGCGTTGAATCTCTTTTGCATTTTGAGGGAGGGAAAAGGCAGGTACAATGCTGCAGAGAGCAGCAAGCAATGCATATTCATGGTGGTGGGCAAGCCACATCAGGACAAAACATTCAAAATGGCTGGAAGAAAACCTCCAAGGTGGGTACTTTTGTCTTCTTTTATTCATCTGTATATGTTTCTAAGAATTACTGGTCTTCTGTATGGTCTCTTTCGGTGATCTAGAATCTAGATTGGTGCATAACTAGTCCTGTCTTCTTATTGGTCAATTGTCCGCAACAACATGCCAGGTTCCTTTAAGTTTTCCGTTTGGAGATTTGCTAGGTTACACAAGGGAAAGGCTTTATTCAGTCAGAATGTGTGTGTGTGTGTGTGTGTGTGTTATGTTCTTGATTATTTTACATGCTCAATGGCAACTAACTCTATGTTTATTATACAAACGAAGAGATCGAAATCAATTCTGCTTCCGATGATCCCACATTGTTTAAGATTAATCGTGCATTTGCTTACCAATTCTCCGTTTTTTTCACAAAACATGTGAAGAAAATTATAAAAAAGCAAGAAACCAGGAAAATGACAGAGATAACATTTTCAAATATGTCTAGCTTAGACTATGGTTGTATAAGAATATTCAAGTCTGTTATATACTGACATATATGGCTCTTCTTTCTTTTGTTTTTGATTTTTAGTTTAACACACTTTTGATATGACAGATATGGAGGAAAAGGTTAATAACATGCTCAAAATCATTGAAAATTCGGGGGACACCTTCGCTCAAAGAGCTGAGATGTACTACAGAAGGAGGCCAGAACTTATAAACCATGTGGAAGACTCTTACCGGGCATATCGAGCATTGGCAGAGAGATTCGATCATCTGTCAAAAGAGCTGCAAAGTGCCAACCGCACCATTGCCACTGTCTTCCCAGAACAAGTTCAGTTTGCCATGGATGATGATGATTTTGAAGAAAGTGATCCCACAATATTCGAATCTGATGATCCCAACGAAGCACACAAGGTCTCCAAAGCAAATATTCCAAAGGTACCCAGCATGCCAAAGAAAGATTTCAGAAGCCAAACAATGTTATTGTCCAGAAAGGGGCAGCAGCTAAATAGAACTGCTAGCTCTGCTAAAGCCAATGTGCCTCCAAGTTCAGGCCTTAGCCGAGAAGAGGCTGCAGAGAAAACTGATAAGCTTCAGAAAGAAATTTTGGCACTACAAACGGAGAAGGAGTTTGTACAAAGCGTATCTGAACGATGTCAAGCTAAGTGCGGGGGAATTGAAAATCAGATAACTGAAATGCAAGTGACAATCAGCGGTTTACAAGATGAGTTTGGTATCAGCAATGTTATTGATGATAATGAAGCCCGAACTTTGATGGCTGCCACTGCTCTAAAATCATGTAAGGATACTTTGGTTAAGTTGCAAGAGAAACGGGAGCTATCAGCTGAAGAGGCTAAAGCAGAGAACCGAAGGATTAGGGAAGTCCAGCAGAAGTACGTAGCCCTTAAAGGTGAGTTTCTTTCTGACCAATCAGATCTGCTGGAGCCTGCTGATGAACAGGAGGCTGAATCAGAAGATATAGATTCAAATGATACGAATTTGTTGCGAGAGAAGATTAAAGGTGAGCTGGAAGCAGATTTAAAATCATCCCACACTGTGATGCAACTGGCCGAGAGAATTGATGAACTAGTTGAGAAGGTTGTGAATTTGGAAACTGCAGTCTCTTCTCAAGATGCTCTGGTAAACAGACTAAAATCTGATTCAGATGGGCTCCAGACACACATCAAGACTCTAGAAGAGGATAAGGCGACTCTGATGGAAAATTCAGAGAAAATGAGCAACAAGCTAAGAGAGTTGGAAGAGGAGTTGCGTAGAGTGAAATGCCTCAACGAAAAAATCAAAGATCAAAACAAAAACCTTCTAACACGTTTAACTGAAGCAAGTTGTGCCATTGATCATTTGTCAGTGAAGTTACAAACAGTTAAACCAGACAAGGAAGTTGAGAAAGAAGAATCAATCCAAGAATCAGGAGCTGCTGTTGATGTCAAAGCAGGCAGGGGGGTCGAAGAACAAGAAGAACATCTGGCTTCTTTCAATGATGCATTTGTATCGAAGGCCATGGAAATGGAAAAGGAAGGGAGGAAAGATGATGTTCCTGATGTCAATAGTTTTATCAAAGCAGAGGAATCTGGACCAAACCAAAAGCTCACTGCCATAACTGATGATCATGTCCCCACACATGATCAGAGAGATTTGCATGAGGAAGAAAATGATCTTGCTGCTCGGCTAGAGGAACTGGGAATAGATGAAGAGGATCAACCCAACTGGAGACAGTTGTTGGCGAGTGGGTTAGATGACAGGGAAAAGCTTCTGCTGGAAGAGTATACTTTGGTCCTCCGGAATTATACTGAAGTAAGAAAGAAGCTCGGTGACGTTGAGAAGAAAAATCGAGACGGTTTCTTTGAATTGGCATTGCAGATTAGGGAATTAAAGAATGCTCTTGCCCTGAGGGATGAAGAGATCCAATCTTTGCGTGAAATGAGCTCTCACCAACAAAATCTCAATGAAAATAATGATGGTGATTCGACAAAATATAAGTACTCACATGCAGAAGGTTCTCCCGACCTTATGACACAAGCAGCTAGCTTCCTGGATTCAAATCTTTCATCTCCAAGTTCACCTCCGCGGCCAGTTTTTGACTCGGAGCACGAACATCATGTAGAAGCCAGAGGAAGAATTGGTGAATTAGCTGTATCTGGAGGTAATAGAAGGTACTCTGCGAAAGAGGTTAGCAATGTGATCAAGATGAAACGTGCAAATTCACCCCATGTTCCTTCAGCTGTAGAAGAAAAGATCCGTTCAGATATTGATGGACTGCTGGAGGAAAATCTGGAGTTCTGGTTGAGGTTTAGCACCACGTTGCATCAGATACGAAAGTTTCAAACTTCAGTCCATGACTTAAAGGTGGAGCTATCAAAAGTAAGAGATAAAACAAGGCGAGATGGAAATGATAAGAGTCAATATATCATCTCAGAGACTCGGCCAATATTCACACATTTGAGAGAAATACAAACTGAACTAACATTATGGCTGGAGAACAATTCGGTAATGATAGATGAAATGCATGCTAGACATGCATCTTTATGCAATATTCAAGATGAGCTGTCGAGAGTTTCCAATCCAAGTTCCAAAGAAGAAGAGGCTGAGCTAAGTGAATATCAAGCAGCTAAGTTTCAAGGTGAGATTCTCAACATGAAACAGGAAAGCAACAAGGTTGCAGATGAGCTGCAAACCGGTCTGGATCGTGTGAGAGGACTCAAGGTTGAAGTGGAAAGGTTACTCACAAAACTGGACGAGGAGCTCGGGATTTCAGCATCTAAAAATAGGAGTTCATCACACAAAGCTAGAATCCCCTTGCGCTCTTTCTTGTTTGGTGTCAAGTTAAAGAAACTTAAGGGACAAAAGCAGTCAATCTTCTCATGCGCAAGCCCTGCACTGCAGAAACAATATAGTATGTTCGAGGATGGAAAACCCCCACAACACCACTGAAGATTGGATTGTTCCTTTTCCATTTTCCTTTCGTTTTTCATTTTTTCATTTGGCTTGCCTGTCGTAGTATTAGATACTTCAACTAGAACTTGAAGCAACACTACGAGTTTCTTGTTAATTTTTCTGACCCACAGGGTAAAATTTAAGTAACTAGTCAAAATATTTTTACCAAGCAACACTACGGATCCTCTCCTTACCTCAACCCTATACTGTTGCCCATTGTTTGAATTTCTCTAGATCAAGACAGTGAAAAAAGGTTCAGCAGAAGCTAAATCCACCCCAACTTATCAATTAAGATTTTTAATTTATCCAGTTGCCATGCATTCCAACCACAGGAGGTTTTCTTCTGACATCGGTTTTGCAGAAAATGCAGATCACACTGCATTTCTGGCTGCAACAATCCAACTAGCATGTACGGGGAAGATGAAAGATTAATCAGTGACACATGAATCAAACAGTTCTTACACAGCTTATAGGCTGAGATGCCTTCTTATTTGCAATTTACAAGGAAAACTTCAGGTTTTAAATCATAAAGCCAATGGTTTACCGCAAAAGAAATCAGAGTCGATGGATTTATGTATCAGGTGGGGGGAAAGAAGACATGAAATCTCAAGATGAAGTCCGCATTTACACGCGCAAAAAAATATCTTTCTTATTAGTTACTCTCTAATTCGACGTAAAAAACACAGACGAATACAAAATAAATAAATAAATAAAATCCATACCTCATAAAGTCTTTATCTAAAATTTCTTAATTGTATCTGTTTTTTTTTAAATAAATTTAAAAATAATTAATAAAATATGACTAGTTACTTCTTAAACAATGTAAAAAATTTCACCTATCGGAATCTGATTTTTTATTTTTCATTTTTTTGTCAATGACATTAGTGTTCAAATGCATCTACGACAACATGATCTATCAAACCAGGCGAGCATGAAGAAATTACATCATGAAAAAGACGGACTGAGTCATTACTTTCCACAACTGTAATCAATTTACACAATTTCTATCTCGTTTAAAATACAAATAGAGAGACCAAACAGAAAAGGAAAGTGTCTTCTGCTACTTTGCATTCAATACTCTGACCCTATCCGTCCATCATTCCATCGCTGGCTTCTGTTTTGCTTATACTATCCACTTTTATGCAGGATTCATTGCTTACTGAGCTTGGCAAATCTGCTTGCCTCTCACTTACGCTTTGATTCTCATCATTCTCCTGAACTGCAGATTGATTTTCAGCTTCCTTGATAGGTGAACAAGTCATCTTATTATCATCTGCATTTTGACTTCCGTCAACCTGGTTGCCAGTGACATTTACCAGGCCACTTTCATTCATTATCAATTTTGGTGAACCATTAGAACACTCCAAAGCAGCTACTTGACTTTTCAACTCTGCTTCTTGGTTTGTCAAAGCTGCTTTAACTTCTTGAACATGCTCACTTGGTTCCTTTACAGAGACATGAGCTCCATCCTTTTGAACTTGGCCATTTGCCACTTCTTGCGAACCAAAAGCTTTTGTATCCTTAATGGTTACAATGCCTTGCTTTGGCGAACTTTCAGCATTAGTTTGTTCAGATGGCGTACTCAATGATGTGATAGGGGTGGATTGTGTATTCTGAGTTGTCATTGAAGAAGCTTTCATCTGAGGTGGCAGTACAGTGGCTTTGGCCAAAACAGAATTAGTCTGTTCAGATTGCGCATTGAATGATGTGACAGGGGTGGATTGTGTATGCTGAGCTGTTGATGAAGAAGCTTTCATCTGAGGGAGTGGTGAAGTAGCTTTGGGCAAACCAGGGCATGGACCACTTGCAGCTGGACGTGTGGTAGTTGGTGCAGTTGCCATGCCACTGGAGATAAATCGAGTATTGGGATTGACATCTAAGTGAGTAGAAATACCACCAGTCATGGATGATTTGATTGAAGAACTGCCTGTGGGCATGATATGGACAGCATTCTTTGCCTGAGCAGCCTTTAACAGTGAAGCAGCATCTGATTGGGTAGCAATGCGAGCCCCAGCAGCAACTGCAGCAGCTCTCACAGGATCAGAACTCAGAATAGATTTTTCTGATGCTTTTGCCAACATTACTTGAGATTTTGCTGCAGGTCCCACCGGCCATATTGAAGATGATTTTGTCATCATGGTACGTTGTTGAGATTGATGTTGGGCAGGAGAAGCTTCTGCAGTGATGGTAGGAGAGGCACAATTATTGGGGGTTTTGGTAGAAGTTGTCCCAGCTGCTCCAAGTTAAAAGAATAATTGTAAGAATCTCACACACGCAAGTGCTGAAACCTATGTGAACTACACGCATAGAGAGCAAACTACAAACTACCATTGTGCTTTAAAGGCAGTTGAGCTGTTTATTACATTTAGACAAATTCATAATTCAGACTGCATTTTTAGAGATTGTCTACTAGAACACACCTAAATAATTTAAAAACAGTATGAGATGGAAAGGATAATTTACCAGAACTTGCAATTAAACTTTTGGCTGCTGGATGAGGATCGAGAGCCATTTTCACTGCATCGCGTGCTGCACGCTGTGTCTCAGAGAGTTGAGGGGCACTGGAAATGGTTCCCACATTCAAGTTCCCGTGCCGCTTCCGAATAATGGCCCACCTCTGCTTGTATAAGCTATGGTAATTAGGAGGAGAAAAGCAAAGGGAAAAAAATTCTATATGGAACACTAATAGTTAAAAAAACAAACCAGCAATTCATGGAATCTACATCCACATGAACATAGCAGAACAATAGACAAGGAAAGAACAATGGCCAAAAATGAGAACAGTTCGGAATTTATTGAAAAAATAAAGAAATCCGTTGCCGGGATTTGAACCCGGGAAAAACTGGGAGAACCCAGACATCCTGACCGGACTAGATGACAACGGATTGCTCTCCACGGCAGTAATTAAATAACAATGCTTAATGAAAGTTCAAGGACTGGGTTTACCAATGGAACCAAATCTCAATCATACAGCTAAAAAAATTGCTTGAGGTTCTGTTCAGACATAGAAGTGCACTGCCAATGTTGAGAAAGGACTCTGGATGAATACTAATCCTACATGGAATCCTCATTGTATTTGCGAAAATTCAAGATAGCAAATACTAATCCTACATGTGGTCCTCATTGTATTTGCGAAAAATCCAGATAGCAAATACTAATCCTACAGGCGGTAAATCAAGATAGCAAAACTAATCAGGATTAGCTATATCCTCCCTTAATTCTCACTTATTCATGTTATTTACATTTTCAACAATATATTTCCATTTTGATGATATGGTTAACAAATTGCTCCAGTGTTTTTGAAAAAAGAAAAAAAAAACTAACTCCAAAGTCATCAGACATGTGCACTACATATGTTGAAATGGAAATTTAGATGCATGCTAATCCTGTATGAAGTTCTTATTGTATTTGCAAAGAATCAAGATATCAGAACTAATCAAGTCTAGCCATGTTCTCCTTTAATTCTCAGTGGATTTTCTTTACATTTTCAACAATATGTTTCAATGTTTTATAATCTTAAAACATTTTTATGAAGAATACATCTGTGTTTGTGGACAAGCCATGGTTAATAGCAATCGCAACAATATCTGAAGGGATGACCCTCATAGCACTACCAACAAATATATGTGCCATTGCAAATGAACTGTTAACAACTAGATCCCTTAGAGTCCATAATAAGAAATGATATACAACAACCATTTCCATGAACGATCAAGACATGACCTAAGTAAAGCAACCTCCAAAGCAATGATTTGACCACGTCATACATAGCAATTGAAACCAAAATATTGCAGGGGTAGAATGGAATATCAAAAGCAAAGAGAGTTTAGATGACTAAGCATCAACCCTATGTGTTTCTTACTGACCTATGAAAGCCTGAAGAATCTAATTACAGTAAGCATGAAAAAGAATGAGAAAGGATGATAATTTAATTGCACTTCATGGAAAACAACCTGAGACAGCTGGGAAGCAGTTCTATCACCCTTGAATTCACCTCTTACAATGCTTGCCCAATTCCCCTCGCCCAATTTTTGCACAGCAGCAATCAGTTCCATGTCCTCAGATTCTGACCAGGGTTTCCTTTTCCTTCTTGGAGGAAATGTGCCACTACCTGATCCATTTGCATCATATACTTCAGAAGCAGGACAAGACATCACTGCAGGCAGAGACAGTTTCTGCACAGAAACTGGAACTCTAATGTTCACCCCCCGCATCACATCAGATTGTGAATTTTCTGATGTAGCTCTAAGCGACCGGCCATTAGGTATGTTTATAGTTAAGGGAGCCTCAACTGTTGTGTTGTTTGGGTGAGTTGAATCACTTGGTAAACCAGATGCTATTAATACCTAACCAAAACAACCATTCTCATCAATAAGGTAACTGGACATAGAAAATGAAGAGGAATCAAATAAAACAAATTATTCAAGCATGTTCTGCCTTCTTGGAATATCTCAAAGAGAAGGAGTCCATTAAATGATTAAAACATAAAAAAATTGCACCTCAAGCTCTATCATGTAGTCACAGTAGTTTCCTGGAAACCATCTTGTTTTTACAATGCCCTTGCCCCTTTGAACATCATTACATTTGTTTGGAAACTATAATTAACTTGACACGTTTCAACCCTTTATCTGTATGCGAGTAGTTGACAACGGAAAATTTAAAACTAATTCGTCCTTTTTCTTTTTGACACATTCAACTCTTGAAATGAGTTTCTGAACTAGAAATCTTACATAAAATCTCCAAAACTCGAAATTTATACAAGGATTAAACAAACAACAACAGATTGTATCACACATAGTATATAGAAACAATCACTATCAAAGTAATGGGATAGAAGCCCACCTTAACACAAGCTGCAGCCTCGGTCGAAGCTTCACTAGTAACACTAGGAAAAGCTTCCAGTTCAGATTCTAAATCACTATCATCATCATCCTGGAAAAAAAAACATTCAAATCCAAATAAAAGAAGAAGAAAAAAAGAAGAGGCGGCATTGAGTTTTTCAGGCAAAGAGGCAGAGCAAACCAGAGGGTGAGCTCCATCATCGAATTTCTCAGGTAAAACGTGTCGATATGCTAAATGTCTCCATAGCATTTGATACTCCCTTGCATTAGAAATTCCAGTGCTGGTCTTTTTAACTAACGCATTCCAATCAATTTTCGCTCCATCAAATTGAGCCACTTCTTGCAGCAACGCTAGGATTGTCGTCGCTGTATACCTGAATACAAAAAAAAAAAAACCCAAATTTTAATTACCCAAAAATAAAAATTAAATAAAAACAGAAAAGAAAAAGGTTCGTACCTTTGTAAGAGAGTGGAAACATCTTCTTCACTGATCACTCCCTTTTTGTTCTTCTTGGATTTCTCAATCATTATGTGTTGTTATATTTCAATTACATATTAAGGAACTGGAGAGATTCAATTCCATTAAGCCGAATTTTATTAAAACCCTAATTTAGGGTTTCAGAGAGAAAGAGGATGTCAAAAAAGACAGAACACGTAGATGGGAAAAACGGAGAAAACAAAGAAGGAGGAGGGGGAAGGAGGAGGAGGAGAGAGCGAGTCGTTGAGAGCGTGGAGACACGCACTGGTCGGGGGGTTTTTTTGGGGAAAGAGAGAGCGGTGCACAGTGGAGAGAGAAAAATAGCCGGAGGTTAGGGGCTGAAAGGGCCTTTTGAGGTTCTTAATGACGACAGTGCCCTCGGGAAGTCTACGTCGGTGATTATTCACAGAGGTAATTAAGGATTCAGAGTCCGTATTTATGTCAAAGTACCTTTCTTTTTCTTTTTATTTGATTGTTTGTATCTTTATTTTTGTCTCAATTTGTGTCTTATTTAGTTTATAGATTCGCGCTACATAACTGGTGGATCAAAAAATTTGCAAATCTATAAAAAGAAAATGTATTTAGTCTTTATGAAATTGTTAGACAATATTATTAAACCTGCCAATACAACTATTTTAAATTTTATTTTTCAAGATAAATTTTTTTATTAAAATATATATTTTTTTATTTTAGCAAACTCTATATTTTTAATTAGAATCATGAATTCTCTTTAAAAAAAATTATAATTGTTGAAGTAAGTTAAAAATTATTAAAATAATATATTCATATTTTATGTATGATTGAAAGTTTAAAAAACCATAAATATGATAAAATTATATTAAAAATAAAAAATAAAAAAAATATTTTGAATTGAATTTTCATTAACAATTTATTATTAATATAATAATTTTCATTTTAGATGCATAATAATTAAAAAAATATTAAAGTTCAAATAAAAAATTATAATAATTTTTAAAAACCATGTAAAAATCAAAAAGTAAAATGAATCTTGAATATTTTTTTTAGATAGGCAAAAAAACAAAGAAAATAGTCAAGCCAACCCCTTGCCTGGTATTTATTTTTCATTAAGGCAACGGATGACATGGCAGAATCATATTATAATTAATGCGCATCAAGGTTTCATTGTAGACTCATTTGCCAGACAATGAAATAATTAATTTGTAATTCCTAAACAAAATCATTTGACAATCTATTAGGATAATATAATCTTTTCACAAGTTTTATTAATTATTATCAAATTAATTAAAAATATTAGATCTTTTTATATTTTTAAAACATAATAAAATGACTAAATATATCTTCAAAGAAAAAAAAAACTATTTAAGTGATGAGGGTTTTTTTTATATTTTCATTTTTTAAAACTATAATAAAATAATTCATTTATCCTTAAAAGTAAAAATACTTTAATTAATGTCCAAGGGCTTTTTATTAGAGAATAATATAAATAATATCCTGGGACCTCACCTAACAGTTTAAGCTTTTGGGTTGAATTGATTCTTTGACATGGTATCAGAGTCTTGATGACCAAGTGGTTTCGAGTTCGAATCTCATCATCCCTATTTATTTGATAAAATTAAACACAAGGTAATGTGGGCATGTGTAAGTTTCAAGCCCAAAAGGCTTTCACTTGAAGGGTTGTGTTAGAAAATAATATAAATTATATTCTGAGACCTCACCCAACAGCTTAAGCTTTTAGGTTGAATTGGTTCTTTGACACTTTTCATATTTTCACTATTTTTTCCAGTTATAATCAAGTTAATTAATGAATAATTTGATATTTTAATAAATATAAAATATAATTTTAAAAAATAGATAGTGCATTCAAATTACGAGAAGATGCCTGCACTTTTTGGGTGGCGCGTGTGGTATCTCCCGGAGACCAAACATCACCTTTTGCAATGATGGTGAAATTGTTTCAGTGGCCCTTCCATTCTAAGGTGGCCTGTATGGCTTATTGACCTTAAGTTTGACATCAATGAACTTTTATTCTTTTTTTTTTCTCTTTTCTCCTCTATTATTATGTTTGACCTATAAGTTTTCAAAGCAGCCCTTCAATTTTATTTTCTTTAGAATTTGTTCATGTTATTCGATTACTATTTGTTTTATTATAAATAATTTATAATATTAGAAATTATTTTTCAATTTCATCCTCCTTTAATTTTTTTTTTCATTTGTTAATCTTGGTCCTTATTTTTTTATTGATATTTATTTTATTCAAGATATTTTTTAAAATTATTTTAAAAAAATTCATTCTTCATTTTTTTCTTCCTTTCAGATTTGATCCTCGTTCTTTTTTATTACTATTTTTTTACTTTGATAAATTTTTTAAATTGCTATTTTCTTTTCGATTTCATCATCTAACATTAAATTACTTAAGAATTAAGCTTCTTGATTGAGCTAAGGTTTAGAATTTCACAAGTTGTAAATTTAAGAGATTAACCCATGTTTAGAATATTTGTTCGAGTTTGCTTGTTTTTCCTTTTCTTTTCTTAAACTCATGTTTTTTTAGTTTCATCCTTAAATATTTATTTAATTGAAGATTTATCCTTATTGTTTTTTTATTTGCTTCTATAGGATTTTTATTGATTTTAAAAATGACTCGGGTTATCTTGAGTTTTATTTATTTATCATTCTTTGTTAAATTTAGTTTTTTTACAAGAAATTTTGTTTTTGAATAAAATTAAATTAATTGATTAAATATAAACATGAGATGCTCATTCTATGATATCGCGTGCAACCTCTAATGATATCGCGTGCAACCTCTTTAAATATCATTGTGTAGCTTTTCATGTTGATGTTAGAACAATCTCAATGAAATTTTTTTAGTGATGGGCGGTGTTCACAACAAAATAACAACAAATTTTTGACGAATATTTTTCTTTAAAAAAAAAATATGAGATGCTCATTTCATGATATCACGTGCAACCTCTTTAAATATCATCGTGTAACTTTTCATGTTGATGTTAAAACTATCTCAATGAAATTTTTTTAGTGGTGAGTGGTATTCACAATAAAATGACAACAAATTTTCAATAAATTTTTCTTTTTTTTTCCCTTCAAAATATGATATTAATCATTTATTTTTTATAGTTAATTATTGCTTTTTTAATTCATTGTGTCAATATTTTTTTAATTATATCATTAAATTAATCAAGTTTATTTATAAAAAAAAATGCCAGCCTCAGTTACTCCATTTTACTTCAAGATGGATGGTTAGCTCAGCAATCAGAAAATGTTTGAAAGACATCTCATTGATTCACACAAATAAATAAATTTGTGACCGCTTTCAGTTTCAAAATCGCAAGTTCAGCTTTATTTCCACCTTGTAACCTTTTTACTTTACCACAATGGTTCATGCACAAACCATCATTAACATTCTTTATGCCCCTTTTGACATCTTGCAGCTAACTACATGCTATTCCCTGCCTGGGGATCTCTCATCAAGGAGACAGTAGGGACTAACAGGATCCTATTCAAACCAAAAAAGTAGAAAATGAAATGTGATAAAGGGACAGCCAGAGAACAACACAGTCTAAATTTCTAGGGTAATCAACTTCCAGATTCTCCCCCATCCTTATCCAACCCTGCTGGGACTCCAGAGTCCAGAAGAAGCTGGAATAGTAGATGAATAAATTCAATGCTGTACTTGGTGAGGTTACGGCAATCAAAGGCAGATTCAATGTGAAAATGTTGTTATCACCAGACATCTCTTAGATACCGGCCTTCCATTTGGAGTTTCTTCACCATAGACTCGGTTTTCGATGAGTCCAAGCCTCCCTGAAACACAAAAGCACAAGGATTTCAGATGCTCGATGTTCCTCAGTATATACTATATAAAAAACATGTAACATTGGGGAAGAACACAGTAAATTCAAACAGAGTGACCAAGTTGAATCGAAAACAAAAGTTCTAGACATGAAACACTTGCATATTATGTGCTTTCCACTTAACAGAGAAAGGGTAAAACTGCATGCATGGGCACGAATTTCTTAGTGCTGTGCTTTGTAAGAGAAGTGGCATGAGAAAAAATAGTGCAACAAAGAGAGCATTAGCACAAGCAAAAAGTACCTGCTCTTGTACAATAGTGTGCAAAGTCCGATGAACATCTCTAGCCATACCCTTGGCATCACCACACACATAAAGATAACCCCCTTGAGAAATTATACTCCATATCTCTGCTGCCTGCAAATGGTATTGAAATTAATCTAATATGTATAAAGCATTTAACTCGTCAACAACCACCTAATTTTGCAGTCTACAATTACTTACTTTATCTACCATCTTATGCTGAACATATTCCTTCTGTGGCCCCTCCCTTGAGAATGCAACTAATAACTCGGATATCACACCTTGCGCCACAAAATTATTGAGCTCATCCTCATATATGAAATCCTGCAAACAATAGAAATTGGAAATCATTGGGAACAGATTCATTGAGCATCAATCAATGTCAAATTAGGAAATTTGCATAGTCAAGGTCCAAACCATTTGGCGATTTCTGCATCCAAAGAAAAGCAGGGCTGGACCAAGCTGTGTACCATCCTCTTTCAGGGCCATTCTTTCCTGGAGGAATCAACTAATTAATTTTCTTCTGTTCACACCACAAAAGGAAAAAAACACACACATCAGAAAGCAAATCCATCCACACCTGTAGAAATCCTCTGAAAGGTGCCAGTCCAGTACCAGGTCCCACCATAATAATTGGAGTTGAAGGATTGGCTGGTAACTTGAAATTTGATGTTCTGATGAAAATGGGAGTCCAACTACAGTCATGCCTTTTCTCTAGAGGAACTGCATTCTGTTTTATATATATATATAGTTTTTGAGTGTGGGGAGGGGGGTCACAGCCAGATGTTAGATTCTCCAAGATGCCGAGCCGAGATGCACAATGCCGAGATGATCTCAAACATTAAGGGTGGTACAGAAAGCGAGAGAGTGTGGTTCTTTGAAATATATTGGAGGTTGTGTCAATACCTTCATCCAAGTTGAACACACCCCTTTGTGAATTCTACCAGTGGGACTTGGACCATATACTAAAGCACAGGTCACATGCACTCTATTGGGAGCATATCTGCAGAATACATATCAGGAAACTATGTTTTTATAATTCCATCAAGAAGATACAATCACATTTCAAAGAAATAGATCACCTAGGAGAGGATGAGATAGAATAGTAACGAGGCTGTAGGCGAGGAGCCACTGCAGCAAAAAAGATACCAAGGGGAGGTTTGGCGGATGGGAACTCAGCCATTACCTCAAGAAGACTTCTCTGACTAGCCATAACCCATTGAGAGTACTCATCCTGGATTTTTTTTTTAAGAAAAAAAAACATTTTAGATGAACAAGAATGTACAGATGACATGTATCAACAAAACAGAACAAACAAATATCAACAAAAAGTATGGATCACCTACTGACCTTTCCTTGCTGTGATGATAAAAATCTGAGTCTCTCTGCCTCACTAGGTTCCCTGGCATGAGCAGCCAAAGCAAGCAAAGCAGCCTGAAAGCATAATTTACAGCCAAGAATAAAGAAAATATATCATTACACAGAAGAATCAGAAAAGAAACCTGAACAAACAAACATGTGAAAATATCACCTTTTTAGGAGGGCTCAAGAGATCTGTATAGCATGCCAATGCAGTGTGAAGGGTGCATGGACCTAGGAAAGGAGGAGGCAATGAGCTTCCAATAGCTGTTCCATCCTCATTATCAGCATGAATAGAAAACAACAAATCTAAAGGTTGACCCAACAACTTCCCTGCTTCTTCAACAATTTCATTACTGTTCTCAGCATACACCCCCACATGGTCTCCAGTTTCATATCTGAGCAAAGAAATCAGAGATGAGACTGTTATTAGCACTAGTGTATTAGACCTAATGCAAATAAATAAAATGCTTTTTTAAAAGAAAAAAAAACAAAAAAAGAGGAAAAGAGGAACCAATATGGTAATAAATGAATATTACACACCAGAAAACTGCAGAAAAGAGCACTCTACAGAATTAAAAAGCACATTAAGAAACCAACACGAATACCCCACCCAAAATATAGTGAAAAGGTACGTAGAGAAGAAAAGAATGAATACTAGAGCTTTGTGACACCAAAGATCTCAAACCAAGAAGACAGCTCCTGAAGGATATCTGCTTCCTGGGAATACCAGCTTTACAATACAGAAACAGATAAATAAAGCAATGAGGGGCTAACACAAAGAAGTACAGAGTCATCCCAAACAAAGAAAAGATTTGAAACAGATATTATGGTTAATTTCCAAATGTCCCAAGCTTCAGGAAAAATTTTCAAACAAAAAAAATTCAGGATTTTTGTAGGTATACAGGAGAATAATAAGCCTCTGGGATTCGGCTTTAGTGTCAAAGGGTAGGGTGGGTCAAGTTGAAATAGGTCTGGAACCAAAGGTAAGTTAGAAAAGGAATATAAAGTATTAGATAAAACAAACATTAACGGTATGGTGATGAACTTACATAATGCCAGTCCCTGTTATGTCAAACTCCAGATGTATGCAAGACCGGTCAGACTCAGCTTTGTGAAGCTCTTTTTGGACAGCAACATCGACTCTTCAAGAAAGAGAAAAAACATCAATTTCAGCAGTAACAAATCAGTGATGACTAACACATGCACTATACCTAGTTGCTTACCTGCATGGATGGTGAACATCAAAAGAAACATTCCCATTTGCCAAGTTTGAGAATTTATCCTTGACAGATGCAATTGAAGGATCATGAATCACCGATCGATATTCAGGTATAGCAGCTGTGTAAGGAGTAGATGGAGAGTTCACATCATCTTCATCTCTGAGCAACTGGTCTAACTCAGGCCACAATAATTCTTTCCTAAAAAAGAAAACAAAAAAAGACCCCAATTGGGTAAATTCCACCCAGGAAACTCCATCGATCCAAAGATGAAAAAAAAAGAAGGCCAGTCTCAGTTAAGACAACTGCTGCAAGACAGTCAATTCACTGAAATTCCGGATGAAATGTTCAAACATGACCATGTTGCATACCAAGCAGAAAAATCATCTTCTATGCATTGATCATCATCGCCAAGACCAACAGGAACAAGACGCTTTCCTCCTATATCAACCACAAGGGAAAATTCCACCATATTTGAAATATTACATAACGTAAAAAAATGGAAAAGAACAGAATGAAATCATACCAATCACCAACCATTGCAAGACACAAAGTTAGACATGTATGCCTATCTATGGGACATACAACTAAATCAATATCCAAAACCAGTGTGAGAACAGAATCTGAAAGCAATGTCATGTACAACTTGCAACCCTGGGTATCCTGAGTTGCAAACTGTGGAATTGGCACAACATTTAGTTATTTTTTTCCTTAACATATCCTCCAAAAAAATGTGAAAACTTGTTATACTGCCACATCGCAATGAATAAGATTCAAAACAAATGCAGCACATACACTAGGGAGAACCATATGGACTCAATAACACTAAGTCAACAAATGGAAACATACCTTGTTCACAGAGCAGGTCGTCAAGCTCCTTTGCTATCTGTTTAGCAACAGCATGTTGTCAGATATTGCTTTTATAATATTAAGTTTCCAAAAGAAGCAGAGGGGGAGAGAGAGAACATGCCCTGCTGGTTTTACCTTATTAAAATGTTCATATTGACGGTTACCAAGGCCAAAAATGCCATAGGAAAGCTGTTGAAGCCAGATTCCCCTTTCATTTCCCTGAAATCAGAACACCATCATTGCAGGATATATATAGTTAGAAATTCTAGTAAAACAAAGCTGAAGACATTAAACTAGCGTTGGCATTGTAATAAAGTCACCAACCTCAGTAAACCACTTATAAAATCTAGCAGAATTATCAGTTGGCTCTCCATCTCCATAACTACAATGTCAGGCTCAAAAACATCCAATGCCAGAGTTTTCAAAAAATCCAAATACATGATCAACGTACAGAAATGCATGATCAAGAATAAAATTTATCTTACGTGGCAACCATGAACAATGCCAAAGTCTCTTTCTTCAATTTTTCTTCATATTGATCATCCTCCACAGCATAATCATCCTAATTCAAACCACAAACAACATGAAGACATGCTATAAAATTCTTAAAAAGCCAATTCTCTCAAGCGATGCTGCAACCAATGTCATTTGCAAAAAAAGTCCATCCAACTTACCAGGTCAACAACTTTAACAGCTGCTTTCTCATATCTTGCTTTGACCTCTTCAGCTAAAGCCTATGACAATTAGCAGAAATGAGTAGAAAACTACAATAAATAAAAGTACAGCAATGCAAAGTAACATATTAAATAAACCAAATCAAAATAAAGATAGAATGCTAAAGCAGGAGGCTATACAAATGATCCTATAGTTTGAGAGTTGTATATTTCGGATGAAATAATAGATACGTACAAAGACAGAGAAGTATGTCTATCTCTGCGTGAAATCATATAGTACAGTAACTTAGCAAGAGCCGCATGACAGGACTCCCCTATGACAAAACATGAACAATAGGAGTAGCAATGTAGCATTCTATTTGGGCACTCTCTTGCAACCACCACTGTAGATGAGATGTGAGGCTCCAGCATCTCATGGAGCTAAGCTCTGAAGTTTCTTATGGGGTCATTATCAGCTAAGAACCTAGCACATGATCTACCATGCACAAGCACCAGCTGTTCCACCATTGTCCCGATTGAAATGTCAAACATCAGCCAATAACTTAACAGTCCATCTACCATTATTGCATACAGTAAACAGTGAAGCTTTGCTAAAACTATGAAAATGCCACAGTTGGCACCACAAGACAGCCAGGATGTAAGAAACTTGTAAGCACAAATGTGAACGTATCACCAAAATCAATCAATCAAAAACTACAAATAATTCCAATAGATCAAGCTCAGTACCAAATATAAGCTCAAAAATAGTATAGCTACTCTCTAATCCACATCTAAATTAACTTACTGCTGTTTAAAGCAAATATCAGGACAACATTTCAGCAGGGAGAATAGTAAAATAAAAATCGACTTTAACACAGCAAGTCAAACAAAATGCATAAAAGTGAGACCAGCGAGTAGGATTGCAGAAAAAACAACGAGATTGATTATCGACATATTTTTTGGTTGTTTTTTAAGAGTAAACGCGATTATTATAGTTTCAAATACTTTCAATTATGATTATGCTGTAGGCCCATTTATTTACCTTAGCAAAACCCTCTGCTGTCCCGGTCTGAGTCCCGTAAAAAATAGTAACCTTAGTTTTCCCAGCCAGAGCCTCGGACTCGTCTTCTTCATCCTTAACTGACAGTGACCTAGGAACCACCAACGGCTTCACGACTTTGCTCCGATCTGATGATCTCTTCGATATAAAAAACACCAATCCAAATACAACTGCAAAAGACGTTGTAATTATCACAACCACAGAGTCAGACACTGAGTCACCAAAAGACACCCCCAGCACTGATTCAACGAACCTAACCAAATCAGAACCACCAGAACTCATCCTTGATTAAGATATGTATAATCGCATTTTCTGTTCTGATTTTATTAAGTTTGATTTGGTTTGGTTTGGTTGTCTTAAAATGCTGCCAATACTTTGGGGTCACAGGAGAACACTGTATTTTATGTGAGACCACCTCTGGGCTTGCAAGTGATTTAGGGAATTACAGAATTAAGAACATAGAAAAAGAAAGAGTGTTTGTCGTGTCCCAACAGAAATGGCTGGAAAGTAAAGGCGTTTGACCACAAGTGCATGCCCTTCTTTTCCTTTTCTTACGTTACATTTTGGGGTTTTGCCTTTTGGTTCGCTCTGCTCGTAGAGCGGGATACCGGAAAAAGAAAAATCATGAAATAGGAATTGCCTACCCGATTTCCTTTCGGTCAGCTGCCCCGTGACCAGCCTCACAGGTCCCACTCAATCTTTTACACCGATGTATCGTACTCCCTCGACCAGGTCATTATAAGAAAGCAAAGACTTCTCCATCAAAGTGGTTCTTCATTCCTTACCAAGCCCCTGACTACGACTATCCGACCATGATCTACTAAGGTAAGGGTCGATAGGTATATCCCAGCTCCTCTTGTTTGTTGTGTTCAAACTTCCGGGAGGCCAGGTTTGACTCGAGTGAAGTTGGCCCAGTGTAAGTGGCGGTGAAGCCATATGAAGAGAAGACTGAGGGAAGTTCTGATTCAAAAGGGAAAATCGAAGTAAAATTACATGAATTGAAATCCAACCCTGGAAAGCTTTTGCAGCTCCTTGAAAAGTTGCCAACTGGTGCTGGCTTTTGGTTTTCGGAGCTGGCTCCAAAGCCCTTACAAGGATAGCGGCAGATTCTTTAGCACTCGTACCTTCATTATAGTAGCACGCGTAGCGGCTTCAGTAGCTTATCCTGGATACCTCCAGTGGTGGAGGCAGCAAAACACCAGTGGTAGCATCAGTACCGGCATAGCCTCTCTTCTTTTTACAATAAAGAAAGGACTCGACTGGTACTGAACTTGTAGATACGGACCATTCGGTTGAGTCAATTGTTGATCCAGAAGTGTTAGACGTGGTAGTTGCCCTTGAAAGGCTTCATGCGACTATTGACGCCATTCGTCTCTGGCGTCAGGCCAAGAGTGAAGTGCGTTGAACCCTTCTTTTGCTAGATTTACGAGTTTCTTTCATATAACCGTCTGCCTTGAAGCCACGGTCCAGTAGCCTCTGTCAATATTTTAGTCAGAAGAATCCCCATACCAGATCCTGACATCTGGTCTTATCGAACCATACTGATAGATAAAGGGAGGCAGTTGTTCGTAAAACCAAAAATGCGGTAATCCCCTGGCCACTCTTCTGGGGTAAGTTCAGCGAACTGTTTGATTCATGATTCTTGTTTCATCTTTCGTTTGTTTATTTCAAGATATAGCGATCAATTCTAATTTTTTTCTTTTTCCATTGATTCTTTTCCGATTAAGATTAATGGCTCCATCAGTCGACTAAGTGTTTATATAAATATAAATCATGATCATGGATTAACGAAATGTGCAAAAACTTTATTTGCTTCTGCCATTTTCTGAGTCTTTTTTCTTTTTGCTTATGGCATCGCCACTTCCAAACTCATTAATTAGTTTACCTCCATTTATAGGAATATATGATGGGTCTCAATTCGGGAGGAAGAACTAGTAATAGACATAAAACCATCCATTCTAACTCTTTATATATTTGCTCGAATAAAATACTTAGCTAATTCCACTTGTCTAACTAAAAAGTCCTTTCTTCTTTCAACTTTTCTATGATCTTCCCGTTCATTCCCTCAGGCCATGGCAGTAAAGTATGCATCCAGCATTATATTGCATTACGTCTCTATGAATTATTCTCTCGCACTTTCATGCAGATAAATAAGAGCAAAACTCCAAGAACTATGCTCCTACTTACCTTGCTTCCACGTGAGGCAACTTGGAGAACATCTACTATTATTAAATAGGTTTTTTTAATTAACATATTTAATTAAAAATATTAGTGAAATAGTATAATTATAAAAAAACTGATGAACAAGTAGTGATTATAAAACATAACTTTTTAGCTTTTTAATATTTAAAATAGCGACATCTAATTAAAAATATTAAATAGATAGGAGAAAGGAGAGAGAAGAAAATAAATAAATAAATAAATAAAACTTTAGGGATATACCAAATTTTTTATTATAATACAACTCATATCATTAGAAAAATCTCGATGCGATAAACCTAACAACATAAAAAAAATCATCAACAATAAATATTTATTATCCAAAATGAAAAGATTAGAAAATAAAATAAAAATAGAAAAGGCTATTATCATGCTAAGTAGAGCTCACTAGAAGAAAATGATATTTTATAATCACTGAAGAGAGAGAGAGAAAAAAAAAAGGCTTAACTAAGTAGAGTTTCTAAGGAAGCTGGTAAAAAAAATTAATTATCTATTTAAAAGTGCGGGTGTGATTGTTTTTTAAAGTGTTTTTCATGCTGAAATGCATCAAAATAATGTTTTTTTATTTTAAAAAAATTATTTTTGAGATCAGCGCATTAAAATGATCCAAAACATAAAAAAAATGAATTTTTTAAAAACACAAATCGGTGATATAGCAATTGTCATGTGAAATATAAAATCAAGGTAATTAATTACTATTCTTGAAGGATGTTATATAAAAGAATATACTTTAATTTAGAGAAAAAAAGTTAGTACCAATTAAGATTTATCGATCCCTTTGAAGTTTGAAGTTAAAAAAAAAATCAAACTAGTGGCCTTGCATTAGCATTTTCATCCCATCCATCAAATATACATAATATGTATCTTATATTTCTATTTTGAAAAGATGAATAGAAATATAACTAATGGTTAGGGTGAAATAACTTGTGGGGTATTTAAGCTAGTGGTATTATTGTAAATAGATGAAAATTAATTAGCCTTCTCTTCTCTTTATTAAGCCGACGAATTTCCAGTTAAGTAATGTAAAAATTATAGTTTTTAAACCCAATCCGGTGGTCAACCTGGTATAATGATCGGGTCACGGGTCAGTTGGGTTGACCCGCTTCAACCCGGGTCAACCCAAAAAAATATATATCTAAGCATACATTGCTGAGGCGTGAATCAAATTGACTTTTTAACTCTTTCACACAAAAACCCAACCAATCAAAAAAAAATCTTCTTGACCTGTTGGCACCATTTAGCAAGGACATTGAGTGTTGAGTGTGAACCAATTACTTCAAAAGACTAGTCTTCTTGTCTTCTTGTCAGAATAAGATTGTTGGGTGGATTTGGATTTGTCCACCAATTCTTTCAAAGAAAGAAATGAATCCTCCGCAGCTCGACTCACGAGAATTGAGAATTCCACATTTTGTTGCCCAAACTTAGCCATTCCATGTCTTCAAGAGTTCGGGCTTTATTTCTTCTTCTGGTTTGTTACTGGATCTGCATATTACAATTACTGTTATAAAGGCATAATAGAAGAAGCAAGGGTTTTTGGAGATAGAAACAGAAGAATAGGTTTCGTTTTCTTTTACTTTAGTGTTCTGTGTTATTTTTTAGGTTTTGGAAGGAGAGAGAGATGGGGACTTACGGCTTGCGTGTGGCTTAAACTGATCTGCAACTAATCTACAACTGATATGGCTGCTGTGAACTTTGAAGAGAGACAGGGATTAGGTTTTCTGCTAAAGCCAAAAACGACGTTGTTTAGCTTATATACGTATATAAAATAGACAGCCGAGTCTCACCCGGGTTTGACCGGGTGGACCGGGTCCCGGGTCGACCCGCCGGGTTTCGCCGGGCCAATTTCCGAGCGGGTTTTTGCCTCCACCCGGACCGGTCCCAGGCCCGGGTCGGCCGGGTCCCGGGTCAACCCTCCAGGCCAGTCCGGGTTTTAAAACATTGGTAAAAACTTGGATGAAATAAAAAAAAAATTGGTATACCAAAAAAAGGCCGACATTTAGAGATTTTACAGAAATAACAATTGAGACATTAAATTATTGGAATTTGGGTAAATTGAAGGAAAAGTACTGGTGAGGTATTCTTTTGTAATTAAATCCATATTTCTTATTGTTTTTGTTAGGGGGATTTAAAATCCCTAAAAATAGATTTTTAGGGTTTATGTGAATTATTTAGAGAAATTTTGCTAGTTATATTTCAAATGGCATATTATAATTAAATACAACTCAAACATATATCAAATTGTGCCAGTTAAAACTTAATATGAATAGTGAACTAAGTTGATATATTTATCTTTTATTTTTATTTTTTTAATTACATCCTTTAATATCGAGTTTTTTTTAGTTTTATCATTAATCGGTTTTTATATTTTTTATCTTAGGTATTTTTATTATATAGTAAAATAAAATAAATTTAATTCAACTAAACAGAGTCCAAAACTTGGGTTATAAGTTTGATGGGTTGATTAAAATGAACCAGGTCTTTTTTTCCCCTTTAATTTATATAGTCGATAAAGTCATATCGAAATAATTTTCACACAATTTAATTTAAATTATAGGCTAATCAACTAGCCATGTCAGGATTTTTCAAGTTTAAACTTGTGTACCAAGTTTAATAATAATACTAAAAAAATCATAACAATCTAGATATTACTTTTTTTATTCCAAAAAGTTTGGGTATAACTCACAACCAAATAGCTGGCGATAAACAAATTTTCTTCTAAATTATATTGAAAAAGTTGCGGTTTAAAATATAAACTAAAATTTAGTTTAAAATCTTACAAAAATATGATTTTTTTTTATTGAATTTAAAAGATTTTTTAGATTATGTTCAGTAGAAATAGAAGGAGAAGGATAACAAGATTTAAAATCACCACTGTACCATTTATAAAGTGCTCAATATTTTATAAATTGAGTGTTTTGAATGGTAAATAAATTTTATCCTTCATATACTTCAAATAAAATATCTCTCTCTTCTATAACAAACACCACCTAATAGTCGAGAGAGACGTAGATACCTAGATATAAGAAATTGACATTTCCATTGATTCATGCATGGTCAAAACCCAATATAAATATTAACTGTGAAGGACTGGAAAGTTGTCAATTGCAGACGACGAAATCTTTAATTAAGAAGGATTAGGTTGCGAGGTTGGACAAATTTTAAATTATTTTATTATATTTTCGTATTGTTTTTTATATATTAATATTAAAAATAATTTTTTATAAATAAAAAAAATATTATTTTAATATATTTTTAAATAAAAATTACATTACAAAATAAAAATTATCAAATTCTCAAACATTCTGTGAAATGTTTGTCAAAAGTTCTTGGAAGGTCAACTTAACCAAAGAGATAAAACGAAACCGTCTTGAACCACCGAGATGGACCACTTTCTAGACGGTCGCAACGAGCTTTCAGACGAGAGAGCGATCAGGTACCAGGAACAAGGTTACGGGCTACGGCATCGCCAATGCCATTTTGGGGCTAGGTGCATGCCCACCTTTTTGGTGCCCATATTTGAGTGTTTATGGCTTCTTTGCCTTCTATTTCCATGAGCCCAACTTCTACAGCGATGACGAGTCTTTTTCGTCACAAGAGAGGTCCGGAGCCCAGAGTTTTTGAAAGGAAAGAGCCTGCCAAGTGTAAACACTATTTGAGCTATATACTCGTGGCCACGAAAATGATAGTAATTTTTTAAAAATAATTATTTAAAAATATATTAAAATAATATATTTTTTATATTTAATATTAGTATATAAAAATAATTTTAAAATAATAAAAAATTACTTTGAAGAAAAAAATAAATAAATAATAATTTTTTTCAATAACACTATTAAAATGCAAAAACAAAAAATCTAGAACTGTGTATTTTTTATTTTAAAAGAGCATTTTAAAACTTTTATTTTAAAAATTTTTTCCTTCAAATTAATATTTTTTTGATAATTTTATATTATTTTGAGGTGCTGATGTTAAAAATATTTTTTTAAAAAATAAAAAATATATTCTTTTAATGTATTTTCAAATAAAAAATACTTTAAAAAATAATTATTACCACATTAAAAAACACCCAAAACTATTAATAAAAACAACTGTTTTTTTTTCTTTGTTGTTAATATTTCCTTCTTTTATTTTTAATAACAGGGGGTTCATGTGTGCACAATGTATATGGACACAGAAGGAACTAGAGTCAAAGCTAGAAGCCAGGACCATCATCACCCAACTCATTTATTTCATGCCTCATACCAAGAACACCTTTAAAAATAGTAGTGGTATGGAAATATTTTGGTTGGTGGAGAGTTGATAATTTTTTAAAGTATTTTTTATTTAAAAATATATAAATATATATTTTTTATTTTTTTTATTTTTTTTATCAAACTTATCTGAAAATATAAAAAAATAATTTAAAATAAAAAAATTAAATTTTTGCAAAAAACTTTTCAAATACAAAACCAAATATATCGTATTCAATGGATGGGGCTCGGTTTGTGTGTGTGGGGGACCTCTAGACTGTAGCGTATATGGACTTTCTGCAGAACTAGTTCTGATTTAATAAAATATTAAATGAAGAGATAACATCAAATTATTTGTGATTCGGTTCGATTCTTGCTTGATTGATAAGGTACGATAGCAGCTTCGTGCACAGTACCCCTTTGGATAGCCGTTGACCCAACAATTGGTTCCAGGTTTCCAAGTATACGCGACCATGGCTGTCTCTTTATTTTATTTTCCCCTGAAGATTCAAATCCTTGTCCTACCTTTTTCTTTCATTGTTTTTTTCCTTCTTGGCATGGAAGTTTTTGGGTGATGAACTAAAGGATCTGATCCACGCTGCTTTTGACAACCAAAAAGAAAGAAAATAAAAAAGGCCATGGTTTAGTCGACCAAGCTGGCATTTGACAACAAAATGGTCCATCTGTTTATTGATTTTAGCATCTTCGTCACCCATACGAGTACCAAAAAGAGTAGAGAAAAAGGAGCCTCGGGTCTAGGCTAATTTTGCAGATTACACACACAAGAACTACAGACTATAGCTAATATTATACAAGCAATTATATGATACATGTTATAGACCAGCATACGGAAATTCTTTCGAAGATCTTCGAACTAGACTGACGCAATCGGGAAGAGAAGTTAATTACTGATCTGGGTTGTACTTCTCCGTATCTCTCACTTCCTTTCTCATGTTAAGAGCACCATCTTTACTGATCGCAATGCTCACCAGCTTGCACGGCTCAGCTGCTTCCAACATTTGGACTACACTTCTCATGGCTGGTCTCATTGCTGGAAGCCTTGCAGTGCAGAGAATTGCAATTCTCAACACCTTGACAGCGTCTTCCTTGAAAGCTTCTGGAATTCTTGAGTCCACTATACTCAACACACTCTGTTTAGTCTTCAATTTGCTGCTGATCCAATCTACTATGTCGTTGTTATCTCCATATTCTGGCTCTATTGCCCTTTTTCCACTCACCAGCTCCATTAACACCACGCCAAAGCTATACACATCACTCTTCTCGTTCACTTTGTATGTATACGCATATTCTGGAAAATCAAAACGTATATATGTTAAATTAACTGGACTTGAAGCTAAAATGAAATGCCAAACAAGCCACAATTCCATGATCCTTCAATTAGCCACTTGACACGGGGAGTATAAAGAGATAATACCTACATATCTTCCCATGAACAAAACTACGAAAAAAATCGAAGTAAAGAGCATAATTTACTTACCAGGAGCTATATAACCATGGGTTCCTGCAATGACTTGGGTGGAGTCCTTGCCACCATTGGCTTGAATCATCTTAGCAAGTCCAAAATCAGCAATTCTGGGCTTGAATAACTCATCCAATAATATGTTGCTAGACTTCACATCGCGGTGAATTATGGGTCTATCACACCCATGATGTAGATACTCCAAACCCTTAGCTGCCCCCACAGCAATCTCGTACCTCGTCTGCCAATCAAGCTCCATCTTCCTTGATGCATGCAATCGGTCCCATAAGCTCCCATTTGGCATATACTCATAGACCAAAAGGCTTGAATCCTCACTGGTAATGCTGCAATACAACTTCACCACGTTGACATGCCTAATTGAGCTCAAGGTCTCCACCTCCGCATCAAATTCCTTGGATTTTCTTGCCTCTTTTCCCAAAATTGGTGTGGTGCTCCTGCTCTTCTTAGTGCTAGTAGAATTTGCAGTCCAAATATGCTTCACTGCTAGTTCTTTGCCATTGGCGAGGGCCACTCTGTACACGTTGCCGGACCCTCCTTTTCCTATCAGATTCTCTTGTTTAATTGAATCAAGAATCTCATCCTCGGTGAAGGTTAACACATGGAAAGATTTCAAGTCCCAAGATTCTTCCTTCAACGAGCGGTCATGATACTTTTCTCTCTTCTTCAAGTGGAAGAAGCATGCGAGTGAAGCAAGCAAAATCATTGAACCCACAGAAAAGCAAAGGATGAGCGTACGGACCTCCTTGGAGATACTGGATTTAGGGTAGCATCGCTGAAAAGAGCTAATTGTCCGGCTACAGAGACCAGGATTTCCAATGAAGCTACCATTGTAAGCTTCAATTGATAAAGATTGAGGTATTGGACCAGATAATCTATTGTGGGATAGATCAAGAAGACTTAGTCTTAAAGATGACAAACTTCCTGGAATATGACCTGAAATCTCATTCTCCGACAAATTTAGAGAATTCAAAGTTGGTAGATGCCCCAAAGTGGATGGGATTTCACCAGAAAGCGAATTATGAGCCATGCTCACGTCAGTCAGAGAATAACATGAGCCTAATGAATCCGGTATTGAACCAGAG
Organism: Populus deltoides; assembly: GCA_015852605.2. NCBI lineage: Eukaryota > Viridiplantae > Streptophyta > Magnoliopsida > Malpighiales > Salicaceae > Populus > Populus deltoides. The sequence continues at coordinate 8,109,873 of CM027571.2, forward strand.
AACATATTGTTTTCCAAATGAAGACTGCTCAGCTGCTTGAGTTCACCAATTTTATTTGGAATTTTTCCCGAAAACAGATTGTCATTTAACTGGACTGCAACCAATGACGTAGCTTTCGAAATCTCTTCTGGTAATTCACCAGATAAGCGATTGTTTCCGAGCAACAATTGACCGAGAGCTTTAGCGTTTCCAATATCAGAGGTCACTGGACCTTCGAATTGATTCTTCTCGATGTCAATTATATTCGCCTCGGGCAATCCCCAAATTCCAGCAGGAACCTTGCCAGAAAGCCGGTTGTTGCTGACTCTGAACCTCAATAACGTATTACAGTTTGCATAGCCAGCCGGAATTTCGCCAGTCAAGTTGTTTTGAAGCACGAGAAGCCGAGTCATAGTCCCCTTCTTGCACATATCTGGCGGAATTGAGCCGGTCAACTGATTCTCGGACACATCAATAAAATCAAAATCAGTCCAAGAACCAAGCTTTGGAGGAAGAGGACCTGTTAACTGGTTCTGGTACAACGAAACATTCACAAGTTTCTTGAATTCACCGAACTCTGCTGGAATTTCACCAGAAAGCTCGTTCATATATAGCTGCAGAGAGACCAAATTGGTCAAAAATCTCAATTCAGACAAATCACCTTCTAAATTGTTCGTCGACGCATCAAATTTTTCCAGCTTTGTCAAGTTTCCAAACCCGGCCGGCAACTTTCCCGTCAAGCTGTTGTTGAAGAGCTCGAGCTGCCAGAGATTTCGTAGCTTTACTATCTGAGAAGGAATCTCTCCGGATAGATAATTGTTACTAAGCTCCAAGTTTGTGAGCTCGATAAGATTTCCAATTTCTTCAGGAATTGTGCCTTCGATGCTGCAATTCGTCATGTAAAGCCAATTCAGTTTTGTTAGCTTGACAACTTCATTTGGAAACGGAGCTCGGTTAAATGTATTGTCCCCGATACTTAGAGTAACGAGACCTGTCATGTTTTGCAGCGACTTCCATGGAAAACCGCCATTGAACCCACTCTGGTTCAAATACAGGTGCTGTAATTGACTGAGAGATGATATGTCAGGGAATGGCCCAGTGAACAAATTGTTGCCAAGATCGAGATATTGCAACTTTGTGCAGTTGTTCAAGTAATTCGTGATGGTACCGTGCAAGAAGTTGTAACCAAAAGAAAGCTTATCCAAAGATTGGAGCTGGCATATTGAATCAAGAGGAAGGACACCCTCTAAGTTCTGTCCCGAAAGCTCGATTTCTTTGACTGACTTATCTGAATTACAGGTAATTCCTGTGAATTCACATATGGGTTTATTTGAATCCCAAGAATCAAATACATGAGTATTTGATTTCTTAAGTGAAGTTTTAAGGTTTAGTAGTATTTGAAGTTCATCGGATTTGATCTTGGAGAAGAGAAGGAGAAAACAGATAAGAAGCAGAGAAGGGAAGTGTTGCATGGAAGAATAGGCCGTTGACATTTCGGCCGGTGAAACGGATACGATGGTCTGTTTTTGGGGGGATGGGAGAATTTTGGAATCAGAGAAGAAGGATGGAATATGCAGAAGAGGGTGAGGGTGCCATTTTAACTTTGATGGCGGGCGTTCACGTATTGATAGATTTACTGTGTTGTGGTTACAGGGATATTAAAAAAAAAAAAAACTGAAAGAGGTAGCGGATTTACTGTAAATTCACATCTTCTTTCCATTTAAAAAAGAAGAACTTTAGGCTAAAGGTTGATGGTAAGTTTTCTTTGCAAAAAGGGTATTTTAATATTTTTAAATTCATTGAGATGGATATTTTTTTAAAAAAATTGCATAATAAATTATCATAAATATATTTAAAATTAATATATTGTCGGGTGTCATGGAAGGATAGATTGTATTTTTACTTATAAAGTGTACAATAAAATAATTAATTTAATTTTATATAAAAAATATTTTAACTGGTTAAGAGAGGGGTTTCGGTCTTATCTTTTTTATTTACATAGTTAAAATATCTCTTTGTCTTTAGAATTTAATTTTTTATACTTTAAATTTAAGGGTATTTTTGTTATTATACACTTGATTTTTTTATTGGATAGAATGATGGTTAATTTTGTCTTTTAATAAATTAAAAGGATTTAAAAAAATCAAAAGGCATGCATGGGTCGCTATGTCATTTTTAGACGGCACGTGCAGCTGGTTCCAGCAACTAAAAATTTTTCAAGGTGTCTTTAAATTCGTCTCGATGTCTCCTCCATATAACAATAGTTCATGTAAAAAACAGAGCTCCAGTTTAGTTCTGACAACTATTTTTTTTTCTCTTTCTTCCTCGATTCTTGTGTCCTGCCCTGTAATATTTCAAATCACCCTTTTAGCTTCTCTTTGTTTTTGATATTTTGGTTAATATTTGTTTTATTTCAAATAACTTAAAAAAAACAAAATTTGTTTCAATTTCATTATTGTTTGATTTTTTCACTTTTTTTTATTTTCGATTTAATCCTTAGTCTTTTGATTGATATTTGTTTTATTTGAAATCACTTATGAAAATTAAAATTTGTTTTGATTTCATCCTCGTTTGATTTTTAAAATTTTTCTTATTTTATCCTCATTCTTTTGATTTTTTTTGCTTTGTTATATTTATTTGTTTGGTATTTTTTTACACTCAATTTTATCATTCAACAATGAGTTGATTTAGATTTAAGCTTCTAGGTTGAGCCCATTGTGGAATTTCATGGATTGTTATTTGAAAAATTAGCCCAGCTTAAGAACATTCGCTAAGGGTTGCTCTAGTTTTTTATCATTATTTTAAGCTAATGTTTCTCCAATTTTATCCTTCAATATTTATTTTATTTAAGATTGGGCTTTGTGTTTTTTTATGTGCTTTCTACATCTTTTTTTTTTATTTGGTTGAGTTATCCAAAGTCTTCTTATTTTTTTTCTTTGTTAAATATATTTTTTCAAGATTAATTTTTTTAATTAAATAGAATTAAATTATTGAATATACGGATACTCACTTCATTGTGTTTTGTTCAATTTGTTTTTCCAAGGCATTACTCTAGCGAACCATATAGTTTCTTTCAATGTTGTCTTACTTTATTTTACGGTGAAATTTAAACCATCCAACCAAAATCTTTTGGTTTTGAGCGATATCCACGGTGGAGTGGAGGTAGATCTCCAGCGATCTTTTCTTTCCTTTTGTTACAGGTATGATATTGATGACTCATTTTTTCAGTTTTATGATTTGTTTTCTATTATTGCCTTTGATTTAAATTAAATTATTAAATTAACTAATTGTATTGGATGTAGTTTAGTTAATGACCCAAGTGTTGTGTTCTTATTATTTTTTTAAAAACACTATGGTAGCTTAACCATTCCTTTTTTACATAAAATTTTTTTTAAATCAACTCGGCAAGTTGCTAGTCTAGTGGTCACTATTCTTGCTTGGTTATAGTATTTGAAGGGGGCTTTTGTTCTTATGTTGTGAGGAACATTACTTTATGGTTTGTTTTAAGACAATTTTTTATTTGTTCCACAGAAAAAATGTTTTTACAGTGATCCATAGCTATGTAGGTAAATGTTTTTTTTTTAAATAATACTAAAGTATTAGTAATAACCTAGAATTATTATTCATTACGTAACTTATTCATAACATTTGCAATATCTACCACCTCAGCAATCAACATTAAGTGTGCGAGAAAAAACCTATGTGGTTGTATTTTTGAAAAATAAAGATATATCTACTTATTTTTCTAAACATTATATTTTCAATAATACAAACAAAGTTCATTTTAAATTAATTACTTTTAAAATTTCAATAAAATATATAAAAAATATTAAATAAAACTATCTTAGTTCCTATTTTAAAACTATTTTTTAAATTACATTTTTATTAGATCGCTTCATCCTATACATCCTACTCACTTGCCACACTTGATTATTTCACCAATTTTCTCCCCTACTGTACTGCTAATCTACCACACTAGCAAACCACCCAGCCTAACAACCCATTGCCTAACCGTGTCTGCCATCATTTAACAGCTCCCAGCCTTGTCCTATGTCATCATTTACTTGTTTCTCTAATGATCATTCTCTAGGTACACGTTCTTTTTCTTCAGGGTTGCATTTTTCCAGGTCTGCAACTGCAGAGACTCTTGGTTCTACTACAGTCTCACCAGGTTCTGCTGCCACAAGCTCCATGTCTCGGTTTAGTTATCTAGTCATCCTGAATTTAATTGTTGATCTCTCATCTTATCCTCTCCAGTAGCTTACAGATTTAGGTTCTCCTTTATCTCATCTTGCAACTCGTTAGCATCCCATGGTCCTTCGCCCAAGGCTACCCAAGACAACACATTTGACGACGTCTTTGGCCGTGGTTACTGGACCTCTTTGTCAGGTACTCTCTCATCCCACTTATGAACCTATTGCATGCAATGATGCTGACAGGTATGGGGCTTGGTATGATGCTATGCAAGATGAAATTCAAGCATTGTACTCTAAGGACATTTGATCATTGGTTCATTTTCATCATTCAATGAATATTGTTGGTAGTCCTTAGATGTACAAGATAAAGCGTCTTGTGGATGACAACATTGAGCGATATAGAGCGCAATTAATTGCTAGAGATTTTACCCAGCAAGAAGGCATTGATTATTCTGAGACCTTTAGTCCTGTCATTAAGCAGACGACTGTCATGTTGCTCTTCTCCATTGCAGTTTCGCGTGGTTGAAAGATTCATCAACTCAATATACATAACGTCTTCCTCAATGGAGTCATTGTCGAAGACGTCTACATGAAACAACTTCCAAGTTTTGTTGACTTATCTCTTTCTTCTCATGTGTGCCAGTTGTATAAGTCTTTATATGATTTGAAGTAGGCTCCGCAGACATGGTACACTTATCTAAGTGATTTTCTGCTTTCTCTTGGCTTTTACGCTTTCAAGGTTGACACCTCCTTATTTATCATGTCTGTGAGTGCTGATATCTTTTATCTTTTAGTTTATATTGATGATATCATACTTATAAGTAGTGACTCTACCATACTTCAATGCCTAATACAATTGCTGAGTTCAGAGTTTAAGCTTCGAGACTTAGGAGATGTTCATTATTTTTTGGGCATTGAGGTTCAATCCACCAGTATGGGTCGATGTTATGACAATATAAGTATACTCTCAGCATCTTTACTTGGGCTGATATGATCTCTTGCAAATCTGTTGATACTCCTATTTCTACCTCCAAAGTTACAGTGTTGCCTGATTCCTTATTTTCTGATCCTACAAGTTTTCATCAAATCATTGGTGCTCTTTAATATCTTACATTTACGAGATCATACATATGTTTTGTTGTTAAAAGAGTTTGTCATTTATGCATGCTCCTACAGATTCTCATTGGGCTGCCATTAAATGCATTCTGTGTTATCTTCAGGGTATGGTCTTCTATGACTTACATATCACTTGTAGTTCCTTCTTTGCTTTATATGGCTTTACGGATGCAAATTGGGGAGGTAGTATTGATAATCGCAAGTCTATGGGTGGTTACCTTATTTTCTTTAGTTGTACACCGGTTTCGTGGAAATCAAACAAGCACCACATGGTTGCCCGCTCCTCTACCGGGGCTGAATACAAAGCCTTAGCAGACGACACTATTAAGGTTATCTAGCTTCAGTATTTATTGTTAGATTTGCAGATTACTTCTGTTTTTGCTCCTACCATTTTACCAGCGAATCATATATTTCATGCTCATACTAAACATGTTGAGGTTGATTATTATTTTGTATGAAACAAGGTTGCAAAGAAAGAGATTCAGAATTGTTTTTATATCTTCTTAAGATCAACTTGCAGATATCTTTACTAAGTCGCTTCCCACTGCTTTTTTTATTGTTTTTCGATTCAAGCTTCGGGTTAATCTTCCACCGTCAGCTTAAGAGGACATATTATAGAATGTGTGTGTGTGTGTTGGGGGGGGGATATTATAAAACTACTCTAGTATTGTAATCTTTTTACATTAACTATTATATATTGCCCTATATATATAAATATGAAAAATTGATTAATTAATAGGTTAAGCTTTCTATTTCTCTTCAACTAAGAATAATAAAATAGTATTAACAGCACCATCTAAATTGAAATACAAGACATCAATACTACCAGCCATCACCCTGAAAGTTACTATGAAGGCATTTTATTAATTTCCAAAGTCCCGTCTTTGTATAAATAGATAGAGTGACAAATCTTTTACTTCTCCATAAATCAGCTCGACTTATGATGACCCAGTATGTCATCAAAGGCAGGAAGTTGCCGAGAAATGTAGGGTTTTCATGTAATCATCAAAAGAAAAACATGACAGGGGTGAACTTCAGTATCTAAAATGGTGCGAAGATCGAACAAGGGGAAGAAACCAAGTGAACGTTTTACGCTTGACGAGATGAATTTTGTGGAGTCAAGGCAACAACTCAAGATATCGATAATGGCAATCAATGACCAAAATTACAAATATAATCAGGCAAGAGGGTGGCCCTTAATCAGAGCACATTCTTGTTAGGTTGAATTAAAAAATAGTAACAATAATGTTGCCATTTGCCAACAACCATACTGTATAATGTACCTTTCGAAATCCATTAATTAGAAAATATATATATTAAGAAGGCGATTTTTTTACTTTAAAGAAGAGGTCGGCATCCCTCGGGAAGCTAGTTTCAATCCATCCCTCTCTAAAATGAAAGGAAACATGAAGGAAAGACCACACTTTCTAGATGTAGAGAAATAGACGGGCGTCTAATGAACCCTAGGTCACCGACTAGAGACATCAAATATCATTTTGGAGCCTAACTTTATTTCATGTCGGGTATTTTTTTTAAATAATTTATAATAATATTTCATATTATGATAATAACGCTTAGAAAACCATGTTCGCACACTTGCCAAATCTTTTAAATTGTGCTTTTATATATATCTAAATTTTTTATATTTAGAAATTTATTCAACCCTAATTGATCTGGCGGAACTGAAATAACTCACTAAAAAGTAAAGTTTTTTCAATAATATTATATTTGATTTATAACTCAAATTTAAAATTTTATTTTAAAAAAACAAGCACCGAATATCTTGAACTACTACGTTGGTAAATTTCTGTTAAGTCTGTGAACTATTTTAATAACTCGGAAAAGTCTTGCTACCCTTCAAGTTAAAACTGTGAGTGTCATTTATTTTATTTATTCGGTAGAGTGGTGAAGCACGGAAGCGTCAAGCCGCCGAGGTTGAATTTAATACCTCACTCCATATTCTAGAAAACACGTGGATAATGTTATGTGATCACAGAAAAGGCATCTAGAACCAAGACTCTCCTCTTGTGCGCGTAAATGCACAGCCCTTCGCTTTCCAGTGGTGATCAGAGCAGAGAGAGGTCCACGCGCCTCAATGATGATTACTTGATTGTTGCGGTGTTAGTGGGCTGCTCGATGGAGTTCTTTTTGTACCTTTGCGAGGAAGTGAGGGTATGGTGGAAAACAATTGGCTCATCTCTAATCATTTAATCTCAAGGGCCACGATGGACCAAGACAAAAGTGTTGGCTGCTCGAATCATCAACGACATTCTTCTTATTTTCTCACTGGAAGCCATTTAAATTATGCTCTTCTTCACACTCAGGTAGTAATGAGCTGGAATTTATGATACCTTAATTACGGGTACTTATTAATTCCTGATTGTTTTTTAAATATTTTTACTCAAAAATATGATTTTTTTTTTGTTAACCACGTGTTTTTCCATCAAATCTTATTTTATTTTTCATGATTATCATAACTATTTATAATTATCTCAATTGTAATTAGTTAAATTAAAAATATACATTCATATGCGTGCATAATTTTCAATTTATTACCATACAAACTAACAAATCTCGTAGAAAACATTTTAACAGCAGAAAATATACATTCATATGCGTGCATAATTTTCAATATATTTTAATTTTTATATTATTATCATCATCTTTATCTTATTCTTTCAAATATATCTAAAGATGGGCAGATCATAGATGGTTATTTTAAAAAACTAGTTTTAATATTAATTTTTTTCTTTTTAAAATTATAAATTAAAGGGGTTGATCTCTAATTTATTTTTGTAATATTTTTAAAGATTGAGTTCCATTTAGAATTTAATTATTGACACTTAAAATAATTTCAAATAAAAAATTTCATTAAAATTTTTAAATTGCTATTAACATATCAAAATCATCAAAAATACTTAAAAAAATCAACTCGAAATATTTTTTTAAAAAATAATTTTAAAAATACTTTAAAAAACAAAAACTACCACAATACCAATTAAACATATAGTTCTCAAATGCATATGTAAATTTATATAGATTGCATGTGTGTCACTTCTACGAAAAGTAGAACCTTTTGTAAATGGATGGGAAAAAAAAACACTGACTGTAACAACATATTCACAAAGGTACTCCTCTACCTACCTAAAACCCGACCCAGAAAAAAAAACTTTATTACAAGATAAAGTTTTGTGTCCAATTTTATCATTTCAAAACTAACGTTTCTCTTTTCAAAGCAATCACTTTCTTGCTTTGTTGTTTTGCTTCTACAGAGGAGAATAAGAAACAGCAACCAAAAAAAAAAACCCATAATAAAAACACAAAGAAAAAAAAAAACACACTTCAAAAACCCTAAAACAATCTTTCTTCTATTCTCTTCTCTTCTCTTCACTTTCAGGGAAAATCTCACACATTCTCAGCATTTAATTACAAGCGTTCCAAGAAAGTGAAGATGTTTTCTTTGATAATCGTTAACTTCCTCTTCAACTGTAGTGCTTGATCTCCTATTGGTAGATAATGAAGTAGCTTCGAGTTTTGAGAAAAAAAAATTATTGCAAAATAATGTTTTGAGAAATTAATCACTTCCACACTCTAGATGCAGCAGCAGCTCCACCGCAACAGTAGCAAATTAATCCCTTTGTTTTTAGATTTTTTCTTTTTTAATGCACACGTTGCAGTTTATAAGTAAAGTAATGATAATTGAATAAATGAAGATGAATAAAATAAGACTATTGGTTTTTTCTTTTTTAATGCACACGTTGCAGTTTATAAGTAAAATAATGATAATTGAGAATAAAATAAGACTCCATAAAGTAATCCAAGAAAGTAAATAAAAGTTGATTTTATCTTGTATAGTTTAATTATTTTTATTTATCATGTTGCTTTATTATAATTTTTATTTTTGGCTTAGTGTGGACCCAAAGCATTTATCTATAAATATTATCGGCTATTTTTTTTAATAAATTATATTATGTCTTCTACTTTTCTTACTCCGGATCTAATTGTGTCAATCAATGTTGCTTTAAAAAGCACTACTTTGGTAATGAGGATTTCATCATCATCTTCTTTAATGTATGGTGAGAAATCTAAAAAAATTTAATGGATTGAATTTTAAGAGGTGACAACAAAAGATATTATTTTATTTGAATATTATTGACTGAGAAAGAGCCAAAATCATCAAAAAAAATAAATCTACCCTACTACTGTGGTGGCGGTATGGATACACGGAATCATATTGATTTTGTATGCAACAACTACATCTTGAATTGGTTGGACAATACACTATATGATATGTCAATAAATAGTGCAAAGGTATTACGAAAAGTTTTAGATAAAAAGTACAAAGCTGGAAATATCGATATGAAAAAATTCATAGTTGGTAAATTCTTGTATTTTAAGATGATTGATTCAAGGACTGTAACAAGTCAAGTTCAAGAGTTTTCTTTGAAGACAATAAAAATAATACTCAAGTATTTAAGGTAAACCTTGGATTATAGGCTACACTATATTGGTTATCCAGTAATAGTAGAAGAGTATGTTGATTTTAATTTGATATCCAATACTAATGATTTAAAATCCACGAGTATATATGTTTTCACACTTAGCTGGAGTAGCTATATCATGAAAATCTTCCAAACAAACATGTATCGCTAGATCCACGATGATATCAAAGTTTACTGCTTCTGATAAAGTTGGAAAAGAAGTCGAATGGATTCAGAATTTCTTAGAGGATATTCCATAATTTTCAAAACCAATATCAGTTATTTGTGTCCATTATTATAACCGGTCAGCAATTGGAAGGGCATAAAAAAAATGTGTAATGGGAAGTTTAGCTATATACTTTGTAGATATAATATCGTTAAATAATTACCCTATAATATAATTATTTCTATTGATTATCTGAAGTCAAATAAAAATACTACAGATCCGCTAACCAAATGTTTGTCTAAAGAACTTATATATAATTCATCGAGAGAAATACGCTTAAAATCTTTGAAATATAAAAGAGTGTGATGATGATGATAATACCTGGTTGAATGAAGATCCTATGATCTAGGTTCAAATGAAAAACTAAGTCACATAATATTCTTGGTAGTACTAGAAAATTATTATTTCCTATTTATTCTTATGATGAAATAACTGCTAGCTGCAACGTGATAAAGAGTGAGTGGAGCTTTTAATGATTCTCATATCTTGATACACCAAGTGAAGTATAGTAGAATACTCTTAATGAAAGATCATTTATATGAGTGGTAAAGAACCAAATGAAATCTTCAGGTAAAGAACTATATGAATACTATTATCTTAGTTTACATAAAAGATTGAATAGTTCAAGACATAACGTATATTATTTAACTGACTAAACTCGATAGTATTTCACTAAGAAATATTCAAAACCAAAAGCTACATATCCTAATGTACTAATCCACCAAATCGGTATCTCTCAACAAATATTTTAGTAATTCTCAAATTTGTGAGACAATTTCCATTCATAGAGGGGATTGTTGGAAATTCATTTTTATTAACATGATTTAAATAAATCATGGGTGAATTAGAAATTAATCTCAAAAAACTCTTGATTTTTCTACTTAAAAAACTCTTGATTTTTCTAGATTTAATTTTTAATTTATGATAGCTAATTAAAAGTAGATAATAATGGGAATTAATTCTTGGAGATTAATAAATTAGATATCCTGCACAATAATTTGAAAAGAAAATACGAATAATAATTCTGTATTATGCAAATTAACAGGGAGTCAGGCATTGAGGTCGTCTCATCAGAATCGTTGGCTAAGTAGAAAACAAAGAACCGCTGACCTTAGACGGCAATATTTGTAAACTTATTGATGACGATATCATGGCAGGTCTTTAGAATAAGAAATGGCCAAAAATAACATGACAACGCAAAAATAATTGCTTTCTTTCTCTCTAAAATTCTTTATGGTAATCACAGTATGAGTTTAATATATAGTTTATTTAGAAACATGGGACCCACATCTTTGTGCTCCTCTTGTTCATCCCCGATTTTCTTTTTTTTTAAATGTAGCTATGCATTGACTGATACTATATTAGTCATCTCGGCAAGACCATCTAGATGGATCGAGTGGTCTATTTGATTGACTTGTACGTTGTAATTAGGTATTTTATGTATCGCTGTTTGCCAATTGTTTTTAGATATTCAGCAGATTTGCGGTCCGTGACCCTGCGAGCAGGATAATTTTTTTTTAATATAAAAAATATTAAAATATTGTTATTGTTATTATAGAAGTAAAAAAATATCAGATTTTGATTGTTAATTTTACAAGATTCAATAAATTTAGTTAATTTAATAGCATGATTTTAAAAAAATCAAAAATAAGATAAACAAAAAAAATACAATAATTAATCATGCTCAAAAGGAGAATAAAGAAAAGTCTTTCAAAAATCTATCGTTGCTTCATCATGGACACTGCTCCACCACTAGAAAAAGCTTATCAAGACGGTTCAAATATCATTACAAAAGGTTTCATGTTGTCACCAAGAGAGATTGCATGCACCGATAATCAAAACAATGATCCAGAAAGCAAACTAATTAAAATATAATAAGATGAGCATCTAATGTTTATATTTAATCAATTAATTTAATTTAAAAACACAGTTTCTAAAAAAAACTAAATTGAATAGAGAACAAATAAAAAAACCTGAGATAACCCACGTCGCTATCAAGATTAGTGAAAATTCTTATAGAAAGCAAATAAAAAAAAGAGTTCAATCCCTAATTAAATAAATATTGAGGAATGAAATTGAAAAAAATATGAGTTTAAAAAAAAGAATAAAAAATAAAGCAAATCCAAATAAATTTTCTAAACTCGGATTAATATCTTAAACTCACAACCTATGAAATCATGTTTTTTTTTGTTCAATGCTAAAATCAAGGTGGAGAAATGGAAAAAAAGAGTCACACATGCTAAGCCGGATGTCTATTTAGAACACAGACTATACCTGGATGAAGGGAAATCCAAGACGAATTGAACGCTATCCTGAAAGCCATTGTATGATCACCAGATGACATCCCACACACTACCAAAAAAGCACGGGGACAATTCACACATTGGCATGCCTGTTGCATGTGCTGATCATGTTTTTTTTAATAATATCTATACTAAGTCAATTACTAAAGAGCCTCTTTTTAACAATCTAATTATTACAAAACAAAAGAAAAAATCCAAAATAAAAAGAATGGAGAAAATTTTTGACTTTAAAAGCAAATGCATCATTTAACTTATAAAAAAGATGATGCGATGATATAAAGCTTTGGCATTGCATTTCGAAAGCATTTTTAAAAAATTTTAAAATTTATTTATTTATTTTTTTACTTCAAATTAATATATTTTTGATGTTTTCATATTATTTTGATGTACTAATATTAAAAATAATTTTTTAAAAATAAAAAATATATTATTTTAATATATTTTAAAATAAAAAACAACCACTACCACACTCTGTAAAATAAAGCCATGCCAGGGCTTAGGAAATTTTGTTTTCAAAGATTTTTTTTTACTGTGCTGAAGACATGTGTAAAGACCTTCGTCTCTCGATTCAATTCGTACATGACTTTTTTTGACGATTTGAAATAGATCATTTTACCTAGTGAGTGAAGGGCAAAATTGTTAATTTATTATTGTAATCCACATTTATTTATAGTCCACTTCACCTCACATGCTATCAGCACAGTCCTTGTAGTTTTCTTTTAATTAGAAAGGAATGAATTAAAGGATAATTAATATAATCACTATCCTTGATTTTATAGCAGAATATGAATAGGATCAGCATTAAGGCCAACCAAGTATGTCTTCCGTAGCAGATTTAAAGTGTGTAATGGAGATCTTGTGCAAAACTATATATATAAAAAAAATAAGGAATATTTTTATTTTTATTTTTTTATATATGTTTAACAAGTGGAGCCTTGATTAATCTTCATTTTATATTTTATACTTGGTGTCTTTTGTTAAGTGGAGTCACCTTTGATTTTATAAAACATAATTAATAAATATACTTTATTTAATCTTGGAATTTTTTATTAAATAAAAACCTTATATTACTGTCGAAGGAGGCCATTAAACTCAATTCCGAAATGATATCCGACAACAATAAGCTGCTCTACAATCCTTACGAAAGCTTGTTTGGCCCGTGCAAGTTCTTCCGAGACTGATGATGCCATTTGTAAGCAATGGGCTCGTCAATTTATTTGCTCGTTTATTAAGGGACATCATTGATTTTTTTATTTTTTATTTTTTATTTATTTTGGAAAGCAGACATGCTCTTTAGAATCCAGATAATCAGACATATATTACCGCTACTGAAAGATGGAATATTTATGTAGAGGATAGGGGCAATGGAAATGCTTAGTGTACAACAACCGAGAACCCTAACAGGAAAACTATGGCAAGCACATGATCTCTTTGATATTTGTCAATAATTCCCACGGGAGTAGCCATAAATATACCCAACAACGGACAAAAAGCAACACGTCATAGTGAGTTCTTCCCTTCAAACATTATCATGATATAAAGAAGGGGAAAGGGGAAAAGCACTAGAAACAAAGATGATCAGTCTGGAGATTTGGCCAATAATTGAGCACTTGCCGCTTCGAAGAGGAACGTGAACACTCATAAATCCACTAATAAGGTCTTTGGTCTTCCACCCACTCGTTCACATTTTCTCGCACACCCTCAACGGTCACCTGCCTCTTAGAACTAAAACCCTCAATCTCTCTCGCTCTCTACCGACTGTAGAAAAGAAAATGTGCTTCCTCGGCGTTGAACATGAGGCTTTTATCGGGCCCATTCCCGCAAGGGACACCATCTATTATTAACCATAAAAAATCGTCTAGTGCAGGGTGCGTCACTGCCCATTGGCATCACTGACCAGCTTTTGTCGATGACATATCCACTCACGATCTAACTAGTCCGACTTCATCAAACAACTTTGACCACATTATCAGTGAGCTTTCCAACTTTGAATACACCTTTTCTTCTTTCAATCCACTTTCTTTCTGTCAAAACATGGTGCCTGTTACCTGTTTCAAGTGATCAAATTAAAATAAAACACCTACTGCTTCTTAAACAATTCACGAGGCCCCTCAACCTTTAAATCCAGTTAACTGATCTGTGTTAGATTCTATACGTGGGATTTGATTGCTACGTGTGTATATATCTTGATAGCAAGTCATTGGCCCCCGTCATTACAAGAGGATGCTGCCCAACTTGCCATCTCCCCCCGAGGACAAGGGCATTCGAGAATCAAATATGGTCGTCTGAGTAAAAATAAAGTAGGTTTCCACGTAGCTTGAGAGGGAGGTTTGGGGCGGGGCAGCGGTTGTTTTGAGTTTTGATTGCGGGTTTTTGCCCTGTTAATTAGCATAAGCTAGAGAACATTTAGTTCATTGTCTGAAAACGAATATTGAAGAAACATTTGTCTGGTCATTGATAATTGCTTGAGGTTGGGTCATACAGATGAAATGCTCAGGTCATAATTTTTCATCAAACGGAGCTCAATTATTAACATTGACATTAACTAACAAGACAAGTTTAAGATTTGAAGTAAAAGTCACATGTTCATGTGTCAGCATTAAGCAGGATCTTTTTTCAGCTTTTTTTTTTAAAAAAAAATTGTCCTTGTGCTTTTTTTAAATCATTTTAACAACCAATTCTATGAAATAAAATTTTAAAATATAATAGAAATACAATATTTAAAAAGTTATTAAATTCAATAAATTACATTTCCTGATTTATAAGTTTGACGGCTTAAACTATAAATCTTGGATCAATTCAATTATCATTTTGATATTAAAAAACAATATCATCATGGAATTTTTTAAAATCAAACTATACTCTTTACTATTATCTGATTTGTTTTTAGATTTATAAAATTAATTAAATTATATCAAAATAATTTATAAACAGTTTAATTAATTAATTAGATATGGAGTAAAGTAGAAGGCTCGAAGATTAATTCACTAAACTAATTTTAATAATAATACCGAATATTTTTTTTTTATAATCTAGATATTATTTTCAAGTTAATTTTTTTTATTCGGTCAGCAAATGTAGTGCGTGCGAATAAACAAAGTCTCCGAACATAAACTAATCTAAATGGTAAGAGACTAAAAAATAACGTGCTGTCGGTTTGTTTATTTATTTATTCGCTTAATCATTCATTCAGTTTTGGAATTTAGTCCGGAAGTTTGATGTCATGCTGCGATACGGAGCCTTTTAAGCTTGTTAAGTTAATGACTTCATATAAACCAAGGTTTTATATGTATCTTCAGAGGCTGGTGTCAGGACCACTTACCTCTGCAACGTTTAATCAAAAGATTTCGTGATTAAGTGTATTGTCAACAGGTATAATTTAGATGCTCAATTTCATATATAATCAATTATTTAAATTTCATTAAATTATTATAATCCTGCTTATTTTTAATAATAATAATAATAATAATAATAATAATAATAAAGTGTTGTTGTTGTTGTGGTGGTGGTGGTGTTGGTGGTATTTAAACAGCAATTGTAATATATTTTATATACATGAAAAAAAAATTTAAACCGAGATTTGTATAT
Organism: Populus deltoides; assembly: GCA_015852605.2. NCBI lineage: Eukaryota > Viridiplantae > Streptophyta > Magnoliopsida > Malpighiales > Salicaceae > Populus > Populus deltoides. The sequence goes on from CM027571.2 coordinate 8,125,762, forward strand.
TTTTTATATTATTTTTTTATTGACTAAAATTGCATTCAGAAAATTTCCATTATAATACTAAAATCAAAAGGTAACGTGTTTTTTAAAATATATAATACACCAAAATGAAATTCTTTATTTTTTTAAATAAATATTATTATATTACTTGATTTCATAGTTTTATTGCGACAAAAGATTTAATTGAAAAATAATAAGGGTTTGAATAGCATTATAATTCAACTCTTACATATCAAACTGTTATATGAATTTCAATATATAATTTATATAATTTTATAATACTATGCTACTAAAAACTTTTGAGTAACTTGAGAATCTTGGCGTGGATTGGTAAAGTATAAAACATGATTTTCTTGATTATTTTTATTTTTATTTTTATTTTTTTGCTTTCACATCTCACAAAACATCTTAAATTAAAATTTATGATAATAAACATAATTTATAATAAATATATGTCAATAAATTATGAATTTAAAGTTTTTAGAATTGAGTTTTTTCTCATAATCTTTTCTTCTAAAAAATTGGTATAAATGTTTTGATATTTTTTTATTTGCATGTACAGTAGGAGGGACCTAATTCGTGTTAGATTCTTATTGGAGGATAGAGTTTTGTAAATGATATTTTTTAGATGCAATGACACATAAACAATCCCTGTATCTTAATCATAGCATATTTTTAGAATTGCATTAATTTTATGATTATATATTAGTTTAATATATTGAGAAGGATGGAACAGGGCAGATCTATCCATTCAAAACTTGAAGCAAGCCTCGTGTCGAAAGTTAAAACACCAGTCTCCTTAGTTACAAATTTCTTTTTTAATAAATAAAGACTATTCTTTTTTTATATATATAAATAAAAATATTTAAAAAGACGACTTCGCCCCCGTCGACCACGTAGATAGGAAGAAAATATATTGGACACTCTCTAAAATTGAAGCTACTACTTAGGACAGTCTCCCCTGTCCAGATTCTACCTTATATTATTATCCCAAGCTATCGACGATGATCATTCATTAACACTGTCTATCGTCATTAGTATCTGGACTTGGGCCAGAAGTTCACTTGAAATTGGGCTCGTCGCGGATTTGGGGTCCATCATTTTGCTTCCATCAACATGGGCTTTGCTCTGATGGACGCCAGGATAGCTCGCTTGAGCAGCCGTATGCGAATTATATCCGGAAAGAAAAGATTGGGACCATAATGTCCACCTGTATACGAAATTAATGTTGTTTTGTGTTTTAAATGTATATTTTAAAAAATTTAATTTTTTGTGTATTTAGATCATTTTAACATGTTGATATTAAAAATAAATTTTTAAAAATAAAAAAATATTTTGATGTATTTATACATAAAAAATAATTTAAAAAATAATTATTACCATGATATTAAATTAGTTCTAAATATAGATGATAAATGGATATTTATAAATTGGATATCCTACTATTTCTACTTAAATTTAAAATTATTATTCAAATCAAAATAAATTTCTGATACCCTAACCTAACACACGTAAACATTAAAAAAAAGACTCAAGAATCATTCAACTAGTTTTATAATTAAAAAAAAAAAAAGAGTTTTCAAAGTGCACGGTAACCGGATCTTCTCAGCAGAGAACCTGTTAAATCTCTCTCTCTCTCTCTCTCAATTCGAAACCGACTTTTTATCTTAAACTTGATTAGGTCAAAAAATTTATTACCCATTCTAGTTCAGGTAAAATTATATATAATCTCCAATTTTAAGTTCATGTTCCTTTATTAATTTTTAGAAATGTAATACATTTATATCTGAATGTTCGATAAATGAGATTTTATGGAAAAAATAAATATTTTTTAGCTGTTTCTATTTTTTTATTTAGTTTATAGTTTTTTTATATATTTAGAGGGAATTATTTTTTTTAATTTTTCAGTTCAGTGTTATTAGGTTTGTTCATATTTTTCTTATTTAATATTATTAGAATTTTCTAGTTTTAGTGCATAAAAGAATGTAATAACCTTTTTGCAAGCAAAACTTAAATTAATAAAAAATATGAAGTATTTTAAGAGTTTTCGTGTTCTTAATTTTAAAAAATATTGACTTGTAACAAACTTTATGGATATTTAAGGTTTTAACCTGTAATAAATACCATTAATCTCTGAATATTTTTAACTTATAATTTTACAGTTTTACTTGTATGGATATTCCTGGGATTTTATATTTACATAGCTACAAAACAAGGCCTCGAGTATGAAAATCATGCGTGTTATTAGGGACATAATAGTTTATTATCATCGGCGACGATTCGTTCGAGTTGACTAATAGCTTGAAGTTATTATTGTAGTGAGTATATATTGATATTAACAATAAAAATAACTTAAATTCATGCACGCATGGAAGCTCCTTTTTTCACGAGATTTTTTTTTAAAAAAAAGCATCTCAATTGTTATTCCATACAAACCATTTGTTGTTTAAGTCACTGTACTGTTCTCGATAATATAAAAAACCAATGTGACCCTGTTGAACTTGACAATGAATAGTGTATCCTCATAAAAAGATAATTTTGTTTGCGAGTTGGAGCCACGTAAACTCGAAGGCTTCATCTTTCAAGTGTGCCCTGGCCTGTATTTTGTTGAGCCATTGGTGTGTTTTTCATTGTGTTTTGAGAGTAATTTTAAATAAATTATTATTTTTTATTTTAAATTAATATTTTTTAATGTTTAATGTATTAATATCAAAAATAAATTTTTAAAAATAAAAAAATATTATTTTGATGTGTTCATTAATGAAAAATACTTTGAAATAGTGTGTTTGGTATTGTGGTAGCTGTTGTGGTTGTGGTTTGAAAAAAGTTGTTTTATAAAAAAGTATTTCTAGTTAAAATTGGTTTGGAAAAATACATGTTCGGTTAAAACTGTGGTTGAAATTGAGGTTGAACAAAAAGTAGTTTAATGTATTTGGTTAAAAGAATGTTTTTCAAATTAAGATTATAAAATAATTAATATATATATATATAATTTAAATATTGTAGATTTAATTACTGTTATTACATCATAAAATAAATAATATTGATATCAAATATTTTTTATTATTCCATTAAACTATGTGCAATTTCATCACGTACAAAATCTATCCAACAAGGACTATATTTTCCATGGTTTCTTATGCGCGCAACAATAAAAACTGAATTTTTTGTTACGTTATTAAACGATCTCCTTCTAATTTTTTTGAATAAAACATAATTACAAATAAAAATAAAAATTGATTTTTTTAACTAGGTCGGACCTGACAAGAACATAATTGGGCTTGCGGTTAAATTCTGCAAATGTTGCGTCATCAAACGATCTCCTTTTAATTTATATAGTGTTATTAAATAATATTAAACACTAGTTTTTCGAGTAAAATATAATTTTAAAAAATATATTTTTTAATATAAATGGTTATTCACCTGGCACTATTCACGCGAACAGTGCCCATATGAAATTAATTCATCTAGGCACTATTCCCGCAAACAGTAGGCATTATTCATCTTGGAGTGAACACTGCCCAGGTGAATTATATTCACCTGGTTGCGGACGTGAGAAGCAGCTCTTAATTGCTTTTCACGAACCGGTGTTTTAACAAAAACATATATAAATCACACATGAAAAGTCAATTGAATTTTATATTATCAAACTTGATATTTAAAGGATGAATTTTAGAAATAAAAGCTACCGCCTAAACGTTACAGTTTTAGGACAAAGTGCTTATCAAAAAGCAAGAGACCATGTGTGTCTAGGAGAGTGAGGTGCCTGTGTGTGTTTTGCCATTACAAAAGGAAAAAAAAGAACTTGTGTTGTCTGTTTTTGAGTTTCTTACTGTTGAATTTCCTCAGCTCTAAGGGAATGCCTTATAAAATTTAGTGAAAACTCATGGTTTCTGCTTACAAAAATAAATGGTTACAAGGCTGATATTTGAACTCCTCGAAAGAACAGAGAAGACAAGAAGCTTGGAGAGATGTTACTTAAAAAAAAAAAAAATTAACTTAGAAATGTATTAAGATAATATATTTTTTATTTTTTAAAATTTATTTTTAATATAAATAAATCAAAATAATTTAAAAATAAAATAATAATAATAAATTTTAAAAATCATTTTTTTCTTAAAACACCTCTCAAACATACTATACCGGAAGGATAGGCCTCGAGAACGTTAATGATAAAATCCACCGCCAACTGGATTTTGTGGCTATAGGACCGACACGGCCCGTTCGCGTAGAATCAAATCTGTGTTTCTTGTCTCGACGTCGTATGTTGTAAACCCACTGTCCATTTATAACGGTACCGTTCAATAGAATAAGCTGTTGAGGTCATTTGAGGGTGCTCCGTTGGTAAATGGTTGAAGAGGGTTAAAGGGCCTGTTCATGAAGGGCTCAAGAAGCCCTTCTCGTGAATAAAGGCCCATCATCCTTCATCCTGGCATTTTGATAATTTTCCTTTTTATTTCCCAGGTTGAGTGGATTTTTTTTTCTTCTTTCCAATAAATAAATAAATAATAAGGTTCTATCCATAAGATATTTTTGAGGCCAGGTAAGGGGATCAAATCATAGATTCAAGCCCAGAATTATTATATATACGAGCCTGCAAAAACACAAACTTAGCTGTCAAATATTTGTCACAATACAGCCAAAATCATAATAATGTGTTAATAACTTAATGTCATTGTCGGTGACTAAACCATATATTTAGTTAACGTAAGAGACATGTCTGATGGTTGGCAGTTTCTTCGGTATTCTTATATGATATTACGCTCTGAATGTTGTATTGAAAGACAAAAACAGAGTTTGATAATTGATTATTTATGTGCTTAAAAATATTTAAAATAGTACCTGATTAAATTATATGACCAACAAAAACCCTGCCATGTTAAGAATATTATAACATAGATATTTTATTTATATTAAACAATTTATAACATCTTGGTCTTCCTGTAACACGAGTGCATGGATATTATTTTCGGTTCGGTTTGGTTTTTTAAGATAAAACCAGTTCAAACCGGTTTGGCTCGGTTTTTTCATTTTGACTCGATTTTTTCGTTTTGGCTTGGTTTTTTTCTGATTTGACTTGTTTTTTTTTTGTTTTTTTCGGTTTGGGTCCGGTTCGATTTTTTCAGTTTTAGACTTATAAAACCAAACCGAACCGGCCGGTTTTTTCAAAATTTTAATTGGTTTTTTTCACGATTCGGTTTTTTCTATTTTTTTTCCCGGTTTTCTCAGCTTTTGTCGATTTTTTGGTTTTTTTGCTCACCCCTACATATACGTGTATTTGTTTTGTCAAAGTAGTTATTAATTTCAAGAATCTAAAAAAGAAAGTTAAATACTATAATAACACATGCATCTTTTTAACATTAGTCTTGTTTATTTTTGTGTTTCAAAAGCGTTATTGAAAAAAATTAATTTTTTTTTGCTTCAAAATAATATTTTTTTGGTATTTTTAGATCATTTTGATGTGCTCATATAAAAAATATTTTTTAAAAAATAAATAAATATATTATTTTGATACATTTATGAGTGAAAAACACTTTGAAAAGTAACCGCAACTACACCCCCAACCATTATTATCGTAGTTTTGAAACCCGGCCCGGCCCGACGGGTCGACCCGGGACTCGGTTGACCTGGGCCTGGGGCCGGGCTGGGTCTAAGTAAAAACAGCCAAGGATTTGGCCTGGTGAAACCCGGTCAACTCGGCGGGTCGACCCGGGTAAACCCGGCTGAGACCCGACCTTATTTTTTTTGGTAACTGTCTCGCTCTTCATCTTCTCGTGGCTACTGCTATAAACTTCTTGTTACCTGGAGAAGTAGCTAGGGTGAACGCGTGAAGACCAGATGGTGGAACTCGTTCAACGATCACTGACTTGTCGACCCAGCTCGGCCAACCTCCGTGTTCGACCATCTTAACTTGGTTAGTCTCATCACGAGTCAAGAATATATACCAATCTGTGTTGAGTTCTTACACTTCACGGCTCCATCCTCTCTCTCTCCATAAGAAGCGATAGCTGTATAAACGCCAAAAGGAGAGACTGCAGGGCTAAAATCAGCAATTCCATGTTAGGTGAGTCTCCGAGTCACCCAGGTTGTTAACTCAGTTGCTTACACTGCAACCCAACTCGTCCTTAGATCGCCTGGGTTTTCATGTGTTGACATGTAAACTAATCTACACTCACAGTTAAAAACATGAAAACCCAAGCAAGCCAAGGACCGTTTTGGCTTACCTCTTTTTCTTTACCAAATAATCTCCACTCACAGTGGTATTATCCTTAATCGAAATTCCACCTTTTCCATTCAATAAAGAAACTTGTACAGGTTTAGAAATTTCAAGGGCTGACCTTGATCGGGCGGATCATCTCTTCCTTTTAGCTCCATCTATGGCTTATGGATCTTGGGGATGGTTTCCAACGGGCAACCCTGGAAGCGAAGAGACTAAGGAGAAGGCTTAGTGACTTACTTTATTGGATTTGTGATTTTTTTTTTGGTTGATCCGGGTCAATCCATCTGACCCATGACCTGATCATTAGACCGGGTCGACCACCGGGTTAGGTTTAAAAACTACGATTATTATAATCAATGATATAGAGAGAAAAAAGCTTTGAATTAAGTCATGTAAAATACTTGCATTTTTTGATATTCATGTAATTTGTTAAAACAAATAATGAAGAAATTTAGCATTTTAAATAGAAAAAAAATATCATCGCAACAAAAAGCTCTGTTTTTGGTAAAAGGCAGGGGACACTATACTTTGTTTTAGAAGCAATCAATTTTATTTTTGAATGACAACTACTTGTTTCCTAAGCAAATCGGATGCTGATCAGAGCAAAACGGGTGTTGACTAAACATTTTATTTTTTTAAAAGTAGCAGTCGTGCATGAAAAGCATAGCACAACCGACACAGGCACCAGATTGCTGTTCCCTCCTTTAGCTTTCCGAGTTCATACCTTGAGATCGAGAATATGTTTCTCCTAAATGCATCAAAATAAGATGAAGAGGGCCTCAATATTACGAGTTTCAAACCTTAAACATCAATGTTTTGAGAATTTTCCAGATTGGTGTCTTCGCAATGCTGCAGATCAAATCAAATCATGTTTATAAAGCAATAAAAGAAATCTGATAACTGATTTAAATAATGATTAACTCGAGAGGGTAAACAGAGTGCAAACAGAGAAGCACTGTAACATAAACAAACGCGAGATAATGGGTAAATCACCACCAGTAAGCACGAAACTGCAGTTAATTGCATGGGTTCATCGAAATCGTCAAGTAATGCCCACTATCATGTAGAATTTGCATCGTACGCGACGATCCTCCAAGTTGAAACTTTATGCGAATAGTGAAAAAAAAAGATCAGTGACAATGAAAAGATGGAAAAGCAACAGGGATTTGCATGCAAGCACAGGCGGCGGCTAGATATTGGGGAGTTTTAGTGGCTGGAAAAAAATTGACGAATTGTTTTTTCTTGACGTCGTCATAAATATCAATAGAGTTTCACGTGTTACTTTGGAGGGGGGAATTTGCAGTCCGTTGCTCGGTTGTTTGCTCCTTTCCATTTCCCGATTTTACTGCATATATTTCTCGTGTTGAAACAGAAAAATGTAGAGAAATAGAAATAAAGACCCAGGAATTTCGACACGTGGACAAACAGAGTCCTGGTGGCTTAGAGTCTCCTCTTTCCTTTCTCTTTATCCCTTACCGACAAAAATAACGCAACAAGGCTGTGTTAGTAACCTCATTCCAAATAGTGTTTTCTTAAAATTTATTTATATTAATATAAAAAATAATTTTTAAAAATAAAAAAATATTATTTTAATATTGAAATAACAGCCTTAACAACCCTTTCTCGAAGCCATTCTTGCATGATGACGAGGTAAGAAGCTATTGGATTAGATCAAATGCAACACTTAAACGAAGCCTTGACATTTTTGATTGCTGGGGCAGCACAAGTAATCATTTGACATAATTGATCAAGGGTCGCATGTGAAGCACCTTGACAGCCAAAAAGCAAACTGCTATAAACAAGATATTTGTTCGAGCCAGGCCGAAAACGTTAGCAACATCAATGGGCCCCGGTGGGCCATGTCAGCCGACCTCGGACACTTGAACCTCCCAGGTCCAAACATCGATCAACCACTTACGTGTCCTTCGCACCAAAAGCGCTTTCTACTAATAATTATAACCCCATTTTAGCTGTATCTTTTATTTATTTATACGGTAATTCCTGTTATTTTAAACCCGCCCGACCACACTCTCTCCAAAATCCTCGTTCAAATAGAACCATATATCAACTACTTACCCTCGTCTTAAGCCATGATTTACTGAAATATACCCTCCCCCAATTATCCGCTTCTATCCTGATCCGTTCCACACGTAAGTTGCTCAACACCGATAAGGGTAGTTTCGTAATTATATCTATCAACAGAAACCGCCATTTTCCACTCTCCCTTTCGCCTCTTCAATCAAACCTTACAGGAGCTAAAAATACAGTTTTGGAGAAAGAAGAGAAGGGAAAGCAAAACCAAACACACAACGCATAAGAGCGGGCTCGAGAGCGCGGTATTGCGTCCGCTTACCATTTCTACAAAATAAACAGCCACCATGTCAGTCGCTAACCCAGAGCCACATCGAGCCAGCAGGTCTCGCCAAACGAACCGACCCCCGTCAACTCGACACCACCAGCAACAATCAAGCAGAGTCCCGTTACGCCAACTCCTCCGCGTGACATCAATCGCTGGTGGGATACAATTCGGCTGGGCGTTACAGCTCTCTCTCTTAACACCCTACGTGCAGGAGCTAGGAATCCCTCACAAATGGGCCAGTATAATCTGGTTGTGCGGCCCATTATCGGGATTGTTTGTGCAACCTCTTGTTGGCGTCATTAGCGATCGGTGCACCAGCCGGTTTGGAAGACGCAGACCGTTTATTGTTGCGGGTTCGCTTTTGATTGCGATATCGGTTTTGATTATCGGTCATTCCGCTGACATTGGGTGGTGGTTAGGCGATAGAGGAGGTGTTAGACCAAGAGCAATTGGCGCTTTTGTGTTTGGGTTTTGGATTCTCGATGTTGCTAATAATATGACCCAGGGTCCTTGTCGTGCTCTTCTTGCTGATCTTACTGGTAACTATTATAATTCATTTTAAAGCTGTTCATTGCTTTGATTTGATTTTATGCGAATTAGATTAATTTAGTTGAAATGAAATCAAAACCCTAATTGAGAATATGATTTTGCTACGATTCCTATTCGTTTTCGTTTTCCTTGAACTTTTTATGTGGTGGTGTGAGATGTCCTATCTGACTTACGTTTGGCATCTTATTTTTATTTATTTTTTAAATGATTAATCATTAGAGGGGTTTTTGATGATTTTTAATTATTTAAGTTTTCATTATTGATGCTGCTTTATCTTTTTAAGATTCCGTTGTTTGTCTGACGAGTGCTAAACGGAACCACTTTTGATCATTTTACGGACGATAATGTCCATGGCACATGATTTCGGATTGCTACACGGCGTTTAGAATTTTTGGTGGGGTCAGATCGGTTGGCGGGGCCGGACTGGTTGGTGAGCAATTGGAGTCTCTGTTGTGGTGGGTATTGGCCAATGTGGGTTTGGCCTAGTATTTATGGTTGATTGTGTTGATCGTCTAATAGCATGATTAAAGATGTATCAATTCTAGGTGGGATCCGCATACTCCATGTTGTGTGATCTGAGCTTGCTTCTTTGTTTCTGTCTTGTCTTCTTCTTCTTCTTCTTTATTTTTCCTTCCATTTAAATAGATATGGAGATGGAGGCAACTAAAAGCAGTTTATAAAATGTTCGCTTTCTCCATGTCGACCGGGGAAATTGGACAGTTGAATCTCATTCTGATTAAAAAACTATTTTCTTGAGTATAATTCCTTAAATAGCAGGTTTCCGTAATTAGTATGGAATTTCAAATGAAACGATTTTACAATTTGAAAGTCATATTGGACGTGGTTCAGGCAGAGGAGCTTTCATACTTAAATCTTCTTCGAGATTAGCAACAGTAACAAGTGTTCATTTTGCATTTTGAAGTCATTTTCTGGAATTTGGGATTTGTGGACAAATGCTGTACGACGCACATGGGAAGATAGTGGAAGAAATGGGTGGTGAATGAGCATTTTCTATCCAGCTCATTTGTAGCTTGGAAAGATATACTTTACATGTGTGCCTGTTTGATCAATTTGCTATCTTCTATTTTGGAACATGGGTAGCCGAAGCTTCAAGCTTACCTTAGGGGCTATTAAAGCTTCCCGATAGGAACAGAATCTCATTGATGTACTCTTAACAGGGAGAATGGCCTGTTTCTTGTCAGTGGCTTGTTTCTTCTCAATGAATCGAAATATATCTACTCTAATGATGCAATGTAAAGTGGGTCATAATCAATGTTTAACACCAGTGCTTTCTTTTGGTATTGCCGTGATTGTTTTGTGAAGCAGGAACTGATTAAGTACTGGATCAAACTGATTAAATGAACCTCCTCACTGCTCTACTGACTGTCAAATTTCCTTGTTGTAATGCAAAGTACCTTGCACAGCCTTTTTATAAGAAATGATTCTTATCTGCTCATGTGTTCACTGTTCTTGTGTTTTACCCATAGTTCATTCATATGGATACTGAGTATTTGTAATGGTATGCACCGCTGAATCTTTCGTATTTGAAGTTTGTCTATTGCTCCTAAACCTGTCAATTTTTATTTATTTATTCAATGTGTTTGTCCCAAGGAGAAGTTCTTTTGCTATGTGAATTGGACTTGAGGTCATAATGTGGTTAATTCTTGGATACTACCTGGAACAAAGCCTTTATGAATTGTGCTGTGTTTGGCATGTATCTCTGACAACAATAGTCAAAAAAAGGTTTAATGCCATGATCGTGTAAGGCAGAGGGATCTATATACTGGGTTGCAGCTGTGTTTAATCCTTCTGCTATTTTTCTCTGAGGCTCAAAACACTACTATTTATTTAATGCGTCATGCTACTTTCTTCTGGCAAAGCACAAGATCCATATGCTTGTACATGCTATGTATAAAAAGATCAAACAAGGAAAAATACGAAGCAATTTGATTTTTGTCTGTTGGTGATTTGGCATTGTAGGAAAAGATCATCGAAGAACTAGAGTCGCAAATGCTTATTTCTCACTTTTCATGGCTATTGGTAATATTCTTGGTTTTGCCACTGGATCATATAATGGGTGGTACAAGGTTTTTCCTTTTACTGTTACTTCTGCATGCAATATTGACTGTGCGAATCTCAAGTCTGCCTTTTATCTCGATGTTGTTTTCATGGCAATTACTGCCTGCATAAGCATCTCAGCAGCTCAAGAATCACCTCTAGATTTGCCTGCCAGATCTATGCTTGCTGATGAGGAAATGCCAGGCCAGTCAAACTCTGAACAAGAGGCTTTCCTCTGGGAGCTATTTGGGACTTTTAGATGTTTCCCATCAACTGTATGGATAATATTGCTTGTTACTGCTCTGAATTGGATTGGTTGGTTTCCATTTCTGCTCTTTGACACTGACTGGATGGGTCGAGAAATTTATGGTGGCAAGCCAAATGAAGGACAGAATTATAACACTGGAGTCAGAATGGGTGCATTTGGTCTGATGTTCAATTCAGTAATTCTTGGAGTGACATCTGTGCTCATGGAGAAGCTCTGCAGCAAGTGGGGAGCAGGTTTCTTATGGGGCCTTTCGAACATCTTAATGGCTCTCTGCTTTCTTTCAATGCTTGTACTCTACTATGTGGCAAGCCATATTGGCTACATGGGACATAATCTACCACCAGATAGCATTGTGGTAATTGCACTAGTGATTTTTGCAGTGCTTGGCATGCCATTGGCGGTAAGTTGCAAAACTCCTAATAAAGGATCTTTAGATTTTCTGCTAAATATTCTAGTCAAATGTTTTGTCAGCAGTCAAGAATCAAGTAAACAATAGCATTTTTCTATGGGTTCTGCGTCCTCTGTATGTTGTGGGTTCTGCTTGCTGAGGGTCACTCCCTCCATGTAGTTCATATCAAGTTGTTGATTTTTTAGGTTGAAAGGCTAAAGTACGAACTTTCTTCTTATATGACACCTGAAACATGTGATTTATGATGATAGTCCTTTTATTATTAATGTTTTTACTATTATGATGGGAGTCATAAAAGAGAAGGAACAAAAGAAAAGAAAGGAATTGAGAATTACTGTTTACATTTACATTTATTGAAGTTCTATGCCAGAATAGGGCCAATGTGCTGGGAATTGACCATACTCTATTGATAAGGAAATATAGATTTGTTTGCTGTGCTTGCTTCCTGATCGAAGTATTCTTCTGTGGCTTATTCCAGAAGAAAATTGATGTCATTATATTTGATTTCAGATCACTTACAGTGTTCCATATGCTATGGTTTCCTCACGTATTGAATCCTTGGGACTTGGACAAGGTGGGCACTACTCCTTTGTGCCTGTATTTACAAAATTATGTTTTGGTGATATGGCCAAGTAATCACTTCAATCGATAATTGGTTCTTACAGGGTTGTCAATGGGTGTTCTTAATCTGGCAATTGTGCTTCCACAGGTTTCTCTTTCCTCTCACTTATTTAGTCTCTTGTCTTCCTGCCTGCTGAAAATAGGAAAAATAGTAAAGAAAGTTTTTCTTCTTCCTTTTAAAAAAATAAAATTGCCGTTGAAGAAAATAATCTGTAAATTTTGTTTCTGACCCTGAATGTGATGCTGACTTGCTCACTGTTATGCCTTTTGATGGCAGTCAAAATACACAAATAACAACTAATTAGAAAGAAATTAAATCACATTAAGTTACTTTCACCTGAAGACACAAACTACATATAATCTTCTAAAGACATAAACTGAGTTCTTCCTGCTGGAGTATGTTCCTCATATAATAATAGGTCCTGCTGCTGCGATTTCCATGCACTTGTCAGACCCCAGTGATACTTAGAACCATGCAGAGTCTCCTTCTGCCTTCTGACTAATGATTCCTCAATTTTTGTTTTATTTTATAATTTGCCTCTTGTTTTGACCACATGAACGAGTTCAGTAATTTATACACATGATAATCAGATTAAGTCCAATATAAAAAATGGAGCGAAAGGTGACTTCATGAAATACCCTTGACTTCAACTACGTTGTTAGTTATAGATCTTAGAATTTGGCAGTTTGGTAAATATGGCAGCAGCCCTGAAAATTCATTCTCTTTGGCTTCTATTAGTAGTAAATCTGATTATTATGTGCTGTTTAACCTACATCTAACAATGTGATGAAGGAAATATAAATCCGAATTAACTCCCAAATCCTCGTAATGAAACACAATTTTAGCTAATTGCTTGAGATATCCCTATAAATTACTTTCTGGTTAGACTCTACTGCATTGTTTTGTATTGTTTTGCATGCATGCATTCCTTCCCCACTTTCCCTTCTGTTACTTTCTTTGAAATTTTCTTCTTGTAGATAAAAATCAAAACTGACTCCCAAATCCTCGTATTGAAACACAGTGTTAGCTAATTGCTTGACATATCCAATAAATTACTTTCTGCTTAGATTTTAATATAATATTTTATATTGATTTGCATGCAATCCTGACTAACGATTACAGTTTTTCCACGATGGGATGAAAACATTGTTAACTGTCATAAACGAAAATATAAAGAAAGTGAATTTATTTTTTAATTTCCAAATCACGAGACGAAGTTATTATCAACTTTTCTTCATTGAAAATTGACAAAATGCTGGTAGGTTTGCAATCTCTTAAGAAAATTTGAAAATTCTTTTAATTGAAGAATAAAATTAGGTTGAATGATTTTTATTTATATTACTAAGGGATATTTATACAAGATACATATCAATCATTTAGGTAAGTCAACTATATAATTGAATAGGCTACAATCTAGGAGCTAAAAGTTAGGCTACAAATTAGCTAATTAATTGACAAGAATCAGCTAGCTAATTGGCATTTGTATACAAATAATATACATTAACCCTCCCTTGGATCACACATGCCTAACTTTGATAGCGACATGTGGAAGTGATCGGTAGTAATAACATGAGTCAATATATCAGTCGGTTGATCTGCACTTTTAATACAAGGAATTTCAACCACACCAAAGTCTAGATTGTCTTTGATGTAGTTCTTAATAACTTGGTCCAATTATGCTGAATCGGATTGTTGGCAATCTTAGTAACTGCTGTGTTGTCACAAAAGAGTAGTGCCTGTTTTTTGGGAACATGCCCAAGTTCACTCAAGAGAATTTTGAGCCAACTAAGCAACATGACTGTATCATCAACTCTTCAACGTGAAAAATTTCCAAAAGCTCTATAATCACATGGAGGGTATGGTGCTCTATAATTGAACTAGATAGTGATACCACATTCTATTTTTTTCTCCTTCAAGTTACTAAGTTACCTTAAACAAATGACACATACCTTGATGTGGATTTTCTATCTAATTTGGATTTAGCAAAATTAGAATCAATATATTCCACGAAATCCAATATTCAGGTGGTTATGTTGGGAGAACATAACATCTTTACTTAGAGGATTTCAGGTAAGCCAAGATTCATTGTATTCATGTGTCGGTTACTTGGATTATGCATGAATTGGTTGTGGCTCACAACACCAATTGAATGTAACATGTCTACCAACCTTTGATACCTCTTTTTACTTGTTAGAACCTGATTTGATAAAAGCAAGACCATGATTCATCTCAATAGGATTTACCAATTTTGGTTAGGAGACCAGATATGTATTTTTTTTAAGAGAGAAAAAAATCCTTGCTTGGATTGAAATACTCCAATGCTCAACAAATATTTTAAAGCACCCATGTCCTTCATCTTAAAATCCTTGCCCAAGTAGTTTTGAAGCTTCTCAATTTCACTTATGTTGTTGTGCACATGTCATCAACATAAACAATAAGCAATAAAATACTATCACCTTTCATTTTATAGAACATTGTATGATCTAACAAAGCTTGCTTAAAACCATACTTATTCATTGATTGATTCAACTGGCCAAATCAAAAGCTTGACGATTGTTTCAGTCCATACAGTGCCTTTTTCAACTTGCATGCTTTACAAGTATACCTTTTGGAATACAATGAATCTTGGCTTACCTGAAATCGTTAAGAGAGGTACTGGAATCAAAAGGAGGTGAAGGCTTCACAATTACATTATTGTTCCTCCTTGTATGACCCTTTTGGAACAACTAAGTGGGCCTTTCATCCCTACCCTCTTCATATTTGGATACTTCTTCTTTTACAAGATCAAAGGATATCTCCTCACCAAAGCAGCTAAATCCTCCCTCTTACTTGAATTCCACAATCTCTTTTTTGTCAATCATAAATGTCCTTCCTTATTACGAATCACCCCTAGAAGAGGGAAAAAAGACACATCCTTGGAAAAATAACACTTTTTTTTCACATAACCAAACATCTATGGATATATAGTATTTATCTTTAGGGGGTGAAAACACATGTATCTTTTTTGGGAATTAGTGTAACTATCGAAGGGCATGAGGATCAAGCTTATCCCTATGAAGAGAGTGAATATGGTCATAATTGGCATAACCAAAAGTCTTAGGAAAAAGATCGAGAGTAGAAGGAATAAAGCGAAACCTTAATAACATCCTGAAAGGGGTTTGATTGTCAATAAAATTGGCTGACATCCTATTAATAAGAAAGACAATAGTCATGACAGCATTAGCCTAGGAATGGTTAGAAACATGCATAATAAAACATAATGACATGGCTACTTCTAGGAGATGTTGGTTCTTACATTCTGCTATGCCATTTTATTGTGGTGTGTAGGCACATGTTTGGTGGAGTATGTCATGAGCTTTGAAGAAATCAACATGGGATTGATTCACAAACTCGCGACCATTGTCAGAATGAAAGACCTATGAAATTGTGTGACAATCATTTTGTAAAATTAAGGAATAACATGGGTAATATCACTCTTTAGATTTTATAGTAAATATACCTAGCTTATCCTAGTGAAATCATCATAAAAAAAAGTATTTGAGACCTATAGCAGAAAGGGTAGAAAAAGGACTCAAAACATCAAGTATAAATGTCATATAAAAGGATTTGAACTTTCATTGAAAAGGAACAAGATGATTTTAGCATAAACGCATTGCTCACATCATAAGCTAGAAACAAAATATCACAAAATAACTTGGGAAATAAATGTTCTAAATAGGCAAATGAAGGATGACCCGACCAACAATGTCATAATAGAATTTTTTCCCGTAACATCTCTACTTGAAGACATTGGCTGAACTTGCTCTAGCTTCCTCCAAGTAGTAAAGACCTCCTCTCTCCTTACCAATGCTAATCAATCTCTTTGTGAGATTGTCCTGAAACACATAATGGGTAGAATAAAATATTACAAAATAGTTAAGATGTTTGGCAATATAGCTAATGTAGAGAAGATTATTAAAAAGAGTGGGAGCAAGTAAAGCAAAGATATGAAAAGTGTGGGTGATAGTGAGGCATCCCCAGCTTCAATAATTAGCATAGGAGCCCCATTAGCAACCTGAATAGATTTGACATACGAAGACATTAGTGAATCAAATAAGGAAGAATTGCTAATCATGTGATCAATAGCTCCTAAGTCAATAATCCATATGTTATTAGCAAAAGAAGTAATGACGCAGGAGATTTTTGGAAATATAAATACTTTCCTAGGTTATTTTTGTTTTTTCTTAATCAATTTAAGAATTTTATTTTTTTTCCTATTCAATATTATTAGGTTTTTCTATTTAAAGGTAATAATTTTTGTATTTTATTTTTCATATTTAAAATTGTTAGGATTTTCAAAAATCTCGATAGAAAAGGTTGTGTTAGCCTTTTGACAAGTAGACTTGGATGAATAAAAAATAAATATTTTGGGTGTTTCCCTATAGCTACGGTATTCTTAGTCTTTGGAGGTTTTGACTTATAACAAACTCTGTTATTTTTTGTTTTCGATTGTGTCAACAAGAGCTAAACTAGAATTACCTCTTCAAGAAGACTTGCGATACACGGGAAGCAAAAGATTGAGATGTGTCAACAACAATATGGGAGGACTTCTTGTTTTTTCTCTTAGCTTGCTTAAGCTTAAACCACAATGGATTACCATGCTTCTATCTTCCAGCAAGAATCTATTATGTGTTTGGTGCTATGTGATGAATATGTGAAGAATAAGGAGGGACTGAATGGTAACTATTCTTCTAGATGGCAAGGGCTGAAGCCTCAATATGATCTTTAGTTCTCATGATAACCAATCTTTGCACATCTCGACAAACTACGGAGTGTGCTTCTTCCAAACTGGGTAAAGGAGAGGTAACTAGGACACAACTGCTGACTTGATCCAAATTGTGATCAAGACCTGCAACAAACATTTAAACTCAATCCTCAGTCATCTTTTTCTCTGTTTCTCCTCATTGTCTTAGCAACTTTATCATTAGGCATTCGATAGTAAAGTTTCATAAAAATGGAATTTAGTTCATTATGGTATTTAGTGAGGGGTCTGCCACCCTAAAGTAATTGAAAGGTTTTCTTCATTAGTTTATAAACCTGGGAAGAGTCGGATGCATAACTCCTCTAACAAAGTGTGACATAAGATTAGGAGTCATAGAGTTGATAAGCCATGGCTCAACTAGAACATCCTGTTTTTCCCATTCATCATAATATGGATCATTTTCAACGGGTGCAACCTTTCCCCCCATAATATTTTTCTTCATCCCATCAACAATATGCATTTCCAGAATTTTAGACCAAACATGATAATTTGTACCATCCAGTTAATTTGGATATGAAAAGAATGCAATAATATCTTGATTTCTGAATCTACAAAAACTCGGTCACTGTTGGACATAGTTGATTGCTCATCAAACATAGAAGACTAGGGTTGATTGAAGTGGTTGTAAGAAAAACAGCATGAAAGTGTCATGAAAAGTTGTCAAGTGTCATTAAATCTTGTCAAGAAATCAAGTTAGGTTAGCCTAAAACCCTGATACGAAATTGAAAAATGGAATTAGACTGAATTATTTTTATCCATATCATTAAGTGGTATTTATACAAGATACATATCAGTCATTTAGGTAAGTCAACTATACAATTAAATGAGTTAAAATCTAAGAGCTAAAAGTTAGGTTAAAAATCAGCTAACCAATTGACAACTATATATAACTAATATATGTTAACTCTTTATGTGCCTTTTAATAAAAAAGATATTGTTTTTACATTAATGCATAGTTAATTTATATCACGAAAATGAAAATATTGATACTCCAATTCTCCGCCAAAAAGTGAGTTTCTACTCGGATAATTTGTATGTTGCATAAAATTATTGTTGAAAAGTGTTCTGGCCCACTTAACTCTTGTATTTTTCGGTCTGATGAAATAAGTTCTGCCCTTGTGAAGCAACATTATCCTTTCTGAATCAATTATCTGTTGCAATTAAGAACCTTGTGTACTTTGGGTTCTCTTAAAAGAAGAAGCGGTGTCCTCTATCAAATATGGAAAGCTCTCCTGAATGGTGGGCACCTTAAATCATAATTGCCAATTTCTTGCTGAAACTTTTGAGAAGATGTGAAAATTTCTCTCTTTTGCATTTTATTATTCACATGTCAGTTTTATCCCATTGGAGAATTGGCAATGTTGTAAACTAGTTTGTCACCATGATTATGATAGATAGATACATGGCCTGGCATGAACTGGTGCAATATTGCCTTTGTCATCTGTAAATTTAGCAAACTAGATAAAATAAATCAAAAGCTGGTTCAATCCATGCCAGGCGGAATTCTAGATTATATGTTTATGCTGATGCAATGAGTGAAAAATTGCGAAGAAAATTTCCAGGTGGCGGATAGATGCTTTCAGTTAATGCGAGTACTTATGCAGTACACATCCTTTTTTCCAGCAGATTGTACTTCCGATGATTTCTTATGCCTTTACATAGTGAATTCCCTACGATTTTTGTGATAAAAATTTTCTGCAGGAAAACATCATGTTAGGATTTTCTTATGTGGTCATTTATTTGTTAAAATCTGATGTCAAAAACAGGTGGTGGTTTCTCTGGGAAGTGGACCATGGGATCAAATATTTGGTGGTGGAAACTCCCCAGCCATTGCTATTGGAGCACTCGCTGCCTTTGCTGCTGGAATTATAGCCATCTTGGGTATTCCTCGATCAGGAGTTCAAAAGCCCATGGTCTTCTCATGAGGTATTCTTTTTTTGCCTATTTTTTGGATGTTGATAAAACTCAAAATGTTAACAGGCAGCAAAAATTTGTTGTCTACCAGTTTCCTCTAACATATTGCTTTCCCATAATGCAATTTAAAGGCCTTTTTTTGTGGCAATTTCATCTGATCAGTTGTCAGCATAGTCCATGAGGTGGATCTGAGAGAAGTTGCTCTCAATATGCATATTGCGAGTCCGAGTTTCTTTGAAACAGGAAATTTCATGGACGATTTGAATCTTTGGGTAGTTTTTAAGAATTTTTCTTAGCCAACTACAGATCTCTTCTACTTAAAAAATGCAAAAGACTCGGTGGATAGGCGTGTCTGTTTACAATACATTCAACATGTATTAGGAACGGTGGAAAACATGCATATGTAAAGCAATGGTCACACGAAATGGCAACTCACAACATGAAATTGCAACTCACAAGTAGGGAAACAGATATTATAGCTGTTAGTGAATGATGGGTGAGACAAGCCATCTAAATTTGAGGAAGAATTTCTCCAAATGAAAAAAAGTTCTCCTTTTTCCATGGGAAAGAAAGTAAAACCCTGGAGTGCTCCCAATACTACTCCCTCACCAACCAAGATAAGTTGCTGCTGATTGGGATTTATTCCTGATGGAAAAATATTCATTTTCCAAAGGTTACACTGATTGGCTTTTGGTGGTCCTAGCATGATGTATTCCAATCGCATGCATTTTGTGCCTGAGTTTTCCATGTGAATGTGGTGAGTTGTGCTTGGTGGCGAACAGTTAGTATGTGAGTTGTGCTGATTGAAACCCTGATGGGGACATGTCTCTTATGCTCTGATATTTTGAAATGCTTCATTGATTTTTATGGACGATCTACTTTGTGATAATAATTAATTATTTCTTGTCATTGGTTGTGTCTGAACCTTGGAATAAATTCTTGTGTTTATTGCAGTTATCAGTATCTATGAAAGCCTGTTTTGCTTTCAATGCCTCCATACAATGCTTTCTCATAAGGCCTTGGAATCATTTAAAAGACCTGCCTCAGGTAAAAATTGTTTGAGCTAATTACTGTTAACTAGTAAATGAAGACATGGCAGAAGACTTGGAAAAGTTTGCATGGCAGTAGCATTACTATATCATCATTGGACTTATTTGCTCTGAAATACATGAGAATAGTTTTGGAAATACTTGACCTGTGCTTCAGACACTAGAATGCGTGCATGTGCATGTTAAAAAAACTAGGCGGGCGCTTTGAGAAAAAAGTGCTGGGAGTGTAACACATCATGGGGACAATGTAGCTTACCTGTGCAAAGATCAGCAATGCATACAAAAATGGCATCCGGATAAAAACTGATTTTCATGTTGACATGTGTGGTTTTTGTTAATCAACACAAATCGCATCCAGCTAAGAACAGATTAGCATGCTGACATGGTGGTTAGAGGCAGAGATTTCTTGGTATCTCCTACCAGTGACTAATTCTGAAATTAAGCATCAACCTTTTTTCAGGAAAGAAAGAGGCAGGGTGAGGAGGATGGAATCTGTGAATTTGTTCGAGTTTCTAGAGGAGTATAATCTTTATTAAATGTCAAATCCTGGAAGGTCGTGTCGCTGTTGCATATCCTTTTCCTCCACATTGAAACTTGCATTTGGCGTTGTATTTGGTTTTTCTTTTTTTATTACTATTACTATTACTATTATAATCCCAAGAAAATTCTGTTTGAATTCCCACTATGACAACAACAACTTGGTGTAAAATGATAAATGTGAAAGGCGTTGGCATCGCCATGTGATCCTAAATAATGTCAATTTCTATGTCCACAATCCGGGGGGGGACATTTTTTTAAAACCCCACTTTAGGATTCTAAATAGGTTTTCGTTCAGATTATCACACACTAATTTTTGTCCACTGGTACCAATCTTATGACACGTTGCTCTCATCAACAGCAATTTATTGAGCTGGAGACACATGGAATCTGACAGGGTGGGTATGGATTTCAGAGAACTAATATCTTGTGCAGGGAAACCGAGGGAAACTGATTCTTGAAGCAGGTCAGTCTGTGGAAAAGGCAAAAAAAGTTGAACTCTATTTGTTTGGGAGGGTGATGGTGGTAGGGCTGCTGCTTCTGTTGCCTCACAGACACAGCCAAGGCTCTCTCCTACAGAGAGACAGTCTCGTTTCTGTTGTGGGAAAAGGGATACAAATTAAATGGTTGCAATTGGAGCACGTAATTGTCTCTCAATGTTCCCTTCCTTCCATCTGCCGGTTCTCCATACAGCCATCTACTGTCATCTCCATTAATCTCGTGGTCCCATTTATGACACAGTATCCACCTCCACATATCGTGAAGAAGATAACCTTTTTAAAAGAAAACAAATTATATTTGTTAAAGACCGAGCAAACTATTATATCCACTGGATTTGACTTAATCCCTTGGAAGCCCCTCCCAAAACCCACCTCTTTGTTCATCGGTTAAATCCCAAGTTATCTCCACAAGCATGGCATGCTTGTGTCCCCTTAATTCCATAACATGGCTGGTGTCTCAAGCCCAGTGCATCCCTCTCAATTCCAGCGATGTCCTCGATCATCCAACGCTGTTACCTGGACGGTGCAAGGACGATCCCTCACTCCTTAAGACAACTTGAAAATTACATGATTTTGTGGAGTTAGGAGGATCTCTACAGATCTCTTGGAAATTTGATTTAGTGGAGTTAGGATCTCTATAAATCTCTTGGTATACAGAGATTGACCGTCTATTTAACCGTCTATTTAAGAATAGATTAGAACGCTCATGGGAGGATTAGGATCTCTTCAAAATCTGTTTCGACACAGATCTCAGCCCATCTCTTTCCCACTTTCCGAAGAGCGAAACTCCCACCACAAGTTGGTATTATTTTATTATACCTCCCCACAACGCCTTCCCTCCTCCACCGATCTCAACTCATGAGCCCAAATGAAACAAGTTAGAAGAGAGAATCCAGATAAGATGGGGCCTGAGACAGAGTTTGCATTAGCGTGTCACCTCCCCACTTGGGCAAATAGCCAAGCGATGTTTTCATGTTCAAGTGTTTGCAGACAACAGAGATCATGGTCCGAGTGAATTTTACCACATGGGGTGTGCAAACTGCAACGACTGGATCATGCCATCGATGGATGCCTTAGAACATGCAAGCATTTCTCTGCCCACAGGAGAAATATACCATTATGCCCCCGTCACTTCAGAAAATAGGCGTATTTGCTCCTCCATCCAGTACCCCGTCCACTTGGCAGCGCAAGATAAAGTCCTTTATTATCCCTTTCATGTAAAGAATAAAAAACACTAGATGGATGAAGGGTTTAAAAAGAATATTATCCGCTTAAAGCAAAAAGGTCTGATCAGCCAAAATAAAGTCCACCATAACAAAAGGTAGTCCCCCATTATCACTTAGCAAACAAACATCCATGGACAAACGGGCTGTGGCGGTTAAAAACAAATTAATCCACCAATCACCACCCATTTGACCATCTTAATCACGATAAGACCTCCTAAGCCAGAGCTGTTTGCTTCCCCTAATCCTCGAAAGCGGAATTTTATTTTATTAACAACTAATTACCTCAACTGTGCTGTGAGAGAGGCTTTAAAAGAGTAAAGAGTCGGCCCCCACTAGCACTCAAGAATCCAGTATCGCTTTTTAACAGCATTTTCTCTTCAAAATGTTGACACGTTCCTTCCCAGACAACAGTAGGACCCAAGCCCCTCGAGTATATATAGAGCCACAATTCTTGCAAGCAGTATTCATATTCAAACCCCCACAAAGCAAACAACAAAGCCTGCAGCACTTGGGAAGTTGTAGGACTCCCCCCCCCCCCAGCCGAGCTTGCTTGCTTGCTCATTAACATTTGCTCTTGAGGTTTTTTCTTTTTTTGTCAGAGAAATATGTGCAATCCAACCCCAGCTAAACCATCCTCATTTCTCTGTACCAAGAAACCTCAGTTCAGTAATAAACCAAACAAAACTATGGATCCTTACGCCGATGATGATCAGAAAGAACAGTTACATGGATGGCCAACTCCTTCTGAGGTAACAATAATAATCTATTTTCATTTGCTATCTAACTACATGAACATATAAGCAAAGATGTACCGATGATCTGTCAAGAAACAAGACAACAGCACACATCGTTTCTCATTTCCTTTTTGTTTTTGTTTGCTTAACTTTCAGGCCTTGCAAGAAATCAAAGAAATAGCGAAGATATCTGGCCCAACAGCAATGACTGGTCTTGTTCTGTATTCAAGAGCGATGATCTCCATGCTTTTTCTTGGCTATCTTGGGGAGCTTGAACTTGCTGGTGGCTCACTCTCTATAGGTTTCGCCAACATCACTGGCTACTCTGTGCTCTCTGGTTTAGCTATGGGAATGGAACCCATCTGTGGACAAGCTTATGGAGCAAAACACTGGAAGATACTTGGCTTGACTCTTCAAAGAACTGTTCTCCTCCTCCTCTCCACCTCTGTTCCAATATCCTTCATGTGGCTCAACATGAAGAGCATCCTTTTATGGTGTGGTCAAGACAAAGAAATATCTTCAGTGGCCCATACTTTCATTCTTTTTTCCATTCCTGATCTCTTCCTTCTTTCACTTCTTCACCCGCTAAGAATCTATCTCAGGACGCAAAGCATTACATTACCGATAACTTACTGTTCAGCCATCTCTGTTCTTCTCCATGTCCCTTTGAATTTCCTTCTTGTTGTCCATTTCAAAATGGGAATTGCAGGAGTGGCGATAGCCATGGTTTGGACCAATCTCAATCTCTTTCTCTCACTCGCTTCTTTCATTTACTTCTCTGGTGTATATAAAGATTCATGGGTTTCTCCGAGCATGGATTGCCTTAGAGGATGGTCATCTTTGCTAACTCTTGCTGTGCCCACTTGTGTTTCTGTTTGCCTTGAGTGGTGGTGGTATGAGTTCATGATAATGCTATGCGGACTACTTATTAACCCAAAAGCGACAGTAGCTTCAATGGGAATTCTTATCCAGACAACGTCGTTAGTCTATGTTTTTCCATCATCTCTAAGCCTTGGAGTCTCAACAAGAGTTGGAAATGAGCTAGGGGCCAACCGCCCGGCAAAAGCCCGCATTTCCATGATTGTTTCCCTGGTATGTGCGGTCGCTTTGGGCCTTATGGCCATGCTATTCACAACATTGATGAGGCATCAATGGGGCAGATTTTTCACTAATGATGCTGAAATCCTAGAGCTAACATCAATAGCATTGCCAATTGCTGGGCTTTGCGAGCTTGGAAATTGCCCCCAGACAACTGGTTGTGGGGTTTTAAGAGGGAGTGCTAGGCCTACCATTGGAGCAAATATCAATTTAGGTTCATTTTACTTGGTGGGTATGCCAGTTGCAATGTTTCTGGGGTTTGTGGCTAAAATGGGGTTTGCAGGACTCTGGCTCGGATTGCTTGCAGCTCAAGCTTCTTGTGCCTTGTTGATGCTGTATACTCTATGCACAACAGACTGGACGGTTCAAGTAGAGAGAGCAAGATTGCTCACACAAACATCTGGAGCGTCTACTACTCCAACATTACCAATATCATCATCCAAGCCAGAAGTTATGGCCACTAAGGAAGCTAACAGTAACAAGGCTAATCTTGAAGACATATTGTGCATTAATGATGATCTTGTGAAGTCAGCTTCACTTGAAACAGACCCACTGATATCCACAACACAAACCGTGCATTAATTAGACTTCTACACTTGAATTCCTCATTTTTGCCCCACTCTTCAGAAGCTTGTGTGAATTTTATTTATTAGACTTCCCATTGATTTCCCACTTGTACTGTAGAACCAACTTTCTTTTCTTATCTTTCATCTCCTTTTTCTATTTTTCTTTTTTCTTCTCCATGATGTATTATTAATAACATGGTAGAATAGACTACTACATACTTTGAAATTATTTAAGCTCTCCACATTGTCAAGTTGAGAGGAAAAGGAGAGAGGGAGAGAGAGAGAGAGAGAGAGGAAGAAAAAAGGTTTAATCTGTCGGTTGTTTTTGAAGCGTGGAGGGGAGAGAGAGAGGATCTTGCTTAACTTTCTTGCTGTTGCCTTCCATATAAGGTAACAACCTAGGCTGCCTAAAATGGAAAAATTAGCGTAATACCCTCTGAGTTTTGTCCAAAGCACGCACACTCTCTCTATATATATATATCTTAATTCAAGTCCTTATGTAGAACTCTCTCTCTCTCTCTCTCTCTCTCTCTCTCTCTCTATATATATATATATATATATATATATATATATATATGAACATATTCCACCTTTCTTATCATCAATATTTCAAATCAATTCAAGTGTGGAATAATTAATATTCGGTGGTGTAATCTTTTTCATTCTAGTTTCTAACAACCTTCCCCTTAATTTAATTAGATACAAAAAATTACAGATGCCGCAGAATTTTACCTTTCCTTTTCAGAAGAAGATGTCACGTGGTTGATGGGTTCATCGATGAGGGCTGTACTTTGCACCTTTTTATTTCATTATCTCTCCGTTATATGCCCGACAATAGCAATGTATGTTATCCACATTTCCCCCCTTTCTTTCCTTGGTAATTCACATCTTTTGACAGGAAAATATTAGGGGTGCAGCACTCCTCATCCCTTTCCATCCTCTAAAATATTCTGCAAGTTGGATTCATGAGGAGGATCCCTCTCACCATTTAAAGGGAAATGCTTCTTTTTTTTCATGTACCCTAAGGTGTTGTTGTTGTCGAAAACTATTGCTTGCTAATGCATGTAACTATCAATGTGCACAGTGCTGTGGTAAAATATACCAGCAATCGTTCCTTTTTCGTTCTATATTATCTCCTTCGGTGCTTCAAACGCATCACTTCTGTATGTATTTTGACAGCACTCTGGTAATTAGTAATTCCTTCATCTGCTCTGTTCATGGTGTAATGCACGTATGTCATTAGATCTTACATAAGTGCACGTATTTATATATGGAATCAATGATTTTTTAATTTATCATTTCGTGGATTTGTACTTGTAAAGTTGTAATTAATATATTGCTGGTTTCGCTTGTACTGTCAAGTTGCCCCTAACAGTATGAAATATATAATTGCAACACACAGTCACAGATGAAGAGAGAGGAGTTAACACGCGCCCACACATTTCTCTGCAGTTGTGGACAAAGGAGGCAGTGAAGAGTGATTATTATGGGCAGCAGTATCAGACAAGTATCTACAGAAGAAGGCCTTGGATGGGGCGTGAGGGAGGGGGGGGGGCCTGCTTCAAACTGAAGAAACAAAATGCAGCTATTATTGCCTCTGTCTACTTCTCAGATGACAAAAATACGAGCAGTGCCTCTGCGATGCCCAGTTCCCCACCTCCCCCCACGCCCCACCATCCCAGGCTCCATTTTGTTCTGCTTCTGCATATAACTAGCTCACCTCCCGCAAGGCCACAGCATGGATTTAATATGCATTTCTTCATTGTATATATGGATTCAAAACGCATACTATCATTAATAGCAACAAGAAGAAAACAAGTTATATATATATATATATAGATAGCATGTGAATTCAAATCACACTATAAATTTATACTTACGTGTATGTAAACAAACCCATAAAAGAGGATGATAACATGGGGGATGGCCCATTTCATTGCTGTTCATGAGTGGTACAGGTTAGACTCTCTATCTTTTTTGTTACTTGTGTTTTTTTAAATTTAATATGTATATGCTGTGTGTGTTCTTGTGTGCAGGTAGTCCTACAAGCTAGGCCACTTCTCACTTTTCCTTATCTTCTACTTTCTTTTCCTCAATTTATTTTTATATGTCTCCCGTCTCCATCTAGATAGTTATCCTCGTATGACTCCATAACCTTGTAATTGTGGCAAGTAATTGTAATGTTTGTTTCTGTATTTTAAAAATATATTTTTTATTTTTTTAATATTTTCAATTTATTTTGATATACTAATATTAAAAATAACCATTATTGCACTGCTAAAATCAATTGCATGGCGTGATATGCTATGGCGTGAGCATTAATTAGATCATCTTGTCCACGGAGCTGAGACCATGACTTGTGTGGACCGACCAATCGCCTTGTACAGTTTTATTGCAAGCTAGCTTCACGATTTGTTATTCTACTATTTTCGTCCATGATGTCTTGTCTTTTCTCATTAAAAGCATTATGAAACTACAAACAAAACAATATATTACAAGTAACATTAAATTAATTTTTGGATGAGAAAGGTGTCAATATCCCCCCCCCCCAAGGATATTTTTAGTTGAAAAAAAGAATTAAATTAAACCAATAAATATAAAATAAACCCTTCAATATATAAAGAATTGTATTTTTAGTTTAATTTGGGTATCCGGACCAGCTTGCTTGTACTTCGACTAATCTCACAAGTTCTAAAATTAATAACTATGTAAGCTTTTAATAATCATCATATAAATAAATATATGACTCAAATTTAAAATAAAAAAAATCCCTTAATTTTTTACAACTAAATCACCACGTGTATTAAAAAATTAACTAAACGAGTAAATGCAAACTAGGAAACTAGCCAGCGATCGAGGAGTCATAGGGTTACGGTTATAAACAAGGGCAATGATGAGAAAATCAGCAGAGGTTAATATTAAATTGTGGAGAAAAAAAAAACTAAACATTAATATTTATCTTACTTAGATAGAACTTTGAATTTTCCTAGCTCCCATCTGGACCTTTCAACAACATCAAATCAAAAGTATATTGTCATGACTATCAAGTCTATCATCATTGGAGTCTTATATATATATATATATATATATATATATATATATATATGTGCTTGCATATTCTGACCTTTTTGGACGTTTGTGATCCACGGTGCGTGCGTGAACCCTAATTCCGACTCTCGTTTACAAAAAATTTTTAATGGAACAATTATTTTTTACAAATAATATAGGGTTGAATTCATCATTTCGCTTTTTATTTATGTAAACATGCAAATTTAATCTTTGAATGAAAAATATAATGCATATTACTCATGGATGTTTTGATTTTTTTATTTTTTTAAATAATATAAATATTTTGATTTTTTTAAAGATAAGGTCAACTTTTTTATTATTTTATATTAATTATATTGTAGATTTGACTGGAGAAACTTCTTGTATTTGATATATATAAAATATATAAAAACTGATGGTGTATGTGCACGGGTGACACTCACTATCTTGTGGACGCTCCTACATTGTTTGGGTGGTGGGTTTGTGCTTCTCCAACAACTAAACACAATCTTTCAAGATAACATTTGAAATAAGGTCTCGGCGTTTCTGATCTTGGAAAGTGTTGCGTGTTCCAAGATTCAAGGTTGTTTAACACCTGCATCCATTTTTTCCGTTCTCCTTCTCTTTTTCTCGTTTAGATTTTCACATAAACCTCTTAAAAATTCAAGAACTACCATTTAATTTGTTGAATTTTCATATTTGTTTTTTTTATTATGATTTTTTTTTTATCTTTAATCATTTATAAAATTGATATGCCTTTTCAATTTCTTTCTTTTTTTTAATCTTTCAAATTTAATTATTATTTGTTTTATTGTTGTTTTTTGTTTGAAATTACGTTTAAAAATTATTTTATGATTTTGACCTCCTTTTGTTATTTTTTTCCAATCAAATTTAATATCTATTATTTTGACTGGTAATTATTTTGCTTTGACAAGTTTTAAAAATTGATATTTTAAAATTGGTTCATAGTAAACTTCTTGATTTCACTTAGATCCAGGGTTTCATGGGTTGTGGATTTTTAAGATTTGATTAGGTTTCTCGGGTTTGTTTGTTTTTCCATTTGTTTAAACTACTTTCTTTTCCCATTCCATCCTTCAGTGTCTACTTAATTGAAGACCGAGTTTATTTTTTTTATATTGCTCTATGTGGAATTTTTTGCTGGTCTTGAAAATGACGCGATTATCTAAGGTCTTTTTATTTATCGTTTTTTCTTTGGTTTTTTTTTGCTAATTTTTAAATTTATATTTTTATGCTCGATCCCTTTTTTCAATGTCTGAATTTTTTAACAATTTGTACGGTTATAATTGTTTTTCTATTTCATCCCTTTTATTTTATTTTCAAATTTACTTCTCATTTTTTTATTGTTATTTATTTTATTTGAGATAATCTCTTTAAATTATTTTTATTTGTTGGTTTTCTCTATGATCTTCCACTGATTTCAAAAATACCCCGGGTTTTCTTGAGTTTCTTTAATCGTTTCTCTTTGTTGGATTTACTTTGGCTAATCCACATTAAAATGATTAGGAACTGAGCCTTTTGATTCAGTTTTGATCTAGAATTTAATGGGTTACGAGTTTGAGACTTTTGCCCAGGTTTAGAAGGTTCGCTCAAGTTTTCTAGGTTTTTTCTAAAGCTGATATTTTTATAAAAAACAATTCATCATTCAACATTTATATCATTGGTGATTAGACCTTTTTTTTAATCTTTTTTCTACATGATTTTTTAACCGTGTATTATTGCTCTTTTCCCATCCTTTTGGTTTGTCCATATATCAACTTTTTTTTTCTTTGTTGCGTCTATGTTCCAGGTCATATTAAAAAAACAACAAATTTTAAAATCACTTGCGTCGTAAAATTATAAATATTTTTTTATCTTTCACCCTCTTTTATTTTTTTTATCTTTTAGGTTCTGTCCCAATTTTTTTTATATAGTTATTTGTTTTATTTTTTAGGTTTTTTTTTTACAATTTCATCCTCTATGAGTTTTTTATATCAAATTTGATCCTCATTCTTCTTATTGCTATCTTTTTTGATTTAGTAGGTTTTTAAATTTGATATTTTCTTTTCATGATTTCACTATTCAAAATTAAATTGTTTGGGAATTAAACTTCTTGATCAAGCTCGGATCTAGGATTTCATGAGTTACGGGTTTTAGAGATTTGACAAAGTTTAGGAGGTTTGCTCGAGTTTGCTTAGTTTTTTTTAAACTTATGTTTTTATAACCTTTTTTCTTAAATTTTTGCGTTGTTATTTTTTTCGGTTTAATTTCTATAGGTTTAGGCTTCATGACTATAATCACCGGTTTTAAAGGTTAATAAGAGTAGATTTTAGTTTTTTTTGTTATTTTAAAATCTATTTATTTTAATTTCATCATTCAAATATATTAAAAATTAATCTTTGTGCTTTTTTTTCATTTCCTTCCAAGTGGTCCTTTTCTACTTTTTTTTTTTATGTTATTATCTCAATCTTATATTTATTGTTACGGAGTTTGTGAGCCAACCTAGTTTAACTTGATTTTTTTCTTGTTTTTCTTGTTTTTTTCAGTTTTTTTTTTATATCTGGTTTTTTATATTCCAGATAGACTCCTATCGATTTTTATCTTTCTTTTTTCTGTTAATTTTTTTTTAATTATATTTTTATACATATTATTTAAATCATTGCCACACAAATGTAGTTAAATATCTGAGTTGAAATTGGAGAGGACACTGTTTTGGTCAGTGTCCGTGCACATTGGTACTGATGTACCTCGGTTTTTGTTACATGGGGTGCCCCGCCCCCCCCCCCTCCTATCTCCATTGAAAGGTACCACAGCATAATATTAATGTGTTCTATAGAGTCTATCATAAAGTCTAATTTGGCTGTCCCATAGCCGCATATCCAGTTAATGTATGATTTAATTAGAGGTGTATTACTACTATTAACAGAAACTTGAAAGGTTCGGTAACTTTACTGTACCTGTATTGTGCCACGTGAGGGAAAATACCTTGAATTGTAATAATTGCTTTTCTCCTCCTCTTCTTCTACCTTTTCTTTTCTGTAATGAGACTTTTTTTTTCTTTTTTCATTTTACATTGTATTGACCTACTTTTTTGATGGTTGAAAACTCAGCTTGCAAATGATGTGATGTTTAATTTTTTTTAATGCTGTTTTCCATTTGGCCTGTAAAAAAAAATTAAAAAGTTTTACTTGAATTTATATTTAAAATAAATTAATTAGAGCATATATTTGGAGTATTATTTTATTAAATAGCTTTCATGTTTTTTCTTAAACATTATTTGGTTGTTTTGTTGTAGATGATTTCTATTTTTAGTTTTGTATAATTAAATAAAAGAATATGTTGTTCTTAAAAAAGGTTTTTAAATCTGGATAACAGGTTTCATGGGTTAAAATAAATTTAACTCGACTGATAAAAAATAAAAATATCATCATTTAAATTATATTTTTTAAAAAATAAGTTAAAACAAGATTGTATTTTTTCTTTAATTTAAATTAGAATTTATTAAAATAAGTAAATAGAATTTATATTTGGGATATTTTACTTATCCCCGCCAACGAGCATTATAATATTTTCTTTTAAAATTGATTAACGTCAGAATCATCAAAAACATCTTTCGTTCTGCTAAGACTTTCTTTCAGGCTTTTATTAGCAAAACAACTATTTTGACAAATAAATATAAAGATAAGGAACGCATTAAATTTGTTTTTGTTTATTCTAATTGCTTTCAATTTTATTTAATTTTATTTTTTTATATCCTTCTCTCAGCAGAATAATACAGCACCCTGGCTATAGTCTGAGTTTATCCCTTGCTTTTTTTTTTTTTTTTTTTTTGGGATGGGTGAATCTAATTCCAGTACTCTAGAAGAGGCTCGACCATCCACTCAATTATATCCATCCTAATGACGAAGACTCCCTAGCTAGCTAGCTAGCTAGGAGAAGATGTCTTGCTCTGATCTCGTACGTTGAGTACGAATTTGCAGAGTATTTTCAGGGTTTAATCCTCTGTTTGTAATTTCGTTTAGGAAACGTTTTTAAAAATAATTGAAAATTTTTTATTTTAAATTAATATATTTTTAAATTTTAGATTATTTTGATGTAAAAAATAATTTTTAAAAATTAAAAAAATATTATTTTAATTTTAATATACTTTAAAATTAAAATTGCTTTAAAAAATACTTGTTAAAACACTTTCAAATACTTCCAAACAAGTATTAGTCTGCCGCGTGATATTTGGAATGATTAAACAGGCCAATAAGAAAATCCCAAGAAAAAAAATAATAATACCCATTAATCACCTAAAATCATAATTCTATGGGACCCCCCGGCGTCGTTCATGATTAGGTACCGTTTGGCAACGCGGTCATATGCAATTTTCCCAAAAAATTTTATTTTTTTTTGTTAAAATTTAATATGATTTGTACGTTTTGGATCGTTTTGATGTGCTGATGTCAAAAATAATTTTAAAAGATAAAAAAATATTATTGGCATATATTTTAGCATGAAAAATTATTTAAAAAGTACCCGCAACCACACTGCGAAACACGCTCTAAAAATTCTGAAATTAATTATGTGTGTGTGTAAATCAATCAAGCACATGCTTGTATGTATGCCCCCATGGGGTGCACAATGAACAAAGATGTGTGTCTCTAGTAAATTGACTTTGAAAGTAATAATAATAATATATACGGTGATCCTTAAGTCGTGAATGCCCATCATGGGATATATGTATATATCAACCCAGCATATGCTGTTAGCTTTGAATCGAATAAGTTTGGGCCACGTGTCGTGGAGAATTCTTTTCCAATCTTTTTATTCGGTTTCTGGCTGCTGAGGATGTGACACGTGTCTGGCATCTCCATCCCACTACCCCCCTCTTCCTTTAGTGGTCCACCGATCGTGTCATTTCCTTTGGTGCAATAACACATTTTCCATATATTTATATATAGATTTTGAACCCGAAGGTCCAAGATATATATATATATATATATATATATATATATATATATATATATATATATATATATATATATAAGATTAACGAGACGAGCTAGCTAGGCACAAGATCTGTGTATCCAAGACTCTTGGATTCTACAGGTGGGAGTCCATCCCTTGAAAAAAAGAAGGAAAAAAACATTCATATTAATTAATTAATTACCAAGGAAAGCAGCAAAACAAAAAACATACGTGCACCACAATCGACCGCCCCATTCAGCCCCCATTGGTGGAGAGACACCAGAAGAGATCACCAAGGAAAGCAGCAAAGAACACGACAAATTAAAAGAAGTCGATGCAAGTTTAATTATGTATATAATCCGATGCAGAAACACAAGTTAATTATTTCATATCGGATTCTAGAGTAAAGCTCGCCTAAATATGGAAAAGGTGCATTCCCTTTTCTTTCCTTATCTGAACGTCTTTTCATAAACCACCCCTCCATAGAGATCAAAGTAAGTGGCTCCTTAACTATCTGTCTCCTCCATGGTCAGGATCGAGGCTGTGGCCACTATGTGTTTTTCCATAACAAGTGCTGGAGGACCTTCTCGTCTTGGTAAAAGACGAAGGAATGTGTCAAAAGTGCCCATTTCTGATATGGATTCCTTTCCATAGCCGAAAGTTACGCCCTCTTCTTCTTCCTGTTGTTATTATCGCAATTATATATAACATATAATAGGGCTATACATGAAGGCTTAGCCTACTACTGTATAAAATTTTGAGTTACACGGATCCTCCTGTTCCCCGCTCAGTGACCCCACATTTGATGCCTGCATAAAAGTAATTTCCAAAAGGGCTCGATTTCCCAGGTCTAAAATTATTGTCTACTTAGTGCAATGTTGTACGATCCATCCACCATATTTCCCGCAGCCATTGCCCCCCTTGAGATTCATGAATCACGGTGTCTTCCATTCACAGTACACAGGCATGCAGCTTCACAAGATGATAGATCATAATCAGCATATTCCTACTTACAGTTGGATTGTTAAAAGGTTATATATATTCATCCTCAGTTAAAATATATATTCTCTGTTTATGAATCTCGGTTAAATGTTTTCAAGATCGATCTTTGTTGATCCTAGCCACTACAAACATACAGAACTGGATCTTGATCAAATGCATGCAGCAAAAAGTGGTTCATATATATATATATATATATATATATATATATCATTCAGTAGAGTTCTTACTCTTGCGCCTCATTTTCCCTCTTGATTTATAAAGAAAAAAGAAAGAAATCGCCAGGCAGGGAGAGAAGAGTGGAAAAGCTTGTAGTATAGTTCTGACATGGAATGTGGGTTTCTGATGTATGACCAGGCTAGCATGCCGTGCTGACCTGGCGAGTGAAGGCATATATACAAAGAATTGGAACCCTAGCTATCGAAGCCAAATTAGTGGGATCGTGCATGTGTGTACCATTCAAAGATGCCAATCGTGTGGCATTAGCATAGTCTAACACACAGGAATAGGGACTGTCAGTTCCGTATTGGCTTTCTGTAAGGTAAAGGGTCCCCTTGATGTTGCACGGTGCAAATGTTGGACCATTTTTCTGTTTTATCAACGGCACATGCGCTTAGGGGCCGACACGGTCTTTAACTTTAGTTTGGGTTTCACCTAGTGGGGGCATGGGTACCACATTAGAGGGAACAATGTTGTCATTCGAAGGACGGAGGTTAATAGGTTTGTTTTTGGGTTTTTAATAATCTGATAAATTGACGATAATTTTTGTCTCTTTAGAAACCTGGCTAGCTTATATTCGTGTAAAATGAGAGCCCCATCACTACTTACCGAGGCATAAATACTGCCATTGCTCGATTCCCAGAAACTAAGAAGAACTAATTAATTTCCTCCAATTGGCAGGAGACTCTTCATTTCTTGGAAAGTTCTGTTCAAGTCTCGAAGAAACTCTTAATCAATAATTTGGCCCCCTTCGTGTTATAATTCTCACTCGCCCAGCAGCTCTATTCTTTATTACCTGAGCCAAAGTCAATCCTTTTTATACACTTTCCTTTTGCTATATAACAACAGAGAAGGTCAATCTACGTAGCCATGATAGCCACCCTCGATGATAGAAGATGAGCCACGCCTTTTGCCACTAGTGAAAAGAAGCTGAGAGATAAACGTTTTGTTTATTGGAACAGCGGCCTTTTTATGCATAACACGTGGATGATAGAGAGCTACAAAGGGTTGCAAAACCATGTTTCCATCCTGGATCAGCCGCTCTTATCTTTGCTTAATTTGAAGTGAAAGCGAAGCAAATAAAAGATGCCACCTAAGTGGCGTGTTGACCATTTTTTGTTTGTTTATATGATATTATTCTCAGTGTTTGACTCGCTTCCATTGTTATATGGTTTGGCCATAAATGTGTGTGGCTTCAAACTGTGGACTTCCACATTCTTAAGAGGACAGCCAACTAATCATTTCATTGAACAACCAATCAAAAACAACATGACTTTGGACTTTTCGCCAAGCCGTCCAAGAAGCTATTTTAGCTCCAGTGAATACGAGAAGAAGATCCCAGAATCTCGTGTTCCAGATAAAGATCAAATTACTCGATCGATGCTTGATGGTGATCACAGCCGTTGTATAAACCACCAAGTCGTTCAATCAAAAGATTTTTTTCTTTGTGTGTGTGTGAATGTGATCAGAAATCGTGAGCATAATATATACGTGGCCGGGAGAGCATAGAAACAAAAGCTAGCCATTCAGTGGGTTAACATAAGCAGTGTGCAAAAACATTAACGACAAAGTTGGACAAGGACAAAGTCTCAAGAAACCGGGATCGGCAGCAATTCATCATACGGAAGCTAGCGTGCTTATTGTGATTATCACTACTCATTGTTAGTGCAAGAGTCCAACTTCCAAGTCCAACCTATTTCTATAGCGACAGATCAAGAATGACAAGAGGAATTCTATGAAGGAAAGGATGATAGATATGTGCATGTATGATATGATCCATAATTCATCGCCTTTTGTACATTTCTTTAAGTAATTAATGGTTGCGTTGGCTAACTTGGGCCTTGAGCATTAGTCTTAGCAATGATCAGTAACAAAGAAGCACGCATGCTTGTCAATTTGATCAACACTACTTGTTGTTTGCAGCATTACAAATATCCAATTTCGTGCGTAGAAGGCAAGAATCTGGATTGTCAATAATTCGCAAGCAATTAATGACACTAGCTAGATGACCGGTCTATTAGCAATAAATTATAATTAATCCCATTCTTGTCACACTGAAAACATATAAAAGAGATAAAATGTATAATGCTCACTAGCGGATGAGACTATGGCTCAATCGACCTCTATATATATATATATATATATATATATATATATCACATTATAAGAAATAATTTAAATTATAAATAATTTTGTGAAAGTCTGGAATTAATTTAGAGTTAATTGTATTGAGATTTTAATAAATTATTTTTAATTGGTATGAGACCCAATACTATTTTATATTATCTTCCCTCTTCTCTCTCACACAACCAACAACTACCACACAACCGAGAACAACGACAACATAGATACATTTAATTTCTTTGTAGGTAATTGGGCCAAAAAGCACCCAAAAAAAATAGATAGAGTTATCTATATTAATTAGCATAATTAATAAAAGAAATTATATTATTAATTTAGCATAATAGATAGATTATGTATAGTATAAAATAAAATATTATTATAATCAAATTAAGTTTATATATAAATAAATGATAAAAAATAGACCACCCCGTATAATATGAGTGAAAATAACTAGGTCAAGATTATACAATCTCTAACAACACTGCTTTTAGATGTGAAGAATGTTATTTTAATTACCCATATTGTTTTCAAAACTGATATATCCATTTGTATAAAATTATTTGGTATTTAATGATTAGTTAATTAAAACTAATGTTGCTAATTAAGCCAAATGCGTAATCGAACAAATATGTGTGTAAGTTCTATAGCTTTCATGGATTTATTTTCTAAGTCAAAATTTACTTTTTTTTGTAAAGAAAAAATCATATGTTAGTTGGCATTATTAAAGGAACAGAGTTGAACAAATATGGGACGCAATGGAGTTATCAAATTAAGCCGAATATTTTAATATGGTTCTTTGAATGTGTTAATTAACAATGTAATTACAACTTTCGACTATTACCAAAAAAAAAGAAGAAGGTAATATTAATTTACAATGAGTGGTCCACGTCTGATAGCTGCAATCCCATACTATATACTATGTATATGCTGCTACCACATTTTTGGATCATTCTCTAAAGAGGAGGGATTTTTTTGAATCACAGCATGCAAAATAACAATACATTAATAGAAAACAATACATTAATAATAGAAAGAACCGGGAAAAATAAGAAATAAGGAACACAAGATTGCTGCGTTCATGGACAAATGTGAAAGGATTGCAATGAAAAATTATGGGAATTATAGTGTCTTTTAAACCTTTTTGGGATTGCTAATTTCAGCTTTACACTCAATTTTTCTCATTTCTTTTTTATATATATATACTTGAAAGGCATGGAATATTGCAATCTATTTATAGGCGAAGCACTCCTCCCTTTTCATCAATTTAGCACCAAATTAGCGCTTACAATCCTCTTCTTCATCAATTTTTGGCGCCTCCAATTTATTCATTGTATCGGTGCCTGCAATTTAGGCACAATAATAGACATTAGGCTCCATACTCTTCTCCTTGAAAACTTTAATAATTTAATCATGTATTCACACATAATTATAATCTTTATTATTCTTTTGTCCTTTATACACTTGTTATCTTTATGATGCTTACACTTTTGCTGAGCCATAAAAGGATCTACATTATATGTAATACTTGTTAGTATTGACTGGTTTGGTCAAGATATTTGTTATGTGAGATTTTTTTAAATCAATAATTTTATTTTTCATCATTTCTCCAATAAAATGATACTAAAAATTTAATTGTATTAAACTTTTGAATCTTGTACTTCACTGTTATTTTGTTCACCTTAATTTATCAATTATCATTGGCATAATCTTGTGCTTACAAATTGTAATGTATACTAAAATAGCATCACATGAATGATACTTTTACTAAATTCCTAGAAAAAATTGAAAGGATTACAAATAGTTTACTTAAAATCTAATCTTTTTAAACAGAATTTCTTAGTTCATATATCTCCATTTTATTGAATTTCTATACATGTGAGCAGTGTGAGTGTGTGTGTGTGTGTGAACAATATATGAATGAACAAAAATATTCCACTATAAAGCTCTAATGTTACTTGTTAGATCATAGCAAGCAAAACAATCATACATAACTAGAGAGAACAAGGTAGAATGACAAATAAAGCACATAAAATTTACATGGTTTATTCAATTTTGATTTTATATACGACAAATATAGAAGTATTGCGCGCGTGTGTATATATATATAAACATAAACGGATGGTAAAATATTTTTCCAAATATATTATCAATAGAACCAATCAATTGCAATTTAGGCCTTGCAAATTTCTACCAATCGTCACTATTATTTGCTAATATTTAGCAAAAGCTATTTTTGGTTTGGTAATTTTAGCAACCTCGTGAGAAGCGATTGGTTATGTTACCGACCGTGCCATGCATGGTTGCCAATATAATGGCAGGGAGCTGTATGATCGTCGTGGATAATTTACCAACCACGATATGAGCTGCAATATTTTTTTAATTATTGTTCGGCAACTTTTTAGCTAATTCCAAATTTTGTTAGATGAAAAAGTTCATCTGATCTTTTTTTTTAGGGTGTGCCTGTCTTTTTTCTCTAAATTTTATATAAATCATTATCAAAATATTAATTATTAAATAGATTTCTAGCAGTTTTCTGTTGTTTTCGAATAGGATAGATACTATGAAGGCATTTATTAGTATGTGAAATATAATTGCAGGAAATGTAATTATTGGGTATGTAATATTCGTGTTTGACTACAAAAGTGTGTTTGTTGTGTTTGGTTCATGCAAAGGGATTGCTTGTAATTGTGTTCCAAACAGTGTTTTTGTAAATTTTGAAGAAAAAAAATTATTTAAAATTATTTTTTATGTGTATTTTTAGATCGTTTTGATGTATTGATATCAAAAATAATTTTATAAAAATTAAAATTTATTTCAAATAAAAAATACTTTGAAAAACTATCGTAACTTTTTTTCAAATACTATAAAAGTTTATAACAATTATATTAAAATTGGTAGAAATTAGGGTATATTGGCTCACTTAAAAATTAAATAATATGTACAATAAACTAGCTTTTCCAATCACTTGAAGAATGTTAGATTCCCTCATTTTAGAAGAAAATCACAATTCCTATTTTTGAGAGAGTTTATATCCAGGAAATGTTACATTCCTTGCTAGGAGTAGTAACGTCTACCCTGTCACACTCGAGATTCTAGTGCTCTCTAGGGCTGAGCTCCCTGCCTGGCCATGGGTGCGTGGGCCCGCTGCCCATGGGAACTGATGCGGAGGCTTTGTGCTCTCGAATATTTATAAATAAAAAAGAAAGTGGTTCGACTATTTCAACTTTTGAAGGAAAATAAATCCTGGCTGTTCGATTCTTCTTGAGTTAATTTGAAGAAAACAAATTAACTCTTTTATTTTTTATTTTTTTAATTGATCTATAAACTCGATAGATTTTAAAGCGATTGCTATATTTATTTTCGACTTTCACTTAATTTGGTCAGCTTGATTCCGATTTTTGAAAGTTCAGGATTTTCTTGTCCGAACTAATGAATTGGGCATTTTTTTTTTAACCTAAACATTCGAATGCTCGTCCTTAAAAGTTTTTGGTCGAAATCATGCATCACGCCTTTCGGGTCCAAATTAGTCTGTGGAATATAAGTATTGTTCTCGAGTCCATGTACGTATAACGTAGAGTTCTCTTTTTTCGATCACTCGGAAATTTAATTTAACATGACTAATTAGTTGCCACTAGAAAAACAAAATGGTTAAAATAATTCTCAGCGTTGAAGGGCACAAGTCATCTCCGAGCTCAAAAAACTTGACCCTAGGCCCTAGCAATAGCTACTGATCGGTCAAATTATTTGCCCACCAGCAGAGATTGGACAGGTTCCATCCAAGATAAAATGCCGATGGAACACTTCAAACCATGCCCACGATGTAAGACCACACACGCCCTTGTTGATGACCCAAACAGCCACCGATTCACGTGTACAAATGGCTTGCGAGCTTGACTCGACCCGAGCCTATAAAGAAAGTCTACATGGTAGCTACAATAGATAACTTTTTGTTTGTTTTTCATACTATTTTTTATTCAAAAATAATAATTTTTGTATTTTTTAAAATTTATATTAACATCATCATGTTGATCTGAAAACTAAATTTTCAACCTTCGGCAAAAATAGGTGGCTGGATATATTAACCGTGTCTAAAGGCCGAATGTATAATTGGAAGAACGGCCCACAAAGCTTGGACTCGGGCCTACATGAATAAATGGACCTAAATTATTACGAAGGAATGGTCCATCTACATAGCTCAGGTGCTTCGTGAAGAAATTACCAAGTGTTTTTCCTTCGTCATTGCTACCCACCTTTAAAAAATCAATCATTAGTATTAGGTTTTAAGAAGAAAAAAAAATGCTTCGCCGGGATCATGTATTCACTTGGAGTAAATAGAATACTAAAGAAAGCCCGTGAGCTTATCCTCACATTTACAATTAATTTGGACTGAGCTTCGCCTAATTTAAATATATCTCAAGGTTGGTGGGGGAAAAAAATTGTTATATCTAAATAAATGACAATCATTTAGGGTAATAACCTTTAATAATTAATGATTTATCGTGGAGTAAAAAACAATAATGTCATATAGATTATTCACTAGGTATAAGAATTCATAGCATTATTATCAAACTTGGTTATGATATGAAGACATGAGAGCATTTAATATTTTATACTGATTATACAAAGGGTACATGGAGTAGCTTAGAACCTAGCTATTCTTGTCAGGGTATATGTCTTCGAGGTTACTTCTATTCGAGCTAGTGCTTTTTGGCAAGTTCATTCATCTACCCAGGAGTGTAGTTTATTGGATTATGTTAGTACCCTATGCTCGATATGAAAACTAGTTCATTATTGATCAATTGGGTCAACAAGGCTTTTTGAAAGCTATGTCACTCGTGGACCGATCCAAATTAGTATGGGGTCATGTGGTGTGCAAGCCTAGATATGTGTAATTTGTAGTCGGGCCATGGATCTTCGAATACATTTTATAACCCATTAGCTTTTTTAAATCGAGCCACCCTTATACTCTGTGTCGCAGATTTAGTGATGAAATGTGTAAATCTCATATCCATCATTATTATTAATAGAACCGAGTTTTTAAAATACCGAGGGACCAAAATGTTACCATTTAAAAAGTAAGATGACCAAAATAAACTTTTGGCCTTTGAAACCGCCACGCAATTTATTCTTTTTTATACTCTGGTCCCTTTGTTCCAACTATGACCCTTCTTGATATTTTTTGATGGAGTGGCAATTGATTTGGACATAAAAGAAAGTAATTGGAGAGAAATATTGTGTATGCAGTCCACTGCTGAAAAGGGAATTTTTGACTTGGGTTTTATTCAATGAATTTGATCGTTGAGATTTGATTTAGAATTGCATTAGAAACTTCTTGTTGGCAATTTGTCCGGATTTTATGGATGTAAAAATTGCAGTATATCAATGTTTACGATTATATATATATATATATATATATATATTATCTATTGAAAATTAAAAAAATCATTTTCTTTTTCTTTGTGTTTTATTTACTTTAAATGGACAGATATCATACTATTAACATGATTAACACAGTAACAAATCTTATTTACATTGTTTGTGATAGATTGGAGGTCCTAATTGTAAAGGAAAAAAAAGAAGAGAGATTCTATTAATTTAATTAGTAATAGGAGGATCTAATTAATCAATTTTTTCTCAATAATGATGAGCCAAGTTGCTGGAAATTTTAACACCACTACATTTTTTATAACTTATCTCTAAAAGTTGTAAATAATATTTTTGTTTGTATATATACACGGGCATCTAACTAGCTGGGCCCGGCCCGGCCCGGGATGTAAAACTACATGTTTGTTTTTGCCATCAAGTAATGTTTAGGAAAAATAAATGTTATTTTTTACAATATTTTTATTTTAAAATATATAAAAAATATATTTTTTATTTTTTAAATTTAATTTTTATATTAATACATCAAAAAAATTTAAAATATTCAAAAAATATTAATTTGAAATAAAAAATTAAAATTTTTAAAAAAACTTAATGACGCTCCCAAACACCAATTAGGATTCTTTTTGGGCGGGTCTTCTCCGGCTTAGACCGGACTGGCATCCCTGCTTTCGACCCAACACACAAGCTCTGCTTTCTTGTGGCTACTGGGGTCAGTGGCAGAGAGCCAGAGCTCTCTGCTCCATGCCCACTTCAAGTCCACAACTAGAACATCATCTTTTTTTGCTAAAACACTTTCTGTTTACCTAACCCGCGAAACTCCCTATTTCAACAGCAAGATTTACCACCATTGCATTTAGGACATGGGATATTTGATTATGGTGTGGAGATGAGAAAACGCACACCTGCAAAAATGCAGGTTGTTGTTGATGAACGTTTCACTCCAATAAAGCAGGATACCAAGAAGGGAAGACTTCGTTATTACCCGTAAGTTCTGTTCTTTTTGCTTCTGCTTTTTTTTTTTTTTTTTTCAAATTATTCCACATCTCTTTGTGCCAATGCACTTAGCTCTTGTTGCTGCCTTGTTTTTATTGTTTTTGGTCTTTATTCAGCTACAATATAAATTGGAATTACGGGTCGCTTCCACAAAGTTGGGAAGACCCATCATTTGCATTCAATGAAAGTTGAAGGGGCATTTGGAGATTTATGATCCTGGTACAACCTTGTCTTACATATATATGCGATTCTGATATAAATATTGCTTTGATAACTAAGAGGAATATGTGTTTAATGACTCATTTCGATTTTAGTTGATGTTGCTGTGATTGACGAGGGGGAGCTCAATTGGAAAATAGTTGCAATTTCTTATGATGACCCAGAAGCTTCCCTTGTCAATGATGTTGAAAAACATTTTCCAGCAATACTTGTCTTTTCTCCTCCTCAACTATGTATCTTTTGACTAAAATAACACATACGCGTTGTTGTTTGCCTGTGATGTCAGAGTTTGAAGCTAAGACAATTTGAGACTATATTTCTGTACTAAACACTACAAAATTATTCTGCAAATATACTATTATAAGCATTTGCATTGTGGTAGTGCTGATTATTGTATGGAATAGAGAAGTGTCTTATTTGCTCCCATGAGCCATATGATCGTGAACA
This sequence comes from Populus deltoides, assembly GCA_015852605.2. Classification (NCBI taxonomy): domain Eukaryota; kingdom Viridiplantae; phylum Streptophyta; class Magnoliopsida; order Malpighiales; family Salicaceae; genus Populus; species Populus deltoides. Next base: position 8,169,053 of record CM027571.2, read on the forward strand.
ACGTTGGATTTGGCTGTTTTAGATTGTAATACTTGTATGTAGAAGGAAGATTGAATGATAGTTGAATTTTGTTCAAGAGGTATGTATGTTTAAACTACAGGTTGAGAATCAGACCCTTCAAGACCTTGTTTGAGCTGCAGGTTGAGCGTGAATGTTTTTTTTTTGTTGACCTTTAAGTACTAAGGGTCATGACCATTCATGGATGCATTAAATTTTTTGGATAGAAAACTCTATTGTAGTGGTTATGATTGTTCATAAACTATAAATTGAAGTGTTGGGAATACTTGTAAATATATCTTCTTGTAGAAAAAACATCTTTCTTTTTAAGTTCTAAAAGAAATCTTGAATGGTACCATCCTAGATTTTCTGGTGGCTTTGATGAGTGCTGGAGTGTGTTTGCTTTGAAACCTATAACAAACTACCTTTATAATGATAGCAAATACCACTTTAAAGAGAGAGAATATTTGTTTATTGATTCAAAGTCATTTATTCATCCTTAAATCCCCAAGTATCAACAAACTTCTACAGTTTATGAGTGCCTTAGAGGCATATAGAATCGTTTTATTTTGGTGAACAATATGAAATGGTTAATAGCACAGTTTGTTTACTGAAAAATAGTATTTTTTTTGAAAAGTGAATTCCGGAAAAGTGAATTCCAGGAAAATAAATTATTTTACAATATTTGGTAGTGTAATGGAAAATAAGTTGGAAAATATTTTCCAGTATTTGGTTATATCATGAAAAATGAGCTGGAAAATAACTTATTAATGTTTTATTTTCTCAAGTTTATTAAAATAATGAGGAATAAATCTTACAAATTAAAAAGTTGAATGAGAATGAAATTGAAAAAAATATAATTTCATAAATTATCTCAAATAAAATAAATATTAATCAAAATAATAGAAATCAAATCTAAAAAATAAAAAAAATAAAAGATGAAGAAATTAAAATAATAATAATTAACATTTCATAAATTATTTCAAATAAAATAAGTAACAATCAAAAGAATGAGGACCAAATTTGATTGATAAAAAAATTCAATAAAAAAATGATAAGAGAAAAGCAAATAACAATTATAAAAATGAGGACCAAAGTTAATATAAAAATTAAATTTTAAGAAATGAAATTGAAAAATAAATATTCAAAACAAAATATATATAGCAATCAAAAGTTTAAGGACCAAATTTGATATAATCAGCAAATAATATGACATTTCTAAATTTTTCACAACTTCCGGAAAGTGTTTTCTGCCTAAATTTTTCAGGAAAACACTTTCCTGGAAACCAAGCTAAATTTTTCTTTGACTGAAAAGTGTTTTCTGTTGACCAGCTTTTTTAATGACAAACAAATAAAAAAAATTTAAAAATCACTTTCTAAAAACATACATGGCCTAAATGTAATCCAGAACCAAATAATTCCATTCCTTGTGATGTTCCCGCAGAATCCTTTCAACATTTATATTCAGGCACGGTAGTCGCCTGGTCTCCAAATTTCATTTTGAATGAATACATATCGATGATTTTATTGCAATGGTGTTGCTTAATTTTTCCTTGACTTGTAAGTTTCACTGGTGCAAACTCACTTCAAACTGCTGATCTGAAGCCTGCTGCAGTTTCTAGTTGATAAAGCATCACCTGCTCTTGTTTTGTTTCTCTGCGAGAAGAGGGTTCAGCAAAAACATGATGATTTCGACCACAATACCATTATTTCCTTGTAATACACTCTCCCTGTCCCTTTTCTGATATTTGTTTTTTTCAGGAGAGCGTTTTACCATTACGAACTTTAACTTTACTTGTAACTGTGCTCTTATATTCATTTTTAGGTGATGCCTCTTAACCAATTCTTGCTATACGTTTTCCGCGCATTGGAGATTCTTTTTCTATGGCCGCCTGGCGTACTGCATGCAGACTCAGTTTATGTAAATGAAAGCTGTCAAATTATCTTGCTTCTTGCCTTGATTAATTGACCAATTTGATTGATCTTAGTGTGCTACAAGGATTGAGTCTTCTATGAGAGGCTGAGGCGGCTTCAATGACAGAAGCTTTTAAAGAGGCTGAGCCTCTTAGAGTCATCTGTAGACGGTCATGAGGGGTAAATCATGGTCTTCCCTTAAACTATACGTGTAGAGAGCCTCCATTGTTGACATGGAGACCAGACCCAGTAGATCTGCGGCGGTTACCATGCACACTGTTTAGCCCACTGGATTACGTATTATCTCTCTTAATCATATATATTAATCTAGTGACCCGACCCAATGTTACAAATGGAATCTCGGTGCTCCGAGGTTGGCGCACGGCGCACGCTGTGTTTTACAAATTAAAACCACGGTTTTGAAACCCCAACCAGCAGTTGACCGGTGATTTAGGTCAAAAACTACATTGACTTTTGATTTTTGTTAATTTGAGAAAAATTCAGTTAAAAATCATTGATTTTTTTTATTTTTTTAAATATTATTATTTTTATTTTTTATAAAATAAAAAAAAATTAAATTAAACTGGATTAACTCACCTAGTCAATAACTCGAAACTTACATCGAGTTGAATCCAAATCATTGTTAAAAACTATAATTAAATCATCACTAGCCCTGCAAAATCATCTATTTGCCAAAGAATTTATTTATTATATTATATTATACCATGGCAAATGGTTAAATCAAATTCCAAAAAATTATGTGTTGCTATCTCATTATATCAAATCAGTTTCAAAGAAAGAAACACAAAAAAAAAAAAAAATAGCAGTAGATTCTAATTAATAAGCATGACAACATATCCTAAACAATGGAAACTTATAGTTATAACTAGTTTTTGTCACCCGTGTTGGTAAAATTTCAAATTAATTTTGAATATAATAAAAATATATATCTATGTTACAGATGTATTTTACATGAACACAAAGATTTTATTTACACTTAATGAAATAAATTTAAAAAATATATATGAATTGATAAATAAATAGTAAAAGAATTGTTAATACTTAATACTAATTAAATATTTAAATGGAAAGTTAATCTTTCTTCTAAAAGTAAAAAAAAAAAACAAAATATGCAGATATTTAACCCTAATTTTTCTTTTTAATTTATACAAAATTTTTTTTTATCTAAAAGGTTGTTTTTTCTTACCAAAGAAAAATGATTTTCATTTTTATAAATGAATTATGCAAACAAATTTTATTTATATCAAATATAAAAAAAATTAAAGATAAATTATAATAATATTTTTGAAACATCATAAAAATACATAATATTTTTTTAAAAAATAATCACAATTTTTTTTAAAAATGAACTAAGAAGTTTTAAAATTAGAGAGAGGAGTATTAATTGATATTTATATGAAAAAATAATGTAAAGTAAAAGGTATATAAAAATAGAGAGGGTATTAATTAAATTATTTAAGAAATAATCAAAATAAAAAAAATATCAGGCATTAATGGGCTAAGCCTACATGTATGGTTTAAAAAAAACACTCGGGCCCTTCTTTAAGTTTTTTTTCTCAATTCACTTATTTTTTTTAAAAAAAAAATTAAAGTGACATGTTGTTGAGAATTTGACCATCATTGTAATGGTAAAAAAACAGAGAAGATTTTTGCCTTACTAATCCATTTTTCATCATATTTTCACCATAAAAATCTATATAAAACACCAAAAAACCTAAAATTCACTAAAAATGAAAATTAATTAAATACAAAAATATAAAAATCAACCTTATTTGCCTTTCCCACCATGATTAGAAGCATCTCCAATGAACTCGTTCTGAGAATAGAAACTTATTGACATAAATATCCTTTTTTTTAGTGGTTAGATTGTGGTCAATCAATAACCTCATTGTTTTTCAGCAAACTTGTCTCTCATTTCTTAAACCCAAGGACTTGAAAATGAACAAAAAAAAAACTTCTGGACCAAAACATAGTTTCTAAAAACTTTAATATTAACCATTTATTTTCTCTGTGTTTTACATTATGGTCATCTTACTTTAATTTCATCTTCATACTATAATTTAAAACTTTATCTCATGAAATTGCATCGCAAAAGGAATATATAAAAAAATAAAAAGATGGAATTAAAAAATCTAACGATGCATCTATGTTAAAAATATTGAATTTGAACGAAGGCAAGTAGGAGATCCATATCTATGTTGATCGCAATCATGATGTTGCTCATCCAACAATGAAAATTCTAAGGTGTTTCATATGCAAGCATCATGGCAATAAGAAAACTAGAATAAAATACTTCATGGATGCTAATGTCAGTAATAAAGTCATACTCGAATTTGATATAGATGATTTGGGTCTTGATGGTGATGATGGCAACAATATAGATGTTGATAATGTATGAAGAATGTAAATCTTGGTAATTTAGGTAGGAAAAGAATTGATGATGACATTTTAGATACAGAAAGAGCTAGAAGAGTTAACGAGGTTGGTGATGAATATATAAAATATAAGGAAGATGATGATGATGAGGAAGATGATTATTATATTTCTTCTGATGAAAAGGGATTTAAATTTGTTAACAAAGTAGAACACGAATGGATTGATGTTTACAAGATGATTTATGTTCTAATAAAAGTTTGGATAATGGTTTAGAATTAAAGAATAATTGGAAGATAAGTTCTGACGAGGATGATTTTGATGTTAAGGTAGTGCAAAATTAAATAGTAGTTGTGAGGAAGTTGAAGATGGAAGTGAACGAGTTTAAATGTAAAATATTAAAGTGAAAGTTGATAGATCAATAAAGTTCAAGGAACGTCAATCATTTCAAGAATTTGTTGAGAATATAAAGTATAACATGAACATCACGTTAAGAGATACATTAATAACAAAAAATAAGTTAGAGCTACATGCATTGGTATTGGTTATGAGTGGAAGATTTATGCTTCTTTTGTTCCTGATAGCAAGATTTTTATGGTAAAAACTTTGAATCACAATTGTTATTTTTCCACATTTCATACACTTTTTATACTTGAATTTTAGGACATCCAAGATATTGCAAGTTTATAGGCTATTATTAGGTTTTGATAAATAGGAAAACATATACTCAACTTTGTGTGCTATAAATTTTAGGTTATTATTGATGGTAAAGGAGCTTGGGCTATTGTTAGCTATATAATGGTGAGTTTTGTGCAATAAAATAGTGAAAATTTGTTGAAAACATTTGTTTATTTAATTTGATGTTTGTGTTTATTAGAGATTTTAAAGGATGAGGGAGATCATTAGCGAATAATTGTGTTCACCGGAAATGTCGAGAGAAGAGGGATTGAATTTGTTATAAACATGAAGTTGGTGACATTTTGTAAATCCAAATCCATGTCTAACAACTATTTCTTCACAAAAATTGACAACGATCATGTAGTTATGACAAAGGTCATGCAGCGGCAATTTTTTTTTTTTTAAGAAACAATAACTCTTTAATCATTAATTGAAAATAAAAACAAACTTGTAGATGTTGCAATATTTTTTTACACCAAAGTTAGAGGATGTGAAGTTTTATAAAATTATTAAAGTTAAGGAAATAAAATGCGATTTGTCAAAAAATTGAGATAAAGCAAAAAAATTGATCAAACTATAAAATTCCCTATGTAATTATACCAAAATAAAAAGAGGTTATTTTTGTTTTTAGTGTCAAATATGATTCTCTTGGTCTTAATTTGTTTTAAGTAATAAAAATCTTATTTTATTTTTTTCAAATCAAGTATTAATTCCCATGGCAAGTTATCAAAATAAATTATCAGGTTTAAAAAGACAGGATTGACAAAACAATTAGGTGATTATAATAGAAAATGATTCAAAGATTAAAAGAAAAGGGAAAAAGAAAGAAATACAGTGCAAATCCATAATTAACACTGAAGTAATTTTATAATAATTAAAAAGTAATTATTTGCATCTTATTAATTAATTCATTAAAGAAAAAAGATGGATACAAAGAGAAGAAAAAAAAAACTACATGTAAATATGCTCATTATTTTTAGTGAGTGTTAAATTTAAGTTTTTCTTTCCTAGTAGAAATTAATTTATCTTTTTATTTAAGATAAATTTAATAGAAAAACTAATAAAATATTATTAATTAATTACAGATACACCATAAAATCTTCCATGAAATGTGATTTGATCCACAGTATTTTCATGAACGGAATTAGCTTTTGTTTTTTTTCAAGTAATTGTAAAGAGTCCATGTGTGCGACTGAGATATACGGGAAGAGACGCGTAGACTTTCCAAGTACAAGCAACCACTTGTCGTTCGTTAAATGGAACACCACCGCGTAATTTAGCGCTCAATCAACCCCTCTCTCCAGCTGGGCCGTACTCCGCCCCCAACTATCCCTGCAACGATCTCCTCTTCCCCTCTCCGCGCTAGAAATATTAAAAAAAGGGGGCACCAGATCTTAGCCTTCCATCTCTGAAATCCACTACCATCGCCTCTAAAAGCATCCGAACAAAATCTTGAAATCTAAAATCCATTTTCACTCTATAATTTTTTTAAAAAAACTGGAAATCATAAGTTCCATTTAACTTCATTTTAGGGTTTTTTTCATGTAGATTAGTCTCCATCGTCCATCAAATCTTGATTTGATAATGTAAGCTGCTCGAAATCAATCAAATGGCATCAATCCGTCGAACACTCTCACAGGTTTACCAAGACCGCAGCTACCAAAACGGCGTCGCTTCAGCACAAGCTCACAAGCTCTTCAGCACTAACAACAACAGCGGCAAGTATTCTTCCTTGACCTCCACCTCCGCCGTCGCAGCAGCTTCCGTCTATCTCCGCCGCAAAGGATTTCGCAGATCCTTTTATAGGTGCACGATATTCTTCATCCTAGGGCTTTTACTTGGTATCTTCCCGTTTGGTCAAGTGGATACCGATATCAACAAGCATGATTTCTCTTTCGAAATGAAGCCGCCACATGTCAATGTCCAATTGGACACCAAAGATAATTTCGCTCTCGCTGCCGTGTCCCTCGGCGTCGAGAAAACGACACCGCAATTGGATCGATTTTCAAGGTTTGATTATGTAGAGCGAAAGGAACTGATAGTGATAACACCGACATATAATCGAGCATTACAAGCCTACTTCTTGAATAGATTAGGTCAGGTGTTGAGGTTAGTGCAGCCGCCGTTGTTGTGGATTGTGGTGGAGATGACGTCAGCATCGGCGGAGACAGCGGAGATATTGAGGAAAACCGGGGTGATGTATAGGCATTTGGTTTGTGTTAATAAGAATAACACGAATGTGAAGGACAGAGGAGTGCATCAGAGGAATGCGGGATTGGAGCATATAGAAAGGCATAGACTTGATGGGATTGTGTATTTTGCTGATGATGATAATGTATATTCGCTTCAATTGTTTGAGAGCTTGAGAAATATCAGGTGAATTTTCTTTGTTTTTTTTTTCATTAATTAATTTTGCCAAGTGTCTTTTATGCCTGTCTGTGTGTTGTTGGAATGCTAACTTGTGGTATTCTGATTTTTTGTATGTAGTGATGTGTGTGTTCGTTAGGGGATTAAGTTTGTGTGTCTCTGGTTGCTCTAAGAAATTAGGTTTAATTTTGTTTGGTTGCTAATGGGGAAATGCTCTTTAGTAGCCACCTTTTCTATTGGTTATTTGATGGTATCTTAAATAAGGAGGCATTTGGCTGGTTACATTTTTTGGTTGTTGGTGCTGTCTGCTTACCAGATTAGGTCCATATGTTTCTGTTTGATTTACATTTGTTGTTTATCTATTCATTTGATTCAGCAGATTGATCGACTTCCTGTTTACAGCAATTCTTTTGTGTTGATGGGTTTTCTGTATTATAAGTTTTTAAGCTGTGAAGAGGTTGTTAGTAAGATAACTCAAGACACGAGGGGGTTATTATTATTTGTTTTCTTGTGCTTTATTCGCCACCTAGTCCTGCCATCTTTCTTTTTCTGATTTGTTTGTTTACTCGGGTTATATACTTTCAGCTGCTTAAGAAATGTTATGTCATCACTTGTCATGAGACTTTCTTGATGGGAAAACTTGATAAACTCCCTGATTTTTTGTATTATCTCCAATGGGAAAAAAGAAACAAGAAGGAATTGATGAGGACTTGCAAATCTAGCCACTTAATTTTCAAGCCATTTTTTTTGCAAAGGAAACTGAGGATAACTTTACCTGTCTCTAGTAAAGATACTGGTTTTGTTCAGCTGATATAGCTAGATATTCTTGTTGTTGCAATGGTGTGGATTTCGCATACATGTTGTTCACAGACCTTTTAACTTTGAAGCTCAATTGTTATGGATTTTGCAATGCTCTTTGCCTATGCTTTCATTCACAAATTTCTCGTATTGCATGCTTGTTTTGTAGTCATTTTGGCACTTGGCCTGTTGCAATGCTTGCACAAAGCAAAAACAAAGCAATTGTGGAAGGTCCGGTATGCAATGCCAGTCAAGTAATTGGATGGCATACAAATGAGAAAAGTAAAAGACTCCGCAGGTTTCATGTTGATATGTCTGGATTTGCTTTCAACAGCACCATCTTGTGGGACCCAAAGAGATGGAACCGCCCCTTTTCAAATCCAATTCGACAGTTAGATACAGTGAAGGAGGGTTTTCAAGTATGCATCATGCCAATCGCATTTTCTGGATGTTCCTGATATTGCTTAAAATATGTCATATACTATATTTGATATTCAATCCCCTCTATTCCCTGATTTTTTAGCTTTTTCACAGGAGACCACATTCATTGAGCAAGTGGTAGAAGATGAAAGTCAAATGGAAAGTGTACCACCCAGCTGTTCAAGGATACTGAACTGGCATCTTCATTTAGATGCTCATGGTCTTGTCTATCCCAGAGGCTGGCTGCTCCAGAAGAACCTAGAAGTTGTTCAGCCCATCAAGTGATTGAGCTTCAAGGTGCAATTTTGATGGTAAAGATCAAGAGAGGTATGCTGTCAAACTTTTCACGAGCAGTGCTGTTATGCCTTTTGGATTATAGACATTCATTTCAACCTTTGTTGTTGTGATCCAAACAACAAGAACAAAACAAAGTATTAGGAAAGATTGACCTCCCTCAAAAGAAAAACAAGGGAGAAATATCCCGACCAAAAAGAAATTCCCCTCCACTCAAATGGTGGTTCTATTTTATTTTTCACTTGTAATACTCCTCTCTATGGATTATCAATTTTATGCTTTTTCAAAGAAAAAAACAAAAGGAAAGGAAAAGAAAAAAGAAAGGTTATCTAGCATTTTTTTTTAACATTTATGTTCACACTCGCAGTTCTTGTTTCATGCAGTGGCTCGTCATCCCCAACCATTTTTTTGCTTCATTTGTGACATCTTCATCAAGCAGCCTCCATAGATACTCAGCAGCCTATGACAAAGAAACAGGAGTTTTTGTTTTCGCATAATTTCTTAGAATGATATTCTTTGCCAGAAACAAGAATGCCCTTTTTGTTGTAGAGTTCTGGTGCTTGATTCTTGTGGGGATTTATTGCTTAATTTCTTAAGATTTGCCCCCCGGCATCTAAAAACAGATGTATGTGCGTTTGAGGACAGCCAGGACGGCTGTCGTGGATCCATTCTTTTGTATTTGAGTGGTAGGCCTTTAAAAAGAATCAAGAAAATTGCAAGTTGTAAAATTCAGTTGTTATAAGAGTTGTCTCAATGTTTCTGGCGTTGCCCTTGCCCTTGCCCTTTTTTATCTTTGTCCATCCAAGTTTTAATTCCACGTTGATTGCATAAAAAATTAAAAACAGCAGCGGCCGTTGCACGAAATAAACTCATGCTCGGTATTATTTTTTGTTTAGATTCCTTGCATCTTGGCTCACCAACGCGTGGTAATATAATTTTCACAATTGAGAGGTACAAGCTCTTTCCTTTTCTTGGCATGAATATATTACCATCCAGTATCCGCTTATGAAAAGAATCGAAATTGGACATCGAATCATTTTTTCTTGACACAGCATGGAAGCATGGCCAACAGTCTTTCATCGCCCGAGCAGCTGGCTAAACTACTATGAAACCATTCACATTGAACGAGTCAAACTGTTCAATATACACTAGGGTTGCATATGGTTAGTATTCAAAAACAGATGCATGTTTGGTTAAGTAAAAAGACAGACACTTGTCTCTGGGATTCTTTTAAAATGATTTTTTATACTTGCAGGGTAGAAATTACAGGAAAACATGTTTTTTTTTTTTATCCTCACTGTCTTAATCTTACCTATACAGTGAGTGATTCGTTGACCCCTTTACCATGGCTAAATGCGAGTGTCTGAACAACGGCGAGGATAAGATATGCTTCAAGGCATTCTAGCGTATGCAAGTATTAAACAAATGCGGATTTACCTTGGCCCAGAACAAGTTCAAAACAATAAAAATCTAGAAAAAATAATTTAGACTGCTTTCACTTTTAAAAAACAGTACTTCTTTTGTATCTTTAATTTTTTTTTATTTAAAAAAGGCTTTTCATGAAAAACTAAGAAAAGATGTTACTACGCACAAATTATCTAAAATGGAAAACACAAACCTTATTTGAATTAAATTGACAAAAATAGAAAAGAGATGATCAGAAAAAATTATACGCCCCAAACAAAAAACAGTAGAATTTGAAAGACAGCTATTTGATTTTTTAAATTTTATAAAAAGATTGAAGAAAAATCCTAATTACTTGAAAAAAAATCTGGAAAACTGAAATTTCCCACCAGTGAATTAGCGTCATCATTTTAAAAGGAAGGAAATACTTTTAAGTGCTAGTTAGGTTATGTAAAACGAATATGGGTTAAAAGTCATACTCAAAGGCCCAACTCCTAGCAGTTGATGAGATTCTCGTTGATGGAATTTTGGCAACAGCTTGAATAAACCGAAAGATACTGTCATCCTGTCATGACTCAAGTCCCTGAATTATAAGACGGGTTTGGCCACGCAGTTCGATGCTCTATGCTAAAAAATACCATGTTATACAGCCTTCATACCCATTCTTTCTTTCAAGTTACTGTGTTCCTGTGGCCGAAGCACGAGCACCATCTGAAATCATAGCCCCCCACCTTTTTAGCATGGATACCGACCAACATTACACATGTTCCCTAAACATTATCTGGATTACAGAGGGATTGAAGAACAAAATTTTCAAAGAATAAATTGCAGAAATGTTTTTTCTTAAAAACGGGGTTACAATTATGGCACAATGGGGAGGGAGGGGATGGCAGGGAAAGGAGCGGGAGGTGTTTCTTTGAAGGCAATTCCTAGCCAACAACACCATTCCACATCACCAGGCTGACTTCTCTTAAATCTTCATATTCAAGTTTGCCAGAAGCATCTGAACTTAGCAGTCACTTTATTAGCCAGCCAATTTGTATCTCCCTTCCTAGCAAGTTGACCTACTGGATGGGACACCATCATCCAGATTGGTCCCATGATGCTCTGCCGTGCACTTGGTCAATCTTGACTCCCAACAAGCTAATTATCACGCGGTGTTCGCTCCATGAGCTGAAGAACTTGTGCTTGAAGGGTGCAAAGATGAAATTGGTAGCTGCTGCATGTGCCGTTCATTTACAAGACCAAGAATTGCAAGCGTTGATCTGCAAAATGCAGTGCAATGAAGTAAATGAAACCCTTAACTGCAACATATAGGGCAACAAAATTGACTCACAAAAAAAGTCATGGGTCGGTCATCAAAACATGTAAGCAAGCAACCTCGTCGTCGATCATCCAAAAACAAACCTTTTGAGGTGCTTTTTCATTGATTTTACAAGCACCTCAGCATAAAGAAACTTTAAAGGTAAGAACAGCTCTTAACACCTCTCACCCTTGATGTGTATAACCAGTGAAACAAATGTTACGATTTCATAAAGGTGATTCTAACAATATAGCGTGTATTCAATTTATGGTAGCAGAGAAGTGTTCCTGGCAACTCAATATAATTAACTCATAAATTGTCACTTCAAATTATCATTTATTTTCCAACCATCAATACACGAGGCATTGCTAGGAATCAGAAAGGATAATTTCCAAAAACTGAAAATTCACAAAAGCCTTGGGCAATGAAAGGGCAGTGATGAGAATACGCCAAGAAGTGTTTGAAACTGATAGGGATTATCCAAGACTTTAAGATGCTCATTTCACTTGGGAGATCATAAATTTCTTAATTCAGTAAAACAGCAGCATTACAGAAGGCATACTGAAAAAAATAACAGCACTATGAAAAAGGAGCCTACTAGATTCTCTGATCAAACTGGGTGATAGATTGGGTCCTTTAGAATTGTACCTAGGTAGAGAAGTTTTTGTACTTGGTTGGCTGGCATAAGTAGCCAAGGGGCCTCTGAGGTTAGCATGCTTGTTCAGAGCACTTTCAAGCTGCGGGGGAGGTAGCTGCAAGCAAGTATAAAAAGAAAAGCTGCAGTTTGAGAATGAACAGAAAAGTAAAGAAAAACAAGGAGAAATTCTCCATTTTCAAGAAATATAATAATACCTGCAACAAAACCTGAAAAGAATGTGGCCTTGTTTGAGAGACACATTTCAAGAAGCCAACCCACAACTTTGGCATTTTCCACACCTAAACACATAGTATGCACAAGAGGCAAGTTGTCTCATAATCAGGAACAGATCAAGTATAATCGTTATTTCCATTCAAGTACAGTCAACATACCTGTCTGCTCACGAGTTTGGAGAGTATTTCCATAACAAAATCAACCTGGAGAGCAAGCATTCTTGTTATTTATTAAAAGTAAATTATTGAAATGAAATCATAAGAATATCCAGACCACAAAAAGTGTCCGTGCATTAAATAACACAACAATGTAGAAAGTCTCTAGGAGCTGCAAATTTAGGATTTAAGTTGAAGTCTATTAGCATAAGTGTTTCTCCATCCTTTTCTTTCCCTGGTATGTGCTTGTACCATTATCTGGGATTCAACTGCAGTACAAAGTCAACATGTTCCCTCCCTCCATCTTTTTCTTTCCATGAAATGTAATTGTGTCATTATCCGAATTCAACTCCAATAAAAAGTCACAGTACCCTTCCCCCTTCGCTCCCTACCGTCCCACACACACACACACACACACACACACACAGAGTATTGGTAGTGTTGCAGCAGGCATTCTGGGTCCAAACTTCTGCATACATAAAGTATTCCTTGAAGCCGGTGTATGAGATGATTTGTATACAAGCTGTTTGGAACCCTGTGAATTGAATTCAATTCACAGGGTTAAATCAATCATTATGTTTGGAATCCTTGTGAGAGTATTAATTTGAATTCCAAATCATAAAAAATGTGCAAAAGTTAATCAGATGGAAGACCCTCTGATTTGCCACAGTAATTCCAGATGAAAAATAATATTTCAAAAATATCCCTTTCTTTTCTCCCAAAAATTGAAATCTTCTTTATGAAGAAAAAATTGTGAACTGAGAAAGTAATTGACAAAAATTGCTATGTATTCTTTTAAGTTACTATGTATCAAACATGAAAACAGGTCTCCACTGTCAGGTTCAGATTTCCCAAGGAAGGCAAAGCTAAACGATGCACCTGTAGCATCAGAGAAGAAAGAATATCTTGTTGATCCATCTCTCCCAGATATCAAAAACAGCATCTATTCAACTGATGAATTCCAAATGTAATCATTCAAGGTAAGACCTAGTTCACGTGTCTATTCCCATGATTGGACTGAGCGTGAAGGGATAACAAAGATGGTGTTTTTCCCTTCAGCTCTTGGAAGGGATTTAATGCTGCTGTTAAATTCTTTTAAATTACTATGCATCAGTAAATTAGAGAAATTTGTGCCGAGAATGTTAGGGAGAGGGACTGTGAGATAGAGGTGAACTTTTTTTTTTTTTTTTTGGGGGGGGGGGGGGGGTTAATCATTCATTGTTCTAAATATGGGAGACACAGTTAGAGAGAACTGAATTTCCTGGGATTTGAAAGGAGTGTTTGTCACTTTGTCTGATATTCAGTGCGGTTGGATATTCTTAAGTCTTAATTTTATTCTCCAATGCACTGTATAGAAGCATGTCATATTCTCCTAGTTGTTTCATGAATATTATAATCTTCAGAGGAAAAAAGAAACAAAGAATAACTTATAAATAAGGTGCTTTTCATATCATCTTTTAGAAGGGGGTTAATGTTGCAGCTAAACTCTCTAAATTACAATGAAATAGTAAATTTTGGAAATGTGTCTATGAATGATGGCAGACAACCTATGGTTTTGAATTTTTGTGTTTTGACCAGGTAATCCCCATGAGAGTTGACAATTGTAACTGGGGTTCCCAATTCAGGCAAGAGTGAGTGGATTGATGATCTTTTATGCTATCTTAATGAAAGTGTTGGAACAATGTAAGCTAGTTCCTTTCTGGTTATGTTTTGATATTTCTAGAATAAGTTTTTTTAACAAATATATATTTTTGAATTTTTTTCAATAAATGTTTGATAACCAATTAATATGAGATGAGTCTATTTATATCTTTTTAAAAATACTTATATTTTGTGTCATTTTAAATAAATATAATGGTCCTTGTAACAAAAAAAATGATTTCTAAATTAAGGACAAGATAGTCAAGATTGTCAATTCAACTCATTTCCACATGTATTCCAAACAGCATAATTGAATTCAATTCTATGGTTTAGTATTTTATTTCAAACATACAAATTGTAATAGGTTATGAATTGAATTCAAATTTACTTATGAATTCAATTCAATTCAATTCAGCATACGATTTGGTTACAAACAGGATGATAAAGCTTAAATGGCAATGCGGCAAATAAATTAGATAAAACATGAAGGTTTACCAATGAAGGAAAAGCATCAATTGCCTGAATAACTGTTCTCATGAAGAGTAGAGGAAGAGGAGTTTGATCGACCTGTCACATAAATACAGTTACTACAAGTATCGAAGTAAATATAACATTCATCATCCAGAGAGCGAAGGATGTTCTTTATATACCATCTGATTAAGTGCCTTGGCCAGGACCTGCTGTGTGAAAACTGTCCGTTGCTCAAAACAAGCTGAACAGGCATCTGTTATCTGTGTACATAGAACAGAAGAATTAAGAGCATGGAGAACAATATACTGAAAGGAACATCTACTTTAAAACCCGGAAACCTTCAGCAAATAGCAAAGTAAGTTCAGCATAGCAATTAAGTAATTAAGTTAGCATAATTTGAGCCATGGTTTAATGAATCATCGATGAGGGATACAATTAGCTAAGTTGTAAGAGTTTAAACATGGTTTTGTTGAGTTGAAGCAGTCTAGGACAAGTAATGGTTGCACAAGTATATCTTGGACCACAGAAAAATCTTAGATGCATTGAAAAGTGTTGATGTCAAATCCCAATTAAAGGGTAAGTCTAGGTTGATACATGGGTAAAAACTATGACTAGATTGATGCTTCACCAATTCAACATGCTCAAGAAACTGAATAAAAAGGTTTTGGTATAAAAGATGCATGAGTAGAATCCATATCAGTTGACATTACAGCAAACATAAGAATTCACAGTTCATCATAGCTTACCAGGTGAAAAAAATTGAATGCTTTCTTATGATGAAAACTATTAATTCAGAAACTTAGGAATTACCTTTTTGAGTGGAAGCCCATCTTTATTAGGATTAATATCATGGATGGCAACCAACACTTCTGCTGGCGTTAAAGCTGGACCTGTATGAGCTGAACCCTGTATGAACAGTTATTTAAAGTAAGCAATTTTCTTGCCTTCATAAAGGAAAAGGTGAGAAAAGGTATAATCAGATCATTGTAAGCGCAAGCAGTTGGTGTGAAGAACAAAAGCTCAGCAAGTCATCCATACTATTTGTGTGCTAATTAGCCAAGCCTTCCAAGATCAACAGAGTTTAAAATTCTTCAAAATGAAATTGTTAAAACTTAAATGGGTTCTGCAGCTGAATCATTTACAGTTCTGGATCATTTATATCTATCGTTTTTAGAAAAAAACTGACATTATCCAACATTGGTTAAGTATAAAAATTCAATGGCCATATGTTGTGAATGTGCCTCTCCCACAATCCACTTAGGTTTTATAGCAAATGATTTTCGAGAAATTACATAAAAATCATTTTCCCACAAAGAATGATAGGACAATTGAAGCCCAGTGACATATACCATTTCAGTCTCCAAACATCCAAAGAAGCCTATAAATAAAGGAGATTAGTGTGACCAACAAGGGTGAAAATTAGTTTCTCCATGATAAGCTGTTTTTAAGGAAAAACATGCAACAGTAAAGCATGATATATAGTTCATGAAAAATAAAATCACATAGAAAGTTTCACAAGAACCTGTAAAATATGAGCAAGTGCCATCTGGAATTTTTCTATAGGAAGTCCAACAAGCCGAGGGAAAATAGGCAAAACCTGCCATCATAAAATGAGTAACATCCAAACATTTAATAAAAACTTACAAGAATTTGACAGTAGCATTCAAGCCAGACTTTGCGAAACAAGAAGGATGTAAGTATTACTAAAAGTGACCATCTAGAATGTCATGCAAAAAGAGAACAACACTAACTGAACTGAGGTTTGCACACATTTGCCTTCTTGTAGTCGAGAAATTAATCCTATATATGAGGGTCAATGCATTTAACCCTTTTAACTGATCTGACATTTCGGTATGATTGGAAGCTATTTTTCCTTCTTAATTTCATTTGTCTTCAGTTTACTATGGATCCAGTCAGAAATTCTGGTGTCAATAATCAATAAATGACATGCCAACAAAGGTCCACACAATGATCAATACAAATGAAAGAACAAGTCACCAAGTGACTGTTTTACAAACAGTGTGTGTTAATCCATACAGATTTGGTAGAGAAGCCTGTGCATACCAACTCTAAAACCATTTAGATAATTGCATCAATCCACATGCCCCAGAAACTAATTCTAACAGTGAAAAAAATGAGGATAACTGGAGGGAAATGAATATGTATAAAATTCAAAATATAAAAATTAAAAGTTAAACTCAGTTACACAAGAAGCCAATTCGATAAAACACTTAATCCTCCATTTTTCCTAAAAAAGATAAAGAATCTTTTTAACTCATTTATAGGGCACAAAAAGATGGCTATTATATAGGTGTCACAGCAGCATAAAAGTTACAGTGGATGATTTCTATGTTTCTAAGTCCACACTTCTGTCCACAACTTCATCTTTCTGAATTTAATTGACACATACAAACATGCAGGTGCTTGATAAAATAATCTAGATATAAGCAAGATAAAAACAATGGAGCTAACCTCATTCTTCGAAAGTGAAGATAAAATTGGAATAAGAATCGTGGCATCCTGCAGTAGGAAGTTTAGCAGAGTTAAGGACCAACATGACAGTTATTTAAAGCTGGAAATTGTAAGAGCTTGGTTCTCAAAGTAACCTCTAACTTAGTTTCATATAAATGTTTGACCGTGGTTATCAGATTAGCAGAAGGTGTTGTTTCTTGAGTCAATATTTGCAGCACCTAGCCAGAAAAAAAAAAAAAAAAAAAAAAAAACACCACAATCAGCACCAATCATGAATAGAAAATCTGAAAATAGAAGCAAAAGAGTAAAAAATGGAACAGGATTTCATAAAAAATCTCCAAAAGAAAGTTACCAGCATCAAAAGATTTTCACATCCTTCTGGTGGATCAGATATTATTCGAAGCAGCTCAGAATAAGATGAGCCTAGGGCCCTTATTAGAACAGGAATATGGCGATGAACAGCCTGCGTTCCAAAAGGCAAGTTCAAATTGTACAGAACAAATAATGGCTTGAGCAGTAACATTTACTCTGTCAGCCAGGAAAGAAAGAAGAAAGAAGAGGTAACTTGATCATATATATTCAAAAAGGAGAGAAGAAATCACTTGGGAAGTCTATCCTCTACATGACAATAGCCATGTGTCACCACATCATTACAAGCTATTAAAATTACAAAAATTAATTAAATGAAGAGAGACCTGTTTTACAGTTTTTGGTGCTTGTCCATAGATATCAAATACAATTTGAAGGAGACCAGGGTTCTGAAAGATAAGAGAGCTTGGTCAGCATCGTGAAAAACCTCAAATTAAAAGACTATTTTAAATTAACTGTGGAAGGTCACAGAAATGGTGCAAGATAGACAAACCTTTGTACATAAAGCAAAAAATAAAGAAATGTGTCTTTGCACTTCAGGAAATGACATGGTCGAAACACTTTGGACTAATGGTTGTGCACCCTTCATGGAGTCATTTTCACAATTTCCAGTCTCTGAGACTTGAGAACCACTTACAGACACTTCCTGGCTTACCACCTACAAAGAATTTTCATCAGAAAAAATGTTTTGGTTTTAGAATCACTTTTGATGAAAGATCCCTTTCTTCCCCAAGTTCTCAACAGTCCTAAACAGGGGTATATTATCTTCAAGTACCAAAAGAACTATTTCACGGCCGTGTTAAACAGATTAGAAACTGTTTAAGGAGAGAAATATTGTTGAGGTATATACAACTCTCCTGGTCTGTCATAGGTGCAACTAGCACACAACTGTTGAATTGTTCAAGGGCATAGAAGGAGCATAACTATATACCTCTGATCATGGTACATGCCTTCAATCTGGAGGAATAATCCATCCATCCAGTCAGGGTGTATAGCTCACATTTGAAGGCCCAATAGAAGCAAAATACAACATTCATATCCCTCCAGACGCCCCATAGGATTAATGAAGTCTCCACATTTAAGATAGCATTGACCTCAATAAATAAAATATGAATATGTCAAAAAAAGTATATGTTCCATACCTCTCCTTCCCTTTGATCAGTGGATACTGACTGTGAAGGCTTGATATCTGAAGCATGCTGTTCCACAACAGAGAGCAGCATATTTGTTGCAAATTGCTCAATATTTTGTGATATGTAGTTTAGCTGATAGAGTTTGTTTGCCACCTGCCCAGAACAAAATAGATGTAGAACAAATGATCCAGTTTCAGTCACTGTAGGTAGAAGTGAAATTCAGTTTGACATGAAAATTCAAGCCAACAGCTTCTGAAGTCCATTAGCAGAATGTTAACAGTTTTGAAGGCCAAAAAGGAAAGCATACCAGCCGGATAGCTTTCGATCGAATGTCATCTTGTGAATGAACAGCACACTGCCATCAAGATATAAATGCATTAGTAATAAATGTTATTTATAGTTACATAGGAGTACTTTCTACATATGGCTGCTAAAATGCCTTCTAGTGGGGCTTCACCAATTCTTTTTTCATATTAGATTGAAAAAAGCATTGGTAAGGGACTTTGTGTAAAATGACAGGTAAATTTAGTATAAAAGTTGGACTAATTTAACCAAACCAACTTGCAAAAATAAAATACTTATACAAGATTGATCTGCCATAATTCATAAATGCATCAGACAGGGTGAAAGAAACAGTGATGACGCTATGCCAAAAAAACAGCTTTCACTGAAAAACAGTGAATAACATAACCAGATTCATGTCACTATTGTTGGCATCAGTCACCAGCTTTATTATCTCATATTTGCAATAGGTTTCACTTTTCTTGTTCATAATAATGGACAACCAACAGAAAAAGAGTAATGAAATCCATATCAGGTAAGGAAACCCATAAAAGTTTCCAATATGCATTAACACCTCCCTCGCACTGGGAAGGTCTCCTTCTTTCAGAATTAGTTTGCCTTTAGATAATCCAAAATTAGGCTATCTGGATTTTAAATACAAAGAACACCTGAGGGTTTTAGGAACCAAACTGAGAACGTTTTGGAATTCCTATAAAATGTCCACATCAAATCACTCTCCTCCAATATCACACACAGAATAACTGACTCAAAGTGAAGCATTTCATAAACATGAATTTAAACATACAAATCAAACTCAATGCCAACAGATTAGCATAGCCAAGTTACCTTCAAAGCTATATCTAAGAATGCCTGCCGGTTGTTTGGACGCCCCAAAATTAAACCCCATACAGCACCTAACCCCTGAGTTACTCGCTCACCATCACGAACTTCTTTTCCATGTGAATCAAAAATATCACAGTGGCAGAGATCGTCTAACAATTTGAAGGCAGACTCGGGCAAGAAAGGAACTTCACCGAGAAGTTTACTAAAAGACTTGTCTGAAGCTGGAAAAGCATCCAACAAAGATCTGGCCTGTATTGAGAGATTAAATTATTATTTGTAAACATGTCATTTAAGACAAACTGCTGAAGAAAAATCCATACCACTACCAAAAGGAATTTCTCATATAGAACAGCAGCATATGAAGCACTTCCAACAGAATCTAGAATCGTTAGAGAGTGTAGATGGTACAAAAAATGCAACACAAGTTCTTGCCCCTGACAAAAAAAAAATGAAAAGTTAGATCACAGAAAATTAAGGTACAAAATAATAAACAGAAGACAATAAGCTTATTGACTCCAATAATGAAAAATGTACTCGTAGCAACAAATTTGTATGAAAGTATATTTCATTGATCATAAACTTACTCACAAAACACTACTAAATGTCGTATTATTTCTCTTGAAAATAGTGTAGGTGCAATTTCTAGATTTTATAAGATTTAACATCACAAACATTTTGCAGCACCAACTTTGATGATTATCAGCTCACACTCACAGAGAGATTGTTAGATAGAGAGAGTTACAAATTTTCATGCATGTCATAAAAGATATCACAGTGGATGAATTCTACTCTGAGGCAAATTTCAAAGCATCCAGACACGAAGCGATAGAAGATACATCAAAACAAGTTGAAACAGCTAGTTCAAGAGAGGAAATACCTTGTGTTGTTGATAATCCACTAAAACATGTTTTTGCAGCATCACAACAACATCATCATCTGCATCAATCTGGAAGAAAACAACACTACGATTTTGAAAAACCAACTATATATAGGATAGCAGGTTTGCATCGAACAGTGCTTATAATCTTTAACTCCTGATCTGGCTTATACTAATCTATTATTCTGCACACTATATGCAGGCCAACATTGGCCATACCTGAGCAACTAATCGGGCAAGTAATGCCATGCGTGTCTGGCTGCATTCAGTCCCAGAGAGATGCTTGTAAGATTCAATAATCCGTTCAACTGCTAACAGTCTCACAGTTTTCTGCTGTTCTTCAGTGAGTTCAACGTATGGGGGAAGCTGAGGTAAATCGACTTGACAGATCTCTTCAGGCACAGATATGTTTGAGACATCTGGGGAAAGCTGCTCAGGTTCCATCGCAGATAATGTGTCAGCACCAGATGCCACTTCAAAATCTGACAACTTCGATACAACATCACCCTCCTCAGAAGTGTGAGGAGGAGAAAATGCTTGATCTGAAGAAGCTTTGGCCTCTGACATGGGGACAATTTCCTCAGGTCTACAGATAACCTCCTCGCTCATGCTTACTTGATCAGTTTTAGAAACCAGTAGACCTTCTAAACTCTTGTCCTCAATTTTGCTGTTTGAAATATAAGGTTCCGGAGGATTCTCAACTGATGTCACCACAGGAAGAGGAGAACCCTTGCTTAAAGAAACAGAGCTGTCCATTTCAGGTTGCATTCCACCATGGTCATCCACAATGGCAACGGATGGTAATCCAACTGATGTAGCAGTACGACGTGGATCCAGGCGGCGTGGATCCTGAGAAAGCAACTAGCAAGTTATTTGAAAATAAAGGATAATTCAATATAACTAGCAACAAGTGACCCGGATAGACTGAGCATACCGGAACATGCAAAAAAATAATTATAGGCTAGTGAGCATACCCTTCTTGGATCACGTTTCGAATCTACAGGGAAATTATTGACAATGGGTGCATCAGACAATGATAAATTGCCTGCAGTAACCACTGGAATGGGTCCTTGTGCAGAGGAAACTGGAGCCGATGGTGCCACTGCCTGTGCTGGACTACTTGAAGAGCAATTTTGCAGAGTTACTGGCAAGCTGGCAAGCCTTGTTAAAGGAGGGGAGGACTTAGGCAAATGCTTCATATTAGTAATGACAATATCAGCAAGCAGATCAGGATGAATATTTGAAATAAGAAGTTCAAGTGATTCAGCACCCCTCTCTCCTTCAGCAAGCAATGCACCAATCATAGCAATCATTTGTTCTGCAGGAGTCAAATCACTATCTGATAGATGAACATTAGCAGAGACGCCATTATCAAATACAGAATCCGGTCCAGATTCATTGATTTGGATTGGTGTAGTTGACAGAATGTTAGGACCATATCGACTCCGCTTTTGAGCCATTTCATGACCATTAGCTTGCTCTTCATTATCCATAGGCACAGATCTTTTCCGGAGCTGATCTCCTGAAACAGGCAGTTGGCTTGTCGGCTGATCATCCTAAGAATCACAAAGAAGGCAATCAAAATTCAGTGAAAGATTATAATTCCAACAATAACAAGAGCGACTACAGCTGTGGTGGACAGTGTTTTGAAAGGGTAATTACCCTGCTAAACCTGACTTCACGAGAAGTGCGCTCATTATTTTTAATCATTTTATCAACTTGCCGGATGGCTTGCTCAGCAGCATCCCCAGCATTCATTGCACGTAAAGCCCTTAACAATTTATCCCTTGACTGAAAATGAAATAAAAACCGAATTGTCAGTGTGAAGATAAATAAAAGAATTCTGATACCACTTCCCGTAATTAGTGGTTTCTTCATTCTAGTTTCAAAGCAGGGTAACATTTTATTTGTGTTGCTGTTTCATCCTTAAAGACCACATATGGACAGTACTATGTTTGTAATCTAGAACCTCTCATCAAATAATCTTTCATGTGCAGTGTACACATGCTTGTGATATAGAATACCTGTGGCCCAGGATGATAGGAGCTAAAAGTATTTGCATGTGGCAAGTGGTACCAATATTAGCAGCAGATTCTGGTTAAAACATAGAATTGATAGGCAGAGCTATAACTGCCATAAAACCAACAGCAGTAGGGAAGGGAGAGACTGAAATAGTTATTTATAAACTCCACAACAAAGAATTTAATGATTTGGTAGTTTTCTTAACTTTTAAATTCCTTTAATTTTATTGGGATACAATTGGTGATTTCAAAATTCAATGAACTTATTTTTTTCAAATAAAGCATATGTATGTTCTTCAAATAAAGCATGTATATTCAAAATTAAGGAACAAAAAATATGAAGATAAAGGGTTTTTACCTGTAAATTAGTATACAATTACCTATTGAATAATGGCATGCAATGCAAAGTGAGAAGGATATTTTTTTATCAAAAAGAGGTTAAAATGTCAAGCAACTTCACCTCCAAGATGGTTGGATAAGTACACCGCAGGAATCCCAAAAAAGCAGTTCTTAAAGAGTACTGGATACTAGCAGCATGACATCCCTTCTCAACTTTTGGATCAAAATCAAGCAAGGCAGATAGAATAGTCTCATAATGAAGCGGCCTCTTCCGCGCTACAGCTGCAAGACTGTCAAACAGATAAGTAGGTCATCAGATACAGAAGAATCTAATATAATACCATGTACAAAATAATTTGAGATAAATCCAAGAAAGAAACAAAATAAGGACCTAAATGATGTCAAGAATAATAATGAACGAAGCATAAAAACTCATTGAGACTTGAGATGAAAGTACTTAAGAAAAATGGAAACCAAAATATAGAAACCAAGGATGATTAAAAGAAACATAATCTGAAAACATTGCTAGGAAGGGAAGCAATTGCTTAGACAAATGAAAGGGGTGCATCACAACTCTACCCCACAAATATATTAGAGTTTAAAGAAAAATTTGATACTAAAGACCACAAGGAAATGCTTGAACAACACATGTAGAGCATATAAAGCAGGTAAAAGATAGAAGATGACAATCATTTGAAGGCCAAGTGCACAGAAAACCCACACCTTTCCCAGTTCTCAATCATTAAGCTCACTATAATCCTCAAATGCACAGAGTTATACAACCATTGCAGACAAAAGGAAATTTTATTCAAATAGGAAAGGAACAAGATTCCAGAAAGCAGAATAAGACATCCTCCATATGAAAAGGTAGATAGATTCACATTAGCTGGATTTAATAAGGTCAACACTCTTAAGAGTTTATAGGGCAATCAGGAAATTGAAAATTGACTGGGCAGTAAATGGACATCCTAGAACAATAACATAGACCAACAATAATGTTGTATACCCAGTATGAATTTTTCAAAAAACAAAATCCCTGTATGAAATTAAACAGAAACTCAAACTGGCTTGTAATACCATATTAACAATTAACATTGACAATCAATTACTAACTCCATGTGAGAATCGAGTCCAAATAAACATTAATCTGTTTTATGCTGTCATAAACAGTGAAAAGGGTCAATGCATGCTAGTCCTTAAGCTCTCCCCTTTTGGGTTCATTCAACTTTTCTCAAGACTTGTCATAAAGGCTTATGAAGGTAATCCATATTCCATATTCCATATTCTATGACATTTGGAGAATCAAATGATGAAATATTTATCACCCATTGCAATGCATAAGTATGCTACAGTATCTCTAAATCTCCAGTCACCAACAAAATCTAACAAATTTTCTTTTCCTTTATAGTCAAAAAAGATAGGTTCCCTTTAGAGCTACTCATGTTTAGCTTTTGAAATTGTGTGCTTGTCTCCAATAAGAACTAATGGACAACTATAAACACTATCTTTAAAGGTCATGAAGAATTTAGAATTGGGATGGTCCACATTAACCAATGAACATTCCACAGCATTACAACATGATGAACACTAAAGGAATGGATGCTATAAATGATGAAATCTCATAGACAAAGAAGTCTATTTTGAGAGCTCCTGCTTACTGCTGCACATAATCAACTGAGATATCTACTCATGGGAGAATCCAAGAAAATAACATAAAGTACTAAATTAGTCTGGTTAACTCTACCTGCTCTTCTGCAAATAAGAAAAGACACCAGTGTATAGCATGTGGAGTTGCAATCACGCATCCAAACATCCAATCCCATTGTATACAACAAACTATGACCACAATAACAACTAGAAGAAAGCAGCATAAGAGTAATGAATTCAATTCATCAAAACAAACCCTCAATCAAAGTTTTCATAACATCAATATTATTGCAAAACCATGTTCTATGACAAAATGTCATGCTATGGCCCTTGGGAGTTTTTCTACATCAAGTGAAAGCTTTTCAGTAATCCAGCATACGAAGTATCAATGCTACCACATAAAATCTTTAGATATAAGTTACATTTATTTTTATCATCTAATATACAGCCATGTATCTAAAGGGGGGGACACCATTGCTTTCGTTAGTATATTTCATCAAAAACATTACATTATTCCTCACATTTTGAGAACATATTTGAAAGAAGAGGCGGCTGTCCATTCGAACAGCTTATCTTTGTTCAACATTGAAGATAACCTCGTTTTAAAAGGAAACGAGTTTGTTTTGATAAATTCATGGAGTTCAACTGGGAATGTGTCTGCCATTCTTCAGTGCAGTTCCACGTATTTCTTTTCCCTTTTATCATTATATCCCTGCCACACAATACTTCTTTGGGCTTTAATATACCCTATAACAACAATTAAGGACCTCATTCTCATACCAACATAATAAAATAGCTTCTGCCTGTGCATTCATAATGTATGTAAACCTGGTCACCAAGTACAAATACTGCAATTTGAAGAAATAAACTCAGCAAAAGAGTCATCTATATAAACAATATTTAGCAGCTGCAGATCATCAAAGAAAATGACACCATAGAAACAGAGACTAAGCATTTGCAACCCTTAAACAACAACATCATCATCACCGAGATATTTGCATGTGACAGCAAGAAGCAAAACTCCAAGCATGCTTTTCAAGTACAGATACATTGCAAAAATCTTTTTGTGCTGTTTTTGATTTCCCATCTCTTTTGATGGTTAAATATAAAATTCCAAGCATATTTGCTTTATTTGCTTCAGTTACAATCCACAAGAACAGAAACAAAATAAAACTTCCATCCATGTGAATACTTCAAGGATAATGAAAAATCAGTAGTGTTCACCAAATAGTCGTATTGATGCATCCTTTCACCCACTCTTTCTAGAAGCTTTTAGAAACATAACAAATTAAGAATCATTCACTGACTTCGGAGAAAAGTATTCAAGCAAAAAAGTGATGTCTTCCTTTCTGCATATAGTCCTGCTGGATGGCAAAGGCCCATTTGCAAACTTCTAATATTTTATAAAGAATGATTGGTTCCAGAGTCAAGGCTAAGCTGATGCACGTATTGCACAATACAATTTCAAAGAAAAAATTCAACACCCAACTCAAAAGCCGTCAGTACATAGATAATACATTTGACATTATGGACAATGACCTAACAGACAGAACTCAATTATATAAGTTCAGTTACTATTACTGACAATAAAACCAGCAGATATACATAAACTTCATGCAAAAAATGCAGTGCAGCTAAAACAGTTCATAGAAATTTGGAACCATGATAATTGAATAGCAAGTTTGGCAGGGTAATCCCTAGTTAAAAAATAATTTCGATTAATTAAGGTGTTGAATTGTGCATTAACTGTAACAAAACAATAGGTACATTTTCAAATATCTAGAACATTGTCAAAAAAATTGTAAAGCATATTGTCTCTCTAACAGTTTACAAAGGATAAACTGCGTAGCTTGACTACCCAGTCTTTCTCAGCACCTGGGGAGATCATTTACCATCAGTTAACCATTCCTATCACTTGGCAAATGGTGCTTGAAAGTATCCAAAAAACATAGACATTGTCTAGCCCTGTAACTCCCATTGTCTGAACCACCAATGCAGCAGTATCCAGGCCCAATAATTCCTCATAAGAGAGTTGGTCAGCATGCTGCAATCATACCGCAAACAAGCAGTTGAACTTGTACTACAACCTGTTTCCAAATTTTGGTTATCCCTCCAAAATTTTGAAGATAATGTAACTCAAGGCAAAATGCAGTTTACTACCTACATCTATAAAAAATTCAAGGCTTTCGAATTGGAAGATACCCAACAGATCAGAACTGGTAAATTCATGGTTGAATTACTATAATTGAAATCAAATGTTCACGTTCATGTGGCATACTAATGGCTACTTAAACTGCCAGCTGGGATACGGAAAAAAATTCAATGACGCAGCAAAAAAGCCTGCAAAAGTTTTTGGAAGAGTAAAGGGCACAGTGAAACTGAAAATGAGCCCATGATGTAATTATTGGGGAAATGGCAAATTGCACGCCCACATGTGTCTGTGTGTCTGCAACTCTGCATATATGGGGAAAAAAGAAGTGGCATATTGTTTGTGAGTGCTTGTGTCTACAAATATGCATGCATGTTTTAACTTCTATATCAGAATGCATAAGGGCTAGGATAAAGTACGAAAAAATGGTGTTGCTCTATATGTCATGAACACACCAAGTGAGAATAAAAACTGGCCGGTATTGATGAATGCATCTGGATATCCAGACAAACAAAACAACTAATAGGGTATGAGCAGTATTTAGGTGCACAAAGATGCATGCACAAATATGGTATTAATGTGCCAAAAATAAATTATAAAAGTAGGCATTTTACAAATAGTTTTCCCCTTCTTAAGAAGGCAGCCTGTGATGCTCGGAAATCCTTTAGACCTTCCACGCATTTAAATGGATAGAATGAATGACCCACACCATCCAGAAGATAACAAAGAGCAACGGACCTATAAGATTTCTGATAGTAATCCCACAACACGGATGCTGACATATCTCATTATAGCTAAGTAAAGGGATACACTTTAAGGTTTTGGCTCTTTAGACTCCAAAAGAAGATGTCAAGAAACTATTTACCCAAAAACAATCAAGAAAGAAAATAGCAAAGATGGAAAAAGGGAAGGGCACAGTTAATTTAAGAGTTACCACAAAAGAAGATAGGCACCATAAAACTATCAAATCTATGATTTTTTTAGCTACAAAAAAAAATTGCAATGAACCATTATCATCCTATCATATCCATGTCCATTTACTAATATAGAAAAATTTATTAAGAGCATGTGGCTCACCAATTGACAACAGCGATCATCAGTGCACCAGGAAGACTACCAGGCGACCATAAAAAATCCAAAAGAATGACAAGTGCCTTATTGGCATCTGACATGAGAGAAACTGGATCCAAAACAGGATGCCCACCGGCTACCCATGAAATGTTGAATAACCGTCTGCTTCCTATAGGAATTAGAGCCAAATCAGAAGGCAGAGCTATTACTTCTTTTATAAGAAAAGCACAGATCAAAGTCAAGAAAAGACTTCAGACAGAAAACACCATAATCAAATCATCTTACAGAAATAAACAATTAAAGGCCAGAATGCAATACCTTCTGCAACAAGTCTATCAGAATCAGTGGTCTCGGTAGTAAAAAGCAAGATGTATGTTTCCAAAAATTTCAATGCCAGCAACTTTATCCCAACAGGTCCAGGCTACAGTCAAATTAAAGCAACATTCAGTTTATTAAATATGTTTCAAATGCCTCATGCAAAGGAATAGAAAGCTCCCTCAACTTAAAAAGATTTGACTTAATCAACAGCGGCAGCAGTTGATGTTATAACAGTTCAATGAATGAAGAATCCCTCTACCATTGACCAGAATAACATAATATCACATGTCTACTGCCAACTGTTTTGTCTAGTTACTTTAAGCACAAGAAACTTTCTTACAGCCTGTTAACATGTAGGACGGTTGCAAAAATCCAATTGCTCACAAGCTAGCTAGCTCTTCTAAACACAGCAAATGGCAGATGAATGAATTAATAATTTTTGTAACAAGCCCCATACACCCACACAACACCCCCCCCTCAAAAAAAAAGAACGAAGAAAGAAAACACATGACATGACTTATTTATAGGGAATAAGTACCATTCGATGAGAACATCATTAACCATGAATTAATTGGCACATGGTGAGATCTGCAAATAAACAACCATATTCACGCCATACCTCCAATGCAATTGCAAAGACAGCATCCTTGAACTTCAGCATCCATATCCATAGTCCTTCAAGCCATCGTTCAACCTTACCACGCCGGTGACACTGTAATTTTCCAAAATAAGCATGATAAAAAAAAAGTGCGAAGATAAAATAAAGCATTTTAAGATAAAACAATTAAGAATTTCAGTAATAGCAAGAGAAACGATGGATTACATTGAAATGTCTGTCAAAATAAAGGAAAATTTCTTTATAAGCTACATCCAAAATGAGAACAAACCAAGTTGAATCAAACTTCAGATTTTTCACCCAATAAAGGGATAGTTGGGTAGAGACAGAAAGATACCTGCAATGCCATTTCCTCTAGAACACCACAATATAAATGCGTGCCACTAACAATAGACTCCCTTGCAACAACAGAATCGTTATCTCTTAAAAGTCCCAATAAGACAGGTATTAGTATTGAGCAATTCTCCATTGCTTTCAAACCAATTTCTTCAATTACCCTGACAGCCACATAAAATAAAAATAATCACAGGAATAAATTTTATCTAGCCATTTTATTATAAACAATCGATCACAAAAACAAAATGATGAAGCTAGTATACATAAGCATATTGACTATTACAAAGAAACCCTAACCCTAAAACTACCTCTCATGATCACACAATTAGCAACCAAATTCGAGCAACCATAACAAAAATTAGGATGAATTGACCAAAAAATGTAGAAAGTAGGGTTTCGAAACTAACTCGACAAGCTTTTGTCGGACGATTCCCTCCGGCGAGTACTGCAGTTCGACTAAGGAAGGAAAAAGCTCAGCGGCCAACGACGGCTCGAGTGACAATAAAACATCTTTGGCTTGCTTAAGAGAAGATAGCTTAACGGTCAAATCGCCGTGAGAATTCGCTGCTGTGAGGAGAGAGAGCGCTTCGTCCATTGAAGCCATTGTTGAGCGTAGAATTTGGTTCTGTACACGGCGGGGATTTTGATTTTGGAGTGGATGGGTGGGTTAGGGTTTGAAGAGAGAGAGATGTGGTTTTGACGCTAGAAAAGGCATGGAATTGAAAGTTTGATTTATTTTTTGAAATCAGCGGGATTTAGATGTTGGCGTTTGACACCTTTTGGGATCGGGCTTTTTGGCTGTATAAATAGGTAAAATGATGAGGACGACGACGACGATGTCGTTGCGGAGCTTGAAAGGGCCCGGCGTTACTGTGCGTGTGTGCGTTTTTATTTTTTTTATCTGGCAAGATTACCTTTTAACATAGGTTATTTGGTCCAAATTGTAGTTTGAAAGTCATTACAAATGGGGTAAAAATTGTTTTTAAAATTATTTTATATATTAAAATAATATTTTTTATGTTTTAGAATTTATTTTTAATACCAACATATTAAAACAATTCAAAAAAAATTAAAGCTAAAATAACTTTAGATTTTTTTTAAAAGAGCAATACAACCGCAATTATAAATACCCTCTTAATTAAGCACTGACATTTCATGTTTATTTGAAAATATGGTAGGTATTGTTTTTTAAAGTATTTTTTACTTAAAAATACATTAAAATAATATTTTTTTTATTTTTTTAAATTTATTCTTAACACCAACACATCAAAATGATACAAAAATATTAAAAAAATAAAGTTAAAAATATTCAATTTAAAAAAAATACAATTCAACCTCAATGCTAAACACCACCGTAATATATTTCTAAAAAAAATCAACAAAATATATCCCATTTCTTACAAATTTACCATTATAATTTATTTAATAACTAAAAAGTTTTTGTATCAAATATTACAACTTTATCATTAAATTAAAAAATAAAACCTAGCAACCATTTTCAACTTTTCTCTTTTCTTTTATAGATCCTAACCCTTACCCTAAATTCTCAAATTCAAGGGATGATTTGGGCATGCCGAAAGGCTTGTTTGTAGGGCTAAAGGAACAATCTTATTGAACATATTCCAGCAAAAATGGATCCCTTGTCTAATTTGAGATGCTTGAATTTGTCCTGGAACAGTATGGAATCAAGAATGTCACCCGAGATTGGCTACTTTTAGAACTTGACAGTTTTGGATCTTCGAAGCAGTGCTTTTTTTTTCCTTTTTTTTTATAATTATGGGTGTCTGGGTTAGTTTGTGCACCTCAACTAATCCTTCGATGCCCTTAAATTAAAAACCAGGCAAGTCTCTAGTGACTCTAAAGTTTGTAGTATTTGAACTAGTAATTTTTTAGGAACAAATTCAGAACCTGACTAATTTAATTAAAGCTGAGCATTTTCGGTTCAGTCCGGTTCTTGATCAAAATAAATAACAAAATCAAAATTATTGTTTTTTTTAATTTTGAACCAAACCAAACCAAAAACCGATTCAAACCGACCATTTTTTGTTCGGTTTGGTTTTTTTCCAAACCAGTTGATTCGATTTGCTAGCTTGAAAATCCAGGAAATGATGTAGTTTCTACACAAGCACCTCCTAGGTTTCAAAAAGAGGTTTGCTTTTAGCAACTCAATCCTTATCAAGAAGACTTGTTTTAGTGCTTGTGAGCATGTTTTCATGGAAAGCAAACATAATGCCATAAATTAAGTTCCTTAACATATCGTTCATGGCACAAGCTTTTGTATGTAGAGAATTGCCTTGTTTTTTTTCATTATTGCAACATCTCTTCTTGTTGTGTTTGGAGTATTCTATTTAATAAAGGTGAGCAAAAAAGCTGAGAAACTGAGAAAAAAATAACTAAAAAAACCGATTAAATTTTTTAAAAAACTTTTCGGTTCAGTTTTAGCTTTAGAAACCTAAAACCGACAAAACCCTAACCGAACCGAACGGGTTCAGTTAGGGGTACTATAAATACAAAAAAAAAAACGCGTGCTTAATCTTAACCCTAGCATCCACTGGATTCCAACCGTCCTTCTCCTTGCTCCTAAGTCCCTCCCTCACAATTCACATTTCAAACTTTCACCTTCGCGCACAAATCTGTAACTATAACTAAAGGTATGGCCAGTGGGAGGTTCTCTGTTGCTTATAAGAAGGATAATGATAAGAATGAGATAAGATCAGAGTCCTACCTGCAAGATTTCTTTGACTCTATAAGCTCTTTCACTTCTCAATTCAGGCCTTCTCTTTAGGCACTAAATACTTATTATAAAGAGAAGGAGATGAGTGCCCATGGCCGGAGCAAATGCAAGTTTCTGCATATTGATGTGTTTTGCTAGATCTAACTATAGCCTGAATTTCCATGCTTTTGGTTGTGATTGTAACTTTTTTTATTGTTGATTTATTTTTTAAATATTTTACGTTCATAATTCGACTATATTAAAAATTAATATAATGCTTTGAGATGCTTCTGTTTATTTTCGTTGATAAACTCTTGCTTGAATGATAGCTTACAGTGAAATTTGAAGGAAAAAATAGGTTTTCTGATTTTTATATTAAAAAACCGAATCGAACCGAAATTGGTCGGTTTAAACCAGTTCCGGTTTGAATTTTTTAGTTTTTCAAATTTTATCTTGGTTAGTTTTTTAGATAAAAACCGAACCGAACCGAAAATGTTCACCCCTACTATTTAATAACAAGTAGAATCAATTTTCGGGGTTACAGGCTTGTCTTCTTCCCTATGAAAGCTTCAATAGCAATTGAAAAAACTCCTTATAAATGAGTCATAGCTTATTTGAGTTGAAAATTTAGTGTGCTCGAGTTCGACGACGAAGAAGAAAAAGTCAAGGAGAAGTTTGCAAGGTTCATTGAGTAGGTGCTTGTGTGTGTTCCTGTGTGGGAGGGGGGCTTGTTGGTTAAGATTCAGAGAAGAAGAGATGCAGAGTGCAAAGGGATGGGCGGCGGCTAGTTTTGTTTTTAGGGAATGCTACTTTATGTTTAAGATTAGAAAAAACATCATATTTATACTTGTGTTTTTTTTGAAGTGCTAACTTAGTTGAACAAGTTCGGTTCAATTAGTTTCAGACTTTGAAAATCAAACCAGAATTTTTTTATAATTTTTAATTAATTAATTCATTTTTTATTTTATTTTTTCAGTTTAATTGATTTATCAATGTTTTTACTCATTTCTAAATTAAACTACACCCCCTGAAGACTTTGAGGCAGTGCTTTAAGTCGGCTTAGTTCATGTAGATATATGTGAGCCTGGAAGTTTGAACATCCTTCGACTGGATGGAAGTTCATCGATGGGCCAAAATCCTGATCGAAAGCATTATCGGATGCTTGTTTACATACCAAAGGTGAAAGCCCTTTATTTTATACGCGGGAGCTTGTCCCAGGATAATTTGAGCGGTTGCATTCCCAAATCCATTTCAAGGATAAACAAGCTCGGGGTTCTAAGATTAGAATCCAATTAGTTAGCAGGAGAGATACCACAGGATCTTGGAAAATATTTTTACATGTAATATTAGGGCTGAGCATTTCCGGTTCAGTCCGGTTTTGAATCAAAATAAACAACCAAACCGAATTTTTTTAAAAATTTTTTTGAACCGAACCGAACTGAAAACCGGTTCAAACCGATTAATTTCGGTTCGGTTTTTTTCCCTTCCAAACCGGTTCAAACCCAATGGTCCTCTCTACTTCTCCTGCAGCCTCGTATAGCAGATCCCAAGTTACTAGAGGTGAAGACCCATTCGGGCTTCCACAGCTAGACCCTTGTCTACAACCT
Source organism: Populus deltoides (assembly GCA_015852605.2). Lineage (NCBI taxonomy): Eukaryota > Viridiplantae > Streptophyta > Magnoliopsida > Malpighiales > Salicaceae > Populus > Populus deltoides. The sequence continues at coordinate 8,202,553 of CM027571.2, forward strand.
CACCTGCGTCCAACTACACAGCGTTGATTGAGGCGATCCAAACAAAACTCAACCTTGCAAATCAGGCAAAAAACCCAAGAGCCGAACATTAGCCCCAAAAAACATAATCACAAAAACCAGCAGGTTGTCCTACTTTAAAAAGAAACATAAAGGAAGCAATACCTTAATCTTTTTGGTGCCAGTAATCTTCTTCATCGCTCTCTGTCTCAGTAGAGCCAACCACAGACTCGACAGGAGAACTAAGATCTGAAGAAAACCTAAAGGAACCAAATCCATAAGGAAGGGGGAGGAAAATCAAAGCAAAGCAGAGAGTAAAAGGAGGGGAGAAAGTGAGAGTAAAGCAAGATGCAGAGAAGAGAAGGGGGGGCAAGGGAGGGGAGAAAGTGAGAGTAAAGGGAGAGATGCAGAGAAGGGGAGAGGGGGGGTGACGGCTAAATGTTAGTCTAGGGTTAGAAATTAGAAAAGATTGTATTTATACTTGTTTTTTTTTTAAGTGGTGGCTGGTTGAACCGGTTCGGTTCAATCGGTTTCAGGCTTTAGAAACCGAAACCGAACCGAACCGGAATTTTTTTGTGATTTTTTAATTGGTTAATTTGGTTTTTTTTTTCGGTTCGGTTTTTTCGGTTATTTTTTTTTCGATTTTCTCGGTTTAATCGGTTTATCGGTTTTTTTGCTCACCCCTATGTAATATGATTTTTTTCAAATGAAAACCTTACACAATTAAAATAAGCATTAGCAAGAATTCAGGTAATTTGAATTAATGAGAGCAAAAAAAAAAAATATCCAAAGCCCTCTTTCCTTAGTCATTTTGTTTTCTAGAAAAACATATCTTTTTTTGCCATAATAATATTTTTTAAAATTAAAACTTAGCACCATGTGAAAAGATTTTTTTTTTTTTAAAGCATGCTGTGGGCATTCTAATGCTGTGGTATAAGAAAATAAAAGAATAATTATTTAATAAACTGCTATGACCAAAATGTAAAGATTTTAGCAAAAATACACGGTGGTGAATGAATAGTATAATATAAGTGTGTGCTTAATAAATTTTAAATGGTAAAAACGCATGTTTTTTTTTATACAATAATAATAGTTGTCCTGTATTTAGGTGTCAAAACCTCTTTTTTTTTTTATGCATAAAAAAACTCATTTACTATATACCGGCAAAAAAAACCCTCAAAACCCTGGTTATTCTAGCGTTGACTAAAAAAAACAGGAAAAATAAATTTCAATAATCATGCTAATTTGGGGTTTTACCATAATTTTAAACGGATTACTTACAAGAAGAGGACGAACAATTGTTGTATTATTTGTTAGTGGATATTACTAGTAAGTCACTGCTTGTTTATTTGTTGATAATTTATTTGATTGTAGTGAAATTTAGGTTTGAGGGGTTTTTTTTATTTATTTGTCATTAATTTTTTGACTAATCTCCTTTGGACCTAAAGTTCAAGAACATATAAACCTAAAGAAAATAAATTTTCATAGTAGATTACAAACTTTACAAACTGCTAAGAACAAAATGCAAAACTTTAGCATAAATATACACCGGGGCTGAGTGAAGTTAGAGGATTTTATTTAGGAAGGTCATTGATTATTCCATCACTCTCCTCAACCTTTTTTTCCTCTTATGGTAGGACCTGAATCTTTACACTTATGTACATTGTATTTCTTTTATTCAAGATATGTATAATATGCCTAAATATTAAGGGGGTTTGTGTGTTAATGCATGCATACATGTGGTCAAAGGTTGGTTTAAAACATAGAACCAAACCTAGTGGCAACTAATTGGACTAAAATTTATAAAAATATCATAAAAGACATGTTTGTTTATATATAATTGGATTGCTTTAGGTTTGTTTTAGGATTGCTTTGGGTTTGTTTTAGTGTTTGTAGTTTTTTTTGTGTTTTTTCATGTTTTAAGTTTTCTGTGTTTTTTTTTAAGCATTTCGTTGATTATTGTTTTTGTCTTTTTTTTTGGGGGAATAAAACATATGATTCTCACTTTCTAGGATTGCGTATTTGTTTTTCCTTTTATGTGATGTTTTTTTTTTTTTTTATACAGGCATGACTTTTTATTATCTTTTTATTTCTTTTATACATGCTGCTTTCTTCTAACTGTGTTATCTATTCCTCGTACTCTCTTTATTTTTCCTTAATTGCTATCTATTTAGTAATTCAAATGTATGTTTTAAAATAAATGAGAAAGTTATATGCTATTTCTTTTAGTTTGTTTTTTTTTTAATTCTCCCGCTTGTTTTGCACTTTGATGTTACTCATGTGTTATTTATCTGTTTATATTTATTTTCTTGCCTTCTGTGCTCATTTGACTTTTCTCATTGTTGTTTGTTGGATTGATTGATCATCCTACCTTACTATTGGGTCAGCATCTCTTTTTAGGCAGTGTTAGTAAATACAATATACAGTTAAAATTGTATTTTTTAAATTTTTTATTATTTTTTTATATGTTTAAGTCAAAAATAATTTTTAAAAATAAAAAAAATTATATTAATATATGTTTTAAATAAAAAAAAAACACTTTAAACATAACATTCTCAAACATTTCTTTAATTACTTTATGAATTACAGTGTACCACACTTTAGAGGGCATATGAAACAAAAGCCAGCTACAGCAAGTAGAATTCAAAGCTACAGTAGAAAAACCACACCCATTACCGGCAGCTACGGTTTGATTACTCATCAAGCTCGAGTGCTCGATAACAAAGAACCCAGAACCCAATGCTAAACTAGAGCTTTGTTGAACAAATTAGGAAGCCATAATTAGACACGAAAAACACAGGATGGCAATTTGCCAAAGAAACATTTTTTATGCTCATTATATGCAATCTTCTGAAGAAAACCACGGAATGATAAATAATTAATTGAAGTAGTTTAATTATCGTGGCACCAGCTCTTGAAAAGTCAATTCATGCATGCTCCCGCGACTCAATTGTTTTTATACCTTTCTCATTATTCTAACCCCCCATGCTAACCGGTTCTACCGTACATGCGTGGCGCACAGAGAGAGAGAGAGAGAGAGAGAGAGAGAGAGAGAGAGAGAGAGAGAGTTCCATTTTCCACCATTACAAATTCAGCCACGGGAATTCCCATAAGGAGACAAGGATAGAGAGAATAATTTCCAAGGCAAGAAATATTGCTAAAATAGAAGCAAAAATGTGATGCGATCCCATCACGAGAACGCACCAATCAAGAGGACAAGCCCTCTAATGAAGAGGGGAGAAAGGAGATTCTTGCAAAAATTACATTATTGGTTTTGCATTCATGAAGAAAAGTGTGTGTAATCTGATGAATAGGATCTATCAATATTTTTTAAAACAATTTCTTGTTGGTCCAAACTCGTTTTAACAACGGCCCAGGCCTGGGGTCTTTGAAAACAAGTATTTTTACTGGCTTGGATTGGTGAGTGTTTATTTTTACATTATAACATATTTTAAAAATTGTTTTTTGTTTGAAAAAATATTAAATTAATATTTTTTTAAATATTTTTTTGTAATTTTGATGTATTAATATCAATAATTAAAAAAAATAAAAAAATATTATTTTAATAAATTTTCAATAAACACTTTTTAAAAAAATACTCTAGAGTCTACACTGCAATATTAAACACACATTTATCAGAGAAGGAGAGAGATATTGGTTCGTCAGGAATAAAAAGAGTCTTTAGCTTGGTAAAAGTGGTGCATTTTTCGGACATGCTTTTCCAACTCGTGGAAGAACAAATCAATTTGTATTCATATTCTATTTACATTCTTATTTGTTTCTTGAAAAGTTTTTTTTTAATAGTTTTAATATAAAGTTTTTTTTTATGTTTAACAATATCAAATAAAATGAGTTGAAAAACATTTTATAGAATTTGATTTTGCCATGAAAAATGAGCTAGAAAAATCATTTATTAATATTTAAATTTTTTTAAGTTTATCAAAATAATAAAAACAAAATTTAATATATACCAAATTTGAAGGATGATGAAATTGTAAAAAAATCAATATTTATAAATTATTCAAAATAAAATGAACAACAATAAAAAATAAGGACCAAGTATGACAAACAAAAAAGTTAAAAAATGATAAAATTAAAAAAAAAAACATTCTAAAAAACAAACAATAATAAAAAAAAAATATGAATCAAATTTAAAAAAAAAATAAATTGAAAAGCTGCTTTCAAAATTTTAATGAACAAAACAAAAAAATAAACGAGGAGAGAGAAAGAGAGAAAAAAATAGCTAACAAGGCCAAACTGAAAATTGGTACACTACATGTGTCGCCTAAAAAAAAAAAGGTCACCAGGAGGATTCTAACTACATCAATAAAGATTATCTTTTAAACATTGGACATGGTCTCACTCTCCACCTGAATACAGTGTGCATATTTAACATGTTGGCTCGTCTAAAACAAGTCTTAACTACTTTTTATTTTTAAATTGTATTTTATATGTATTAAAATACTAAATTTACCCTAAATCAACTTGATTGTTATTAAAAAACAATATGAGAATACAAAAAAAAAAACCTTGAACACTTGTTTAATAAATTTTGATTTTAAAAGTAATTTAGTTTTTTTTTTTTGTTAAATATCAGAAAGTGTTTTCTAGAATTGAAAGAATAAACTTTTCGAAGAAAAAGCTTTTAAATTCAAATGTTTATTGAAAATTATTTTTTATTGATCAACTTTCATGAAGTTAAATAAATATAAGAAAGTTCATAAATTGGTTTATAAAAAAGTGTTTTCATGAAACAATAACCCATATTTGTATTTTAATTGAAATTTGTTTTTCTTAAAATAAATTTTAATTGTAGCAAATAAATTAATTGTATTATCATTGTTTTATTTTTCAAGACAAGTGTCATCTTTCACGTGTTTAGAATTCATGTCATGTTTTTAAACTAAAACTATCACCCCCAATGTTAAAATAGATTGAAGGACGAAACCGAAATGAAATGATAAAAAAAATATCATGACAGTCAAATTAGAAAAAAATAAAAAATAAAGTTTGAGGGCTATGTTCAGTTTACTCGAAATAATAATAATAAAAATATCCGGGAAAAACATTTAATCTATTGCAGCTCCAAAATTTTCAGCATTCGGTCCTTAAAATTTTACATTTTTTCATTTCAATTATTAAACTTTATTTATTTTCAATTGCATCCATGCAAGTCATATTGACATGATTTTATTTATTGTTACGTGCTTCAATTTATATTTTTTTTGTGTGTTCCATGTGTCATTAAATATTTCAATATTAAATTAAAATTAATTCTACAAAAAAAAAATTATGTTGTCCTCAAAACTAAAATTGATCAAAATTAATAATTTAAAAAAACATTTCAAATGGTGTAGAGATGTTAAATTGGTATTTAAAGTTTCACTCTTTTAATATTTGATCATTTTTTTGAGTTTTTTTCTTTTTGATCTTTAAGTTTTTTTTTTTTTTATTACAGTGTTTGAATATCTAAAACAAAGAGACAAAGTCAAATTACCACAACTAGTAACTACTAGATACATGACCCGTGCGATGCCACGGGTTATTTTTGTTCATAATATATATATATATATATATATATATATATATATATATATATATATATATAAAACTAAGATTTAAAAGTTTTGGATTTTTCTGCAAAACTATACTCAAAAGTCTTGGGTTTGACTGCAACGCCTGATCTAAAAGTAATATTTATAATATTAATAATAACATTAAACTTGCATGATCCAAGTTTAAGTGAGCATAACTGCAACACCGGACCCAAGAATATTGGATGTGAGTCTGGCTACAAGGTCGTGTTATAAAAGTGTGATAATTAAATAGATTAATTAAAAAGAAAAAAACCAACAGAAAGAAAAAAACTAATGAAGAAAAAGAAAAAAAATATGAACTAACTAGGTTAACCCTTCAAACCAGATTAATCCGTAAAACCTGGGATTCGCGTCATGAAAGTTTGATAATTATATAGAAAAAACAAATTGATAGGTTTACCCATATTTAACCGGGTTAACCCATAAAACTAAGTTAACCCGTTAAGCTCAGGATACGTGTCATGAAAGTCTAATAATTAAATAGAAAGAAATTTAACATCAACAAATTAAACTAAACGAAAAAAATTAATTAAAAAGAAAAAAATCCGGGTTAACTCGTCAAACCAAGTTAACCCATCAAACCTGGGATCCGTATCATGAAAATTTGATAACTAAATAAAAAAAATTGACATTAACAAATTAAATAAAAAAAAATTCATTAAAAAAACAAAAAAAATTAAAAATGAAAAAACAAAGACAGTTCTATAATATAATATAATAATTATAATAATATAATATATTAATAAGTGAAAGGATAGTAATAATAATTATAATATAATATTATAATTATAATAATATAATATATTAATAAGTGAAAGACGTGTTTTTTAAAGTATTACTTAATAATTTTGAAGTATTTTTTTTTAAGAGAGGAACTATTTGGATATAGATTTTTCATCGAATGATGGTCTTACAAGACAGACGGAGGGTCGAAATTTTTTTAAAAATTGTTTTGATTTTAAGGTTTTTTATCATATAAAAATATATTTTCATAGTTAGTAATAGTGTTTTAGAGTTCATATGTTTTAAGTACATATTATTTTAAAATTTAGGTTTTTAGAGTCTCTAATCTGGACATTGATTTTCTAAAAATCAGAGTTAACTTTGATAGTTGAGAATGTCGCAAGTGAATGAAGTGTCATTCACATCTTTGTCTTAGTGCTTGTTTTAAAAAAATTAATTTTTTTTTGTTAAAATTTAATTTTTTTTTGTATATTTTTGATCGTTTTGATATGCTGATCTTAAAAATAATTTTTTAAAAATAAAAAAAATATTATTTTAATACATTTCAATACAAAAAAACACTTTTAAAAACAATTATAACCGCTCTTAATAGCACCCACTGGTCACCAGCTTAACCTTCCAGCTCCAGAGCACCCGGTTTTTTTTTTTCTTCAGGCCAGGAGGGACGTGGGTCTCTTTGGCCTAAGCTTGCTTGGCATTTTTCCAAGCGCCCCTGTTTTTTCTTGATATTTTATAATATGATTGACTCAAAATAAATTTATTCATAGAATATTTAAATAATTAATTGACTATGCCATAACTTTAAAATAATACTATAACTTTTAATGAGAGCATTAACAACTATTTTTTTTAGTAATTATATATCAACTTAATATATTTAAGATTTCCTCCAAGAATATCTAACAAGAATTGAATATTTATCAAATTATTTTTTATTGTAAAATTTTATATAGTTTTTCCTAGATTTTATATTTTTTGATATCTCATTTAAAAATTATCAATTTATGATTCTGTGCTTTTTAATTGAAACTTTCTTTTAAAATGTTATAGGTTTTAATTTAAAAACAATATTTTAGATTAAAAAAGTACATGTTTTTATAAGAAGAAGAAGAAGAAGAAGAAACATATAAATAAGAGAATAAAGCTTCACGAGAAGGATACATTTTTAACTTTTTATTTCAAATCAATAGAATGTTTTCTAATTTATATTTCAATTGTTTTTATTTTTTATTCAATAAACCATACTGTTAATACAAAAATACATCAATAAGAAAAGAGAATGTTGATGAATTTTTTTATAATAGAATTTAAATCATTATATCTCCTAATAATATTTAATTTTATTGTCACATAATTCAATTAAAAAATTACCCACGTTAACAGGTCAAAATTTTACATTTGCATCAATATTTTACCTCTTATAATAAACATCAAGTTCTCTATTTAATCCGTAGTTAACATTAATATTTGTTTTGTGATTTATCAATTTATATATTTTTTATTTCATATTATAAAACATAACAAATGAATGACGTGTCATTCATTGTTTTTTAATAAAAACCTTTGATGCCACCTTCATCTTCTAGGCCCAAGAAGACCAGTCATAGTTTTATTTATTTTGGGCTAAGGCGTAGGGCTCATCTCTCTAGCTTAGGTTCGCCTGAACTTTTTCTAAGCGCCCCTATTTTTTTTTTTGTATTTTACAACTTTAAATAAGTTTATTCAGAAGAATTTAAATAATTAATTGATTATACATGATTTTCAAACAATATTATATTTTTTAAAACAATATTAAAAATAAATTTTAAAAAATAAAAAATATAATTTTAAAATATTTTAAATAAAAAAACTTTAAAAACAATAACTATTATAATATTAAACATTTTTTTTTTTTTTTGTGAAAGCATCTCAAAACGCGAAAGCTGTGATAAACATAGGAGAAGCGAGCGAAAGAAAGAACAAATAAAATCTGGAATTGGGGGTTAGGGTTAGAAAAAAACAAAAATGGAGGGATGGGATCCAAACACGAAATCAACACTGACCCAGATCCCGCTGTTAACAACGAAAGCAGGTCCAAGAGATGGAGCTGCATGGACAACGAGGCTGAAAGAGGAATACAAGGCTTTGATCGCCTATACACAGATGAACAAGTCTAACGATAACGATTGGTTTCGTATCTCGGCAGCCAATCCTGAAGGGACACGTTGGACTGGCAAGTGCTGGTACGTTCATAATCTCCTCAAGTACGAGTTTGATCTTCAGTTTGATATTCCTGTTACCTACCCTTCTACCGCGCCTGAACTCGAGTTGCCTCAGCTTGATGGAAAAACTCAGAAGGTTGATTTCTTGTCCTTTTTTCCCTTTCCTTTTTGTTGGTTTTTTGTTGATTTTTTTTTAAAATTGTTTTCGGTGATCATGTTTGTAGATGTATAGAGGAGGGAAGATTTGTCTGACGGTTCATTTCAAGCCGCTCTGGGCTAAAAATTGGTATGTTTTAATTAAATTGAATCAGTGTTGGGTTGATGGTTTGATTGATTTATTTGATATTGATTATTGTGGATTAAGATTTTTTGTTTGTTTGTTGAAGAATTATTGTAAATTGAAAACGAATGAAGAGATCAAACAATATGTAATGTTGAGATGCTAAGATTTGGGATTATTAGAATGTGGAAACTTTACTTTTATATGCACAATTCATAGTTGGATTTTCATTTATTAATGAAATTGGAGAAATAGCATGGGGAGTCGAATAAGTTAGTCTGCTAAGGTTATCATTATGTTTTTTCTTTATTAACGGAGCTCATTTGTTGATTCTTCTCATTTTGTAAGCTAATTTTCCCATGGACTCTTACGACTTACGAGGAGTTTTGTTGTTTTGATATACTTTTTTTATCTTTGTTGACTCAGTAGTTGCACTACCCCTGGCTGTCTGTTTTGTGGTGGTTGGTCTTCTTTAGGGACTCTGAACATTAATGTTGTAATGTTACATTATGTATGAATTGGCACGAGATAATATTGATTTTCAGAGGTGGGCATTCCCATATTTGGTCAAAAATGGATTTATCTCTTGGAACCTTTTATGTTGCTGATACCATTCTGCTTCTTGAATTACATTTTATCTTACTAGCTTTCATCCAATCTCACCTTATAATTTCTTTTTTATCCTTTCCATTTAGCGGAATTATGAACTGAGATAATATTTTGAATTTTTCTCCTGGGTGGCCAGTCCTAGGTTTGGCATAGCACATGCACTTTGTTTGGGTCTTGCTCCATGGCTTGCGGCAGAGGTCCCAGTCCTTGTGGATTCTGGTATGATTAAGCACAAAGATGATGCAACCTCAACCAGTGAGTCTTAGTTATTCAATGAACCATTCCGGCTGTAAAAGTATCTAGTGTCAGATTTCTTGACTTGGTCATAGAGAATAAGCATTAAATCATAAATGTAAAACTTCGAGGAGTGTGAAATCCATCTGCTGAGATTGCAATTTCTATTGGTTTGGATACATAGACTTGAATTTTGTAACTCGTAGTTTCAAAATGCAGATACATAATGATAATATTCCCCATTTATGTCAATTTTGTGTGTGTACTTTTGATAGCTTAATGATACCATGAGCTGTTTCTTTATTGAATCTCAGATACATTTTTTGGGATTTATTTATGTGCTCCTGTCCTTCTTGCAAAATATTAGCTCCTATTTTATTAAAAACAAATTTGTGAGGGATTAAAAGTTCTCTCTTGGAAAAATTGTGTACCTTATCTCAATCTTGTTAGAGGAACCCTTTCTTTCCTCGAAGCCACAACAGCAATTGCAGCAGTTTGTTGCTGATTGTACTTTGGTTCATCGTAGCTTGTCGTTCAGCTTGGTAATTGGTTCATCATGCCAGCGGAAGCATGCCATAAACATGACAATAAAAGCCTCTTGGGAGTAAACAGAGGAAAAATCCAATACTGTAATTGGAGACTCTGAATTAATTCAATCCGTGAGTGTGTTCATGCGGTGAGTTGAAGACAAGACAGGTTGCTCTAGTTATGCATAAAATATGTTTAAGATGAACAGAAAATGTGGCGTTAAAGCCTCAGAAGAAGCAATGCGCGCACTGCGAGCCTTTATAACTTGCAAATTGCAACAATCCCAGTTCCTTTCCCAGAGCATATCTCCCACCTTATTTCAATGCAGACTACAGGAAACAGAATATACATGAAGCAAGGATCACTGGTATAAATGAGGAGTAGTCTCTTCGGCCACAGGTATCCTGATGCTTTGGATAAGACATCCTTTCTCAGTTTCTTGGTCTAAGATCTACCACGTCACGGCACAAAACAAGTTCTATTAATATTCAATGATAAAGTGCTGTCTGTAAATGAATTTATACTCGCAAGGACCTAGAAGAGATTCACCTAAGAAGTAGAAGAGCTGCTAGCAGTATCACGCCTCTGCTGCGATGCTGATGATCCAACATAAATAGGTGGTGTGTGGTATATTCTTTGCCAATCCACTCCCTTGCTCATCTCACACCGTTTCTCGAGTTCAGGACCACTGTTGGAGTGCACAGAGAAGTTGGAGACCTTCCCACAAAGACTTGATATTATAGCAATCTGGGATTGTCAAAGATCGAAGTGATTCCAGGTTCTCCACTCATGTTGGCAATTCCATTAGTTTTGTTCATAAGCTTATGATGGTCAAACTTTTAAGTGCAGAGAGATGTTGCAGGCCATTTCGCAGAGAAGCCAGATATGAACAATACATAATAGATAGGCGCTCAAGGGCTGTGGCAAAGTTAAGCTTTGACAATTCTCAATAGAGAGTGATCGGAGCGAGCTCATTCCTTCTAGGATTTCCTTTGGCAAGGAGGCTAAACTAGGACACTCAATAATCTCCAAAATCTCTAGAGATGTTAACCTTGTCAATCCACGTGGCAAAGTGTCCAGCTCCTAACACCAACCAATTCTTAACGACTTCAAATTTCTGAGTTTTCCGAAGTTCTCAGGCACTGAGTTACGCCTGCGACGAGAGAATTGTCAAAGATAGAAGTGAATTGTTTTCGAACAGTGCTTTTGGCACGGAAGTAACCACGGGAATTTCTCAATAAGAGCGGTTGTAGCTGACGTGTGCGTTGATACTGAGAAGTTCAGTCTCCGAAGAGATCACGCACTAACTGGAACTGGCATTTGAAAACACGAGAAAACCTGTGTTATTAAAAAATTTTAATTTTTTTAAACTAATTTTTTATATTTTAAATTATTTTGATACACTAGAAATAATTTTTTAAAAATACAAAAAATATTATTTTAATATAAAAAATAATTACAATCATACTCACAAACAATAAAGTGATTTGCAAGAAATCATGAAAAATTCCATTTTTTTTGTGTTTTACAAATATAAATAAGCAAAAGACAAGTCAAATTTCTAGCACAATTTAAAATCCCATAAGCAAAATACATTTCTAGCCCGAACGAAGATGACATAATTGAAGGATGTTATATATATATATATATATATATATATATAAGTAAGTCTTAAATATCATTAGAAAACCACTTCATACACAACATGCTCCATTTCGATTAAACCTAAATAAAACGACTTGAATCGTTGATATTAACCGAGGCATAATATATGTTACGAGATGTATTTAGCTTAGCCTCGTTTTATTCCTTTCAGTTTCACTCTCTCCAATCTGAAAGCACCCAACTAGTAATTAGGACCAGCTGCAAGAATCTCCTCGGTCAGCATGCTGTTCTTTCCAATCTTATAATTTGTGAACACCGCGAAATTATTCTTGAAAAGACCAGCCAGCTTCAACTGGGTATCCTTGTATGCATTCTTGTCCGTCCACTACAAGTAAAATTACATGCATTAATGGAAGGCACATATTTGAAGGGTTAAGAAATAAGTTGAGAAATAGGATAAAGACAGCCAACATACAGTGTTGACAGGATCCAAGATCTCTGAAGGCACGCCCTCAATCTCAGTTGGGATTTCGAGACCAAAAACTTCAGTCTTTTTATAGCTAGCATTCAAAAGGCTACCGGAGTGGATTGCATCGATGATCCTCCGAGTGTATGCCAACTTGATACGTTTTCCGGATCCATAACTGCCAACACTTGGAAAATTATCCACTGAACCGAAATGTGTGATATATAAAATGTGTCGATTGTCAAGCAGCATACCTTCCACCTGACCAACCGGTATTGACAAGCCATCCTGTAGCCCCATGTTTCTGCATCTTTTCAGACAGCATGGCCGCATACTTGGTAGGATGCATCATTATAAATGCTGCACCAAAGCAGGCTGAAAATGTTGCCTGTGGCTCCTTAATACCATCCTCTGTCCCGGCTACCTGTTTAGGAGTTGAGATAATTACTAATCAAGTCTCTCTATTGAACCAAGAGTCTAATTGACCTTGTCAAGTTGAAGGGGGAAGTAGAACATCTATTACAGATCAATCTGGGATCGGATTGAAGATGGGACAAGTTTATGATTACCAGAGCTGTATAACCACTGATAAAGTGATACATGGTCTGTGCCAAGCTCAGCTTGCTCACAGGTGGGAGCACGCCAAATGCATCACATGCCAGTAAAATGATGTTCTTCGGATGGGGACCAACGCACGGTATCCTAGCATTTGGAATGTAATCAATAGGATATGCTGCTCGCGTGTTTTCTGCAACCAGAAAAACCAGCTTAGCATGTATCGAGGTGAGTTTGCAAGAAGAGCTGAGTTAGCAGCCCAATAGAGGAGATTTTTAATTTTACAAAAATCCTTTTGATATGCACGAACGAGTAGTATAGACATCTTATTTCAGCTCAATCAAATATACGTTGATTTATTATTACCTGTAACTGAGCTGTCCATGTAATCCACTTCTCGAGTATGCTCATCAAACACCACATTCTCCAAGACTACCAGATATAGGGAATATTCTTATTAGCTATAATCAGTACAACCAAAAGGAAATCACTAAAAAATGGAGAACAATATCATGTGCTTGCTGAAGTGAAGCGCTTCCACATCACAAGTTCTCATTTGATGCTATCCATATTAGAGAATAAAACTTGTTGGCATTTGCTCAAAACAAGGAATTGGAAGACGGATCAATATACATATATACATTACCAGTCCCAAACTTGATGGCATTCCAAATATCGGGCTCCTTCTCTCTCGAGAGATCAATGCACTTGGCATAGCAACCGCCTTCTATGTTTGACACACCATTCTCACTCCAGCAATGTTCGTCGTCTCCAATTAAATACCTATTATGATCTGTGGACAGAGTTGTCTTCCCGGTACCTGCGACAAACAAAACCAAAGGAAGAATTGTCAGCAACAATTTGTAATAGATACGAGTGTCATGTGGAGATCGTACGAGACACATATCAGTAGGCAGTTGATTGCTCCATGTTGCACGGTTAAGTTCCAAGTTAACTGTACCTGATAATCCAAAGAAGAGGGCAACATCCCCATCTTTCCCCATATTGCAGCCAGAGTGAAGGGAGAGGATTTGACGCTTAGGCATGAGATAATGCATTACCCCGAATAGACCCTTCTTCATTTCCCCAGCATATTGGGTGCCAAGGATGACCATCTCCTTCCTAGCAAGATTGATGTCTATGCTAGTAGAGGAAGTCATGTAATGGGTGTAACGGTTACATGGGAACTGTCCGGCGTTGTATATAGTGAAGTCCGGAGTCCCGAAGTTCTCTAGCTCTTCAGGAGTGGGTCGGATACACCTGTAACCCACCCAATTATCGAAAGTAAACTAAACTAACACATCATCGCTCGCATCTCTTGTCACACTTGCCTAACTTTTTTTAATAAGGGTGAACAATTGGAAGCAAATAATTTTGCACCGTCAATGCATTCTAAGCTAGGAACAGCTAACATGTCTAGGTAACAATGCATGGAAAATTACCTAAAATTCAAAGCATATGAAAGAAAGGGAGACAAATTGTTAAAATGACTAGGTAGTTTGTGCCTCATCACTTACATGTTGTGCATGAACAAGGAATGGTAAGCCCTGGCTGAAACTATACGAACTTTAATTCTGTGTTCAGGGTCCCAATTCAGGAACTGGTCGTTTACAAAGACCTGAAATGCAGGTGTACCATTGTCACTCTCACATCAGTTAACAAATCACCACAAAACGTAAAAGATGTTTTTTTTCTTGAAGGATGAAAAAACTACTGGATAGTCATATGTATTGCTGAGTACCTCAGATACAAATCAGATGACAGTCAAAATGTCAATCATTTATTTTTACCACGAATTAAGAAGCCTGGGATCATTTCTGTCCATGGAAAAACCTCAAAGTAGAAGACAGTACAGCAAAAACAGTTACATCAGAGGACCCTTCATGCCAATTATATTTCTGTTGTATATTTTCTAAGTGACTGCTTGAGAGTTACTCGATTGAATTATCAACTATCAAGCCTTCGTGTTCCAAACTAGTTGTTACGTTTATACTACCAATTCCTTGGCAGAAACAAATAGACATGAACCAAAGTAGCACAGCTTGACAAGTTCAATCAGTACAGAGGAGCATGCAAAAGACCCTCAAATGTCCTGAAGGAAAGAACTTTGGATTAAGATGTAAGACCTCGTGCATTGAATATCATTTAGAATCTAGTGCTTGTTAGTTATAACCACTCATCAGCAACTCTTACTTTACATAGACACCACATTCAAATCAATCTTGTGGGATCTTCCACGACCAGCCTGTGGACACCAGTCGTGGAAGTGAAAAGGCCTGGATTAGCCACACCAGACAAAAAAAAAAATCAAAGCTCAAGTGTATCTTAGCACCCGGTCCCAACTCACACAAACCTTACAAGTTACACCCGGGGCCATGTCAAAAAGAAAACACGGACAAAAAGAGGGCACGACTGCTTGGTTCCTGTTAAGACGTCAAGGTTACGATTCAATTCCAAGACAGCCAGAAAGAAGGTTTGGGCAGTCTGCAGATCTCTAATCTGTAATCTTGGGACCCGGGAAGCATAAGATTCGTGCAAACATATAGAGACAGGCCAAGGCCATGCCGCTATATGGATTCTTTCTTAACTAGAGCTTGTGCTACGCAAAGCTCTCAGTTTTTTTTTTTTTTTTTGTTAACTTCTTAACGTAAAAAAAAGTTAGGCATTGTTATAGATTTTTCATGCAGCAAGAAAGTTTTTAATTATCTACTCAAAATATGATGCATTCATTTAAGAAAGTAAATCAGGGTTTATATTTGCCAAGAGATTTTAAAGGTACTTAAAGACCAAGTTGTAAAGTTAAAAACAAGCACAAAGATATATGATTATGTGCCGCTAAAAGCTTTTTAGTTTTTTTAACTTAATAATATGGAACTAATATTTTATATAAGAAAAGGAATACTTTAAATTCCATTAAAACAAAAATAATTTGTTAATAAAGGTCTTCCTTTTTCTTATTAATATCTTTAATTTTAAAAGCATAATAATTTTTTCTATATTATTTATTTAATAAAAATTAAAAGCATTCAAAAAACATACCCAAAAAAATCAGGTCTATTTAAAATAAATATGAAAGAGATACCTCTCTAACTAAAATTTCTTATGTCTCATTAGCGTGTCTTTTTCTTTTTATTTTTCTGAACATTTAACTATAATATTTGTTTCTTTGACAACATTGTATTATTATTTCAAAAAAAAATTAATTAAAAAAAACACACCCTAATAATTTTAATATGAGTACATTAAAAAACTATAATAATAAAACAATGCTCGTGCTTTGTCGTGGAAAGTTCTTTGAAAGTATTATTAAAGGTAGCTAGCTATTCAAATCCTAATTTAGTTTAAATTTTAAATTAAATTATTTAATAGTTGATTTAATATGATTCGGTTTACTAGATCTAAAATATAAACAATTTTTTTAAAAAAAAAATTACAAATCCACGGAATTTTCATTAGGTGTCACAGTGTTTTAGTGATGTCATTTACTTTTTCTTTTTCAAGAGACAAAAAAGAAATGGGCCATATGCAACACTATGAAGCTTCTATTATCATTATTGTGGATTACAATATTTAATGTTTATTTGAGAATGTAGTTTTGTTTGTTTTTTAAAGTGTTTTTTATATTAAAATATATTAAAATAATTTTTTTATTTTTTTAAAAATTTATTTTTGAGATCAGTATCAAAACAATCTAATATATATATAAATTATTTTTAACCAAAAAAAATTAAAAACAATCCAATATATATATAAATTATTTTTAACCAAAAAAATTAATTTTTTTTAAAATACAAGTTAGCTCACGCTCTTACATACAAAAGAGAGCTGTTATGGCTGTGGCAAGCAAATATTATTTTTTTAAAAAAATTAAATTTACTAACGAAGACGTAGAAAGAAATGGCCATATATGTGAGATTAGACTAAAATTAATTACTAATTAGTTACTGGTTAATACTGTATTGTATAATGTTTCAGTTGTTATTGGCAGCAAGGTAGGACGTGTCTCCCATGAAATAAGAAACCATCTAAACAATATGGACCAATGCAAAGTTGTGACTGACAAGCGTTTGAAAATGCTGTTTAACCTGTATTTTTAAAAAATTAAAATTTTTTTTTAAATTTAATATGGTTTATATATTTTGAATCGTTTTGATGTACTGATGTCAAAAATAATTTTTAAAAAATAAAAAAATATTATTGACATGTATTTTAACACGAAAAGTTATTTGAAAAACACAAGCAACCACACTGCCAAACACGCTTAAATTTTTAATAAGTCGAGCAGGGGCTAATTACTTAAAGCCGCGTTTGTTATTGTCATAATTATTGATTTTTAAAGTTTTTTTTATTTGTAAATGTATTAAAAATATATTTTTTATTTTTTTAAATTTTTTTTATACCATTATCTAAAAATATATAAAATAATAATTATATATATATATATAAAAAATTGCAAAAAGAAAACATTTGGGCCGCTTTTTCAATCGCTAGAGAGAGGCTTAAGCTCTAGCAAGTGACAAATAATTAGACTTGTTTTTTACAGATGGATTAATTTGAATAACCATAAAAGCAAAGGGAGCTCAACTTTAAGCGATCAATTATCAATATATATACCTTGTCCAGCGAGTTCAAATAATCGACAGCTCTTTCTCTGTTAACCATGAAAGTATGTTCATCCATTTCAATATTAGGTGAGCCCCTGCAAAAAGGAAATTAGTGAATCAGAATTAAGGACTAAACTAATGTAAAGGGATCTAGATAATCAATTAATAGCAGCAAAAAATTGATTAGAAGAGACTTACTTTCCCCACCAAAGATCATCCTCGGTGGTTTCATCCCTGACAACACGTTTATCTCTTGGTGACCTGCCTGTTTTTGCCCCGGAAAGTGTAGCTAAGGCGCCAGATGATGCTATGAATGAACCTTTCTCGTACTTAATTGCTTGTTCATAGAGTTCTGCACCACATTAATTCAATGATGTTAAACTTAATACATCTTCTAAGCCACGGGGACACGGTTCATACAGACAGTCTGATAAATTCGTCCAAGGAGCATGCAAGAGAGAGTGGAAATAATTAGACAAGGTGAAATCTCGAGGAAGGTTTGATTAATTATACCAGCAGGAGAAAGATTGTGGAGGTAATGGGTAAACTTGAGAGAACTGTCAGTAGCGCTGATGGTGGGCGTATAATGATGATGATGTGCAATTTGTAGCCCCTCTCCCTTCCTTGCCGGGTCCCCTTTCACTAACTTTGGCCCTGTCTCTCTCATCAGCGATGCCAAGGAAGCACTGTAAAAAGCAGCAACATAAAAAAGAAATCATAAAGAATTGACCACAGAGTAACCAAATCGTAATTAATTTCTGACTACTATAATCTGATCACCTGATGGACTGGAGTTGCTGTTTCTGGCGTTCTTCTTCAGAGATAGCATTGAAAGCACCCTGAGCTCCCTTGATGGGAGTGGTGGGTGCTGATTTTTTCCTCTGTAGAGAATGGAGTTCATCGATCGTTTTGGCTTTCACTGGTGTTCCACTGTCATCATGACACACGTCGTTTGCCTTCTTGTTATGATCTTGTGTCTGGATTTTAGGCAGCCCTTTCCGTGCAGTACTCCTAGGAGTATTGCTAGCAAAGCTAAACTCTCCATTGTCAGGTGCCTTGTTGTCCATCTTCTTCTTCTTCTTCTTCTTCTTCTTCTATATGCGATCTGCAAAAAGTCACAGCTTTAAGATTTTATGCTATAATTGAATATTGAATACCCCTTGCACATGGAACAAGAAGTTTCGAGCTGAAAAACTAACTGATCAGATAAGAACGAAAAAGAAAACATTGAAATGCTAAAAATTAGTTGACAAGGATAAGGATGATGGCAGAGAAATTTCTTGAAACAAACAGAGGAAGGAAGGAAATTGTCGCTCACATACAGGTACCAAGTGTCAGATTTTTTTGTTTCCACCGCAAAGTGGAAGAGGCGGGATCCAAGCAAGTATGATCTCCAAATGCACTGGCTAATCCTCTTATAAAAGGCCAACTGGACCAGGGTTTAGTTAACCATAGTTAAGTTTATGCTGCTATAGCGACTAATGAACTGGAAAAATCCAAAGCCGAATTAAAACCAAAACCCTATGCAAGGGCGTGCTGTGAGCATGGTTATGGGTGTTTGGAAGCTGTCATGAAAATGACATCTGGTCACACACGTCTTCCTTGTAAAGCACTGAAATCAGTCCTATCATGGATGTTAAACACTGGCCACATGAGAATGTGGCTATGATTGTTGGACGGAGAAATTTTACAGGGTTTTAATATTGTAATTGCCAAATAATATTCATATCATGCAAAATTAATTTTATTTCATATATTTGTGTTGAAAATATTTGAGAATGCGTTAACTATTATTTTTTAAAATATTTTTTTATTTGAAATAAATTAAAATAATATATATTTTTATTTTTAAAAAATTAATTTTGATACCAGCACATTAAAATAATAAATTTAATTTTTTAAAAAAAACACGGTTTCGACCGTGTTTTTAAAAAACTTTTTTAGCTTAAGAATTTATCAAGGCATACGTATTCATCTAAATTTTAAAGGTTGAGATTTTATGAATTTTAAGATGAATGACTTATTTTCAATTAAATTTGAAAGAAAAACTTAATTCTTACATGCAAGAACTTTCCCAGAAAATATTAATCCCCTGGGTGTGCTTTTTTGATCTGCACACGCGACGGATATAAACTAATCAGAAGCCTTGCGTGAACGAGCGGATGATGTGAAACGATCATATGATTTAAATCACTAAATATCAGCATGACTTGGAAACTCAATTAATCAAATAAACTCAATTAATCATATTATATACGAGAAGTGATTCACTCAATTGCGTAAGCTGCGGATAAAATGGACATAGACTTCTAATAAATATTTTTAAATATTAATTGATGGCTTGCTCAGAACATGTCAACCCCTTGATTTCTGCCCTCTCAGGACCTCCTCTCCTTACTTTATAAAAACTCTAAATAAAAAGCTATCTACCTGACCATACGTGCGTACACTGGCGCAGATGAATTTTGATTTTTTTTTAGATATTATTTTGTATTATAATAATTATTATTTTTATTTTTAAATATATTAAAATAATATTTTTTATTTTTAATATTAGAAAAACGATTTAAATTTTTTTTTTTAAAAAAAAAGGGCGCTTGTTACTGTCGAAGACTGAAAGAGCCACCGTCAACGCCGCATCACATCTGGTATTCAACGAGTGGTCAGGCCCACTGAGTTTCAGCCCACCTACTATTCTTCTATTTTCTTTTTGTTTTTTTTTTTTCCTGTTTTTTTTGAAGTAGCGTTTTTCTTAAGTTAACCCTTTTTTTGCGATGACATAAAAAATATATTGATTTATTAATCAAATCAAGTTTTTAAAGATAAATTAAATTAAGCTATTTTTAATAAAATAAACAGACTTGGTTTAACTGTGATGTATCCTAAAATAGTCAATTTTTGTTTTGCTATAACGTGATGAAATTGATGTTCATATCTTGTGATAATAGACGTACCTGGTTTTCCGTTTTTCAATTAAAAAAATCTCTGTAGTTTTCAATGAAAAAGAAATAATAACTAATGTTCAAGGTTCTAATGCACTAATAAAAGGTTGATTGAGAATTTGATAAAAATTATATTTTAAAGTGTGTTTTATTTAGAAATACATTAAAATAATATATATTTTGTATTTTAAAAAATTTATTTTTAACAACAATATATTAACATAATATAAAATTAAAAAGTTATTATTTTTTAAAATATATATAATACAATCACAACACTAAACACCGTCTAAATCGAGGAAAGCCACCTGACAAGAACCCGGAGACAACACACATTAGTTTCAGTGTCTGATGATTAGAGTGTGTTTGGTATTGCTGTAGCTGTTATGGTTGTGGTTTGAACAAAATTGTTTTATAAAAAATACTTTTAGTTGAGGTTGGTTTGAAAAAATAGATGTTTGGTTGAAACTATGATTGAAATTGAGGTTGAACAAAAAGTAGTTTAATGTGTTTGGTTAGGAATACTTTTGAAATTGAGATTATAAAATAATTTTAAAAAATATATATTCATATTGATGGTTTTTATTTTAAATATTGTAGATTTAACTATTGCTATTACATCATGAAATAAATAATACTTTATATAAAATATTTTTTATTGTTTCATTAAACTATCCACAATTCCATCACATATGAAATATATCCGATAAAGACTACAGTTTTCATAAATTTCTTAAGAGCGCAGCAACATCAGGTAAAATATAATCAGGAACAAAATTGAGATTGCGATCAAATTCTATAAATGCGGCGTTATCAAGCGATTTCCGTCTAATTTATGTAGTCATTAAATAATGTTTAACACTAGTTTTTCGAATAAAACATAATTAAAAATAAAAATATATTTTTTTATTTTGTTGGATCGGACCCGGTTCAATACATTTTTAGCGTTGATAAACCTAGCCGACCTGAGTTTTATATCTAACTAGATAAAAATTAATCAATTAAACAGGTTAATTTATGAATCAATTAAAATTAGAATAAACCTAAATTTAATTTTAAAAAAATTAAACCAAAACTTTATATTTTAAATTAATTTGAGTTAATTCATCAAACTTGTAACTTTAATACTGGGTTATAACTATAATAACAAGTTATGTAACTTTTGCATTAATTGTTTTTAATAAAAAATCATGTTATTATAAATAAAATCATGTTTATATTAAATATTACTGTTTATGCTAAATATGGCAGATGATAAAAATTTGTTATTAATTTACGATGTAGAATTATTTCTATTTTTTGGATATAATTATTTTATAAAATAATGATATAAGTAATAAATACAAATAAATCTTACTCATAATAATTAAAAAAAAATATCAAGTATTTTGAACTTTTATGTGCTGGTTCAAGCTTTCAGCAACAAAATCATTGTATTGCATTAATTTTCAAACATGAACAATGAAACATCTCCATTGTTCATCCATTTTCCCATCACAAAAAGCTTAGTTGCTTCTTGTAACATGTGGCTGTGCCACAATAAATGGTGGGATCCATCATTAAAAAATGATGGTAAGAGCATAACCAAACATAAAAATTGTGGCTGCCGATGAACCTCACTCGTAATTACAATACCAAACAGCCACTAAAACAAAACTAGAAAATGTTAAATAAAACTTATTTTTGCTGATCAAATAGACCAGGTTATGTCTTTTTTTTCAGGGAAGAAAAATTTACGGGAACGTGTCTGGTCATTATGACATTAAATAACATGGAGTAATCTGTGTTATCTTTGTGTGTTTTATATTGTGGTATGAGGTATTTGTTTAAAGTGATTTCTATTTAAAAATATTTTTTATTTTTAATATTAAAATTATAAAAATTACAAAAAAATATTAATTTAATATTTTTTATTAAACACTTTTAAAACATAATCACACACAATTTCAAACCAAATCAAACAGTTTTAAACTACAAAGTATAGCATGCAAACATGGAGGTTTATTTTAACCCTTCGCTGATGGTGATTTGCCACACACACCGGAAGCAATTCCAAGGGAGGCCGAAGGGGTTCAAAGGTTGAAAATTTTCATCTTAGTACCTGTCCTGAGATTCTGGAAATATTAGAAATAATTTTTTAAAATGTTTTTTATTTTAAAAAATATTATATATTTTTTGAAATTTATTTTTTAAATTAACATATTAAAATAATATAAAAATACCAAAAACTTAATTTAAAACTTAAAAATTAAAAAAATAGAAACATAATAGACCACAAAACCAAACAAGCTCCCCTAAAAATTTAATTTTTCTATTCTTCTTAGTCAAACGAGATTTGTTTTATTTTTAATTTGTAGGTTTTAGACTTTTAAGTACCGCACAGCTGCCGCAAGTGAACAGTTAATTAATTAAGGTCAAAGAGAGGTTCCGAGTAGTCAGTACCTTACCACGTATAGGTCCTCTTACTGGGTCGGGGGCTGGTTGTTAAACGAATGATTTATTTAATCGAAGTCAGACATGTATCTGTCCTAGTTATGAAGCCACCACTTCGGTTTTGGATAGGCTTAACTCTAGCAATCCACGTCGGATCCACACACATTCTTGCTGCTCGTCCTTTGACTCCTGAGTCCTGCCAGCATTAACCACTTAATTAATTGATTACGTAGGTGTTTCTCTTAATTGGAGTTTTTTTTGGCACAGCGTACCCAAAAAAACCCGGATTTCCCTGTTTTTAGCAGTTTTTTTTTTAAAAAAATTTAATTAGTTTTGGGATGAGTGTGTTGAACATAATTGTGGTGATGACGACGAGGACACTAGACGGAGCAATTTTCTTACACGTTCGTTGTCTTTAAATAAAAAAAGGATTGTCGTGAGGATGTATATCTATATACTAGATCAGTGGTTTGAACCCATTTTTTCTCACTGTAAAAGGAATGTTGAGATGATATTAATGTTTTTAAATAGGTAAAAACAAAATAATTAAGACATGAGTCATTAACTCAACTCGATTTAGCAAGCACAATTAATTTAATTATATAACTTTTTTTTTTAAATAACAGCATTAAATAAACTACTGAATCAAGAAATATACATAATGATCAACTAAAAAATGAACCCTTGTCAATATGGAAAAGAAACTTACTGTCAATGTTTGATAATAAAATAAAAATTAAATGAGAATATAATAACCTTCTAAGAAATAAAATGAAAAACACTTGAATTTTAATTATAGTCAAATCAAATGTTTAGGAACAAAAATAAAAATAAATCAATTTAAAAAATAAAAAAAACAATGTTAGGACAACGTATAATTTTGGCTGCCCTTCTTGATTTTTAAGGAGAGGAGAGAGAATAGTGGAAGGAAAAGAAAAAATATCTGCTAAAGCCCAATCACAACCTCTATTAACATGCTTTGAACCACTAGGGAGAGTATAATGAGTGGCTTTTAATGCCACCATAAAAGTCATTGTTTGGTCAATGGTGTACACCTCATATGACATCCGAACATCTCAAGTACCTTGCATAAACTTGTTTTCTCTATATGTTTATTCTAATTCCTATACTTATCCTGATTTTAATTTGGTCTTTTAATATTTAATTGTTTAAAATTAATTGATTTTTATTTTATTTTATTTTGTTAAACTAAGTATTGAAATTTTTTCTTGATACTGCAAGATACTCATATAAAAAAACTAAAACAAACTATTAAGTAAATTTTAAATAAAATCAATATAAAAAGATTAAATTAAAAAAAATAAGAGACTAGAATAAATAAATCAAAACATAAATTTCTTCCCTGTGAATCATTTCTTGATATTGGCAAACAAAGGCATCAAATACTTCTTCAAAATTCGATCTTGAAGCACTAATTATTTTAAAACAATTAAAAAAAAGGAAATCATTGTTTGAACGTCCGATGAATGTCCTCACAAGCTACAGTGTTTTTATTAGTTTTTTTTCTATAATGTAAGAGAAGATAGAAATGGATCGTGAAAAAAAGAAAAAGGAAAGGAAGTTCAGAGGACGGGCTACATGAAATTTCTCTCCAATGTTTTCCCGAGTTAAAGTTGATTGGATTTGCCCTAACATCAAATCGTGTGGACCCACGGAGAAAACTGAACGTCTCTCTCCTTTTAACGTGGGCCAAGATCCGGCCCATAATCATTCCAGATAGTTGTTTTAAGTTCAGTGCACGAGGCCCTGTTACTGAGAGGATAGAAGAAAAAATTAGTCAAGGCTTGATAATGAATTGGTCTGAAACAGGCCCAATAATACTGGTCTTTAAAGTTTCTTTAGACGATCCACCATGCCCAACTGGTCACACCAGATTGGGCACATTCCAATACAGTCACGAGCTACAAACCGGCAAGGCCCAAGCATGAGTTAAACTTCAAGGCTACTCCAAAAGAGAGTTCAATCATGGCACGACGCGATTTGACACAGGAACAATAATTTGGAGCTATTATAAGAGACCATTTGTTTTTTATTTTAAAAATGTTTTTCAATTTAATTTATTTTTTTGATATTTTCATGTTATTTTAATACGTTGATGTCAAAAATAAATTTTAAAAAATTATTTTTAAATAAAATAATATTTTAAAAAATAATCGCTATTATTAATCAGAATTTAAATAACGGATATAAATTGTTAAAAGAAAGTTAGCATAAAAGTAAGATAACGCCAGCATATTGAATCTTGATGTTCACTTTTTAATCCACCCACAATTTTCAATTAAATAGTGCGAAGAACAATTGGCACGAGTCCAGCGATTTAAACATCTGTACCGCTTGGAGGTTGAGATCCAACGGCAACGAGCGTCGAACAATGTGCAAATAACTGTCATTTTAATGTTAAGTTAAATTTTGGTCATCTTTTGACGGGTTTAATTAATATTATAGTAATGATTGTTTTTTAAGTTTAAAAATATATTAAAGTAATATATTTTTTATTTTTTAAAATTTATTTCTAACATAAAAAAGATCTAAAAACAAAATAAAATAATTTTAAATAAAATCTATATTTTTTTTGACAACGTGGCTCATGCGGCCAGAACAAACGCGCCTTGTAGTTTGTAGTTAGTTGAAAGTAACCTTCCCCGGAGTGGGAAAAAAGACGTCCAGAATTAATTGGTTAATTAAAAAATAAATAAATAGGACGGCCCCTGGAGCTGGCAACAAGTATCTTGGAATGCACCCTAATCAAATACTAAAAATGAAAAGAACATGAATTCAAGCTAAAAATTGCCCTAAAAAGGGTACGATCTGTTGTTGTTGGCTGGTGTTTTTTAATCTGTAAATAGCAATGTAGGTGGAATTCCTCTAAAATTGAAACCGAAGAAACATAATAATGGAGCTCAAGATTTTAAATTAATTATCACATGATCAAATCTCAGCTTTACTCCAAGACTATGCTGCACTGTATTGCTCCTCAAGTTCTGAATCAGCTGGCTTGAAATCGGTTTTTAATTGTCTGTTTGTTTTTTTTTTAAATTTTAAATTATTTTAATGTATTGATATTAAAAATAATTTTAAAAAAATAAAAAAATATATTATTCTAATATATTTCTAAATAAAATAAACACAATTACCAGCCCTCTAAGTTGAGCAACTTGCTATGTTATTTTTTGGTGAATAAAATTACTCATTAGCTATAGCCCCGCCCCCGCTCATATCCTGAAACGTGAGCGTAGCTACTCCACGATTTTCACATCAAAAGTTGTGGCAAGCAGAGAACCAGAATCTTAGAAAGCAATATCATTCACAGCTTGAAGGCCCACCTCTTCTCACCTTATCTCTTTCCTGGGTGTGCTGCCCTATATCCCTCTCTTCTGAAGAAGAAATGGCGGCCAGGAAGGCCTAGCTTGACCATTGGATCCACAAGTGCATTTAGTAATCGAATGGACTGCAGGCTGCTACGATGCAAGTCATGTGTCCGGCTAACTTGAGAGCAAAGGACAAGAACAAGCATGGCTTCGATTTTCTTCGTGGTATATACCGCTTCTTGTTAAAGAACAGCAAGAGATGCCAATTTCACGTCCATGTAGATCATAATGAGCGTGTAAATATCTGAATAAATTCCTGATTTTCCAGAAAGAATGACAGTTTGATTTGATCCGGTTTAATAAACTCAATTAATTCAATAACATGAATAAAAACAGACATGATAATTATTATCTATAAAAAATAATTGTCAATATTATGTTTGGAAGGAGTAGAAAGAAAAGCCCGATGAAAACTCATCATCGCTCCACTATAGACACCACCCAACTATTAGAAAGAGCTTATTAGAATAGCTATGATGTCATTGAGAAAGGCTTCACGATGACATCAAATGAGGTTATATGGGCTGTTAGAACAACAACTTGGAAAGCAAACCAAATAAAATATTATGGAAGGAGGAGCATCTCAAATTTATATTTAATCAAATAATTTTATTTAATTCAAAAATAAAAACAAATTTTTTTTCTAAAACAACTAAATTTAACAAATAAAAAAACCAGGAACAACTCGGATGAATTTAAAATTAGTGAGAAATCCTATAGAATGCAAGATAGAAAGAAAAAAAAACCAAACTCATACGAATCTCCAAACCTGAGTTAATATTCTAAATTTATATTTTTTGAAATTCTAAATTTGAGTCCAATTAAAAAGTCTAATTCCTAATACATTTTATATTAAATGATAAAAAAAATATTAATTTTTTTTTAAAAAATCTCAAAGTAAATAATTCATTTTTAAAAAACTTGTTTTCTATAAAAAAATAATTTTTTTTTAAAAAAATACTTTCTAGCATTCAATCTCTTAATATTAAATGTTAAGGATTAGCAATTTAGAAGAATGGTGGCCAAAACTGAACCCGGGGAATAGCACTGGGTCATGTCTTTTGGGAAGGTGACCTGGACTCTCTTCCAAACCCATATAGATACAAGCAGAGTTGGCAAGGCTTGTTTTGCCCGAACCCACCATCATATACATGTCTGGTTAAATTGCTGAGGAAGTAAAAAGAGAGAAGCAAATTACAAGGCGATAAAATGTCCCGTATCATTTATAAATGGGAGAATATGACTCTCTTTTTTGTTTTTTTTCTCAAAGTGTTGAAATTAAAATGAATCCAAATATAATAAATTATGTTACTTAAGTTAATTTAATATATTTTTATTAATATAAATATTCAAGTTAGCTTGGATTAGATATATCTTAACTAATCTCGTAAATCTATTATATAAATTTTCAATCATTATTATATTAACAATTACAGGATAATACCAGTTTAGTAACTTTTTCTTTCTATTTTAACGGGAGAGAGAGAGAGCGCGCGGGGGAGTGTGGATAGAATAGAAGAAATACACAGCACAACATCCGCCAATCAGAATTCAGAAAATCACACAGACCAAATCAACAAATCCTCCACTTCACATCTCCAAAACCCCCCCCTAGCCTCTCTCATCAAGGAGCAAAAGTCAATAATTTTGCTACGAAGCCTGCCACACTCCACTAACCTTTTACATCCAAATAAAAAAAAGGAAGCCAGGCCAGACCAACAACCACACGTCCCCCCCCTCCATCTCCACAAACTCGCAACAAGTAAAACCCCTGTCTGAAATCGTCTCCTAACGCTGAATGGCTGTTGCGAGTGGATTTGCGACAACTATTTCGGGTGCCAAAATGGAGACATTGCTATCGTTGAATTCTTCTTCTTATTCTACATCATCTGTATCCTTTGTTTTGCCACAGGATATGCGGGTTTCTTGCAAACCCCCTAGAAATAATTATAGGAGAAGAGTCTTGCTGAATAATAAAGGAGGGGGGGTGAGATGCGAGGTTTCTACTGCTTCGAATGATGTTGCTCTTGCTGCTGAAATTGACCCGGCTAGAGTCTCTAGCATGTCTGCTCTTGAACAGCTCAAGACCTCTGCTGTTGACAGTGAGTTGTTTTTCTTACTCTTGAATTTTTTTTCCAGATTCCGTTGTTTTTACTGATTTCTGGGTTTCTATCCCGATTCTCAATTCTAGCCTTCTCAACCGTGAATGAGTTGCTTAATTGTAATTTAGATCGCTATCTAAATCAAAATTGCGTGGTCTTTGTGTGTGGTTTTACATTTTATAACATGCGAGTGCGTAGCAGGGTTCTGAGATTATTTTTTAAAAATTCCAGTGGCAAACTAAAATATATACCTTAATCATGTATTTGGATTCTGAGATTCACAATCAGCGTTTAACCTTTTTGCATCTTAGGATGCAACAAAGGAAATATCGGTTTGGGTTTCAGCATTTTCCATAGAGGGTATAATCATCAAGTTTTTGTGGTGTTATTGCATTGCTGATGGTCTCTTTGTTGATTTCCACCAGGATATACAAAAGAGAGGGCTAGCATCGTTGTAATTGGGCTTAGTATTCACACCGCACCAGTTGAAATGCGCGAAAAGCTTGCCATTCCAGAAGCTGAATGGCCCCGAGCTATTGGGGAGCTTTGTGGTTTGAATCACATAGAAGAAGCCGCTGTGCTTAGCACTTGCAATAGAATGGAAATATATGTTGTCGCCCTATCTCAGCATCGCGGGGTCAAAGAAGTGACTGAATGGATGTCAAAGGTGCTTTCTTGTTCCTGTACTTGGTTTATCATGGAATTTAAGAGAACCTTCATTTTTACAGTCCTATTTACTCCATCAGTGCGTAGGAAGAGAGTTTTTCTTCCTATAAAGAAAATGCAGGATTAGACTTGCCATTATAAGTTAATAAGAGGTGGTCTAGCTAGACGACCTTGAGCGATTAAAACTGTCTATGCTATCACCAAGTTTACTGCCATTGAATGATTCGGATTTTTCTGTCCTGATTTTGCTTTAATATACGTGGCATGTGAGCTTCTCATGCTTTCTCAGGTCTTGTTTTTTCTAAAATGGCATTTAGTTGTTAAAATATTATTTCTCTTCTTTTCAGACAAGTGGTGTCCCTGTTTCTGAAATTTGTGAACACCGGTTTTTGCTGTACAATAATGATGCTACACAGCATCTGTTTGAAGTATCTGCTGGTCTTGACTCGCTTGTTCTTGGAGAAGGTCAGATTCTTGCTCAAGTTAAACAAGTTGTCAAAGTTGGCCAAGGGGTTGTTGGTTTCGGGAGGAACATTAGTGGGCTGTTTAAGCATGCAATCACTGTTGGAAAGCGGGTTAGAACCGAGACAAATATCGCTGCTGGGGCTGTTTCCGTGAGCTCAGCTGCTGTTGAACTAGCTTTGATGAAGCTCCCTGAATCTTCTCATGCCAGTGCCAGAATGTTGGTAATTGGGGCAGGGAAGATGGGGAAGCTTGTCATTAAACACTTAGTAGCAAAAGGTTGCACAAAGATGGTAGTTGTAAACAGAACAGGGGATAGAGTTGCAGCCATCCGCGAGGAGTTGAAGGATGTTGAGATCATATACAAGCCCTTTCCAGATATGCTAACCTGCGCTGCTGAAGCTGATGTTGTTTTCACAAGCACATCATCAGAAACTCTGTTATTTGTGAGAGACGATGTTAAAGATCTTCCTCCTGTTGGTTCAGAAGTTGGGGGTTCGAGGCTATTTGTTGATATCTCTGTTCCCAGAAATGTGGGTTCATGTGTCAGCGACCTTGAAAATGTGCGAGTTTACAATGTTGATGACCTGAAGGAGGTTGTGGCTGCTAACAAAGAAGACCGCCTGCGAAAAGCAATGGAAGCTCAGGCAATCATTAATGAAGAATCAAAACAATTTGAAGCCTGGAGGGATTCACTGGAGACTGTTCCTACCATCAAGAAATTGAGGGCTTATGCTGAGAGAATCAGACTTGCAGAGCTGGAGAAATGCCTTTCAAAAATGGGTGATGATATCTCAAAGAAAACAAGGAGAGCAGTGGATGATCTTAGCCGTGGTATAGTGAACAAGCTCCTTCATGGTCCGATGCAGCACCTGAGATGTGATGGTAGTGACAGCCGGACTCTCAGCGAGACCCTTGAGAATATGCATGCTCTTAACAGAATGTTCAGCCTCGAGACAGAAGTGGCTGTTTTGGAACAAAAGATTCGAGCCAAACAAAGCCAGAAGTAAGTTCCAACATAAAATAGCTTGATGACACTTCATTAACCTCCGAATTGAATAAGAGGAAATCTTCCTCAACTTTCTGTGAATGCTGCCCCCAAGTGTAAACTTCACTTTTTTATGATTGAACTGTGATTCCCTTGAAGGAACACGTCCATTGATTTATTTGGTGCGATACACTGTTTTCAATTTGGAAATTGCTTCTTTTTCTTCTTTTTTTTGTATGCATCCAGAGTTACCAGTAGTATCATCTTTCTAGGATACAGTAGGGTGATATAGAGGTGAGCTTGATCCGTGTATCGATTTGTTGTAAGAGTTCATGGCATGTATCCGGTATACTCTTATCGTTGTAATTAAGTATATACTTATTTTAATATAAAGCTGCCTTTTACTAGTATCTCTTTCGCGTGCACGCCTGCATGATGCACGCACCCTTTTGTTTGTTTAGAAGGATGGAAAGGGTGAATGTGGAAGGAAGGGAAGGGAGAGGGTAATTATTATTCCATCAGCCAGTTTGGTTACCAAGGGAGAGGAAAAATGGGAGACGCCTGAATTGGGCAGACTGCAAATTACAGAATATGGAAGGATGGGAGGGATCCTTCCCTCGGGCCTCGCATGCACTTTGGAAAAAGCTCCTGTGGGCTTTGGCAACCATGAAGTCCCAATAACTTGACTGCTCTTGGTTTCTGTCAAAGAGGGACGCTGCTTCCTGTTTTTATCATCTCAGTGATCAAATGCTGCAAGGGATGGTGGTCATTAAGCATAACAGGAAAAAAAAAAATGAAGAATACATGCCAATGCTATTTGTGTTGCGGCTCCAAGTTTCAGACAGAAAATTCTCCATCATGGCACAATAATTGGTCACCAACCCAAGTGGTTGGATAAAAAGTAGGAGCTGTGTTTTGTTGTCCAACCAATGAGCTTGAGCTTGAGGGTTTCTTAAGTTTGGATTTACGATGAAAGGATAAGTTGATTGCAATCCCCGAAATGCAGAAGGAGCTGATGTGTCGCATGTTTGGCCTCTGCTGTATCGAGCCGAGCTATTTTGTGAAATTCAACATATCAAATTGTTTGACAATGAACTGTTGTGGTGTTCTGTTAGTAAAACCACTTCAATTAAAATTATCATTAAAGATATAATTTAAATTAAATATTTTCTTTGATAATTTAAACATTATTTTTCCAAAAGCTAAATGAGTTGTTTAAGATAATTCTTTATTTGAAAAATACACAAATATCATAAAGAGAAAAAAACAGTAAAAAAGAAACAATAATCAAAACATCACACAGTTATTTTTCAATTAATAATATCAATACAAACTGAGAACTCACCTTCTGATCGATTTTATAATTCTCCCTCTCTTTTTTCTTTTCTGTTAAAGTATTTGGTTATTGTTTTAAAATTAAAGAGACGGAGACAATAAAGATAAAGAAAACATGTTTATTAGCTTTTTATATTTTAAAAATATAAAAATTCATTCCAAAACTATTTTAAAATAAATTTATTTTGTGTCTCAACCTTCTTCTCTTCAATCAAACATGCTGAGCGACACATGTTTTTATCTTTTCTATACCTGTCCTGGGATTAAAAAAATTGAACCTATTAGACTGTGTTTGTTATAAGAGCAAAGAAGCAAAAAATTTAGTGGTGGGGTTTTAACCTTTTTTATATGTGTTTGATATAAACTAATTTTAGCCTTTAAAAGTTATGAAAGGCAGAAGTTCCCTCAAAATTGGGGTTAAGCCTTATTAAATCCCCCTTAACGTATTTCAACATTTTTTTTGCTTCTAACCCTATTTTAGAATGTGATTGTAGTTATTTTTCAAAATACTTTTCACTCAGAAATATATAAACTCAGAAATATATAAAGTAATGTTTTTTTATTTTTTAAAAATTATTTTTGATATCAGCATATTAAAATGATCTAAAAATATTAAAAAAATATTAATTTAAAAAAAAATTCAAATTTTTTCAAAAATATTTTTGAAATACAAAAACAAACAGGACCTCAATACAAGATACAAGTCGAAACAAATACAAAAATGCTTGAAGAACATGGACTATAAAAGAATATAAGTTTTTGATTGATTTATTGCTTGAAATGTATCATGAAAGGAAACACAAAGTTGAAGTTGGTTTTAAATCATGATATCTAGTCTATATAGCATAGTTTTTAGACCCGGCTTGGTGGCCCGTTTAAGATCTAGATTTCAGGTTTTGACCGGGTCATCGGATTGCCCGGATTAATTTTTTTGTTTTAAAAAAATCAAAAAAATATTGTTTCAGTAAAAAAAGCAAAAAATAATAGATTATAATTGGGCTTTAACCAGGTCTTGTCGAATCAACAGGATGATATAGATTTTTTCTTTACTTATTTTTTTTTTCAACTTAACCTGATTCCAATTCAAGATTCATTAGGAAACTATCATCTATATGAAAGTAGTTTAAAAGTATCAAAGTCGGAAGAAAAAATCAAATGAATCTAGGCTTTTTAACAACTATTTTGGTGGGCTTCGACCTCTTTTCTTTTTTTTTTTTTTTGGGGGGTGGGGGCGTAAATAGCGAATCTTGTGATATTTAAGTTAGTAAAACGAGGGAAGAACGTAATGTACGATAGGAAAGAAAAATAATAAAAATGCAAAAGAAAGATAATCATGACAATTTTGTGTGTGCGTGGCTATATGATGCAATTGTCTTCCATGATAGCTGATCCTTGAATATTTATATTCAGATCATATGAATTACTTATGGTGGCGAGTAGGGTTGCAAATCAACTTATAAGAGTAATCACAATAAATTATTGCATATTTATTCATTTACCACAATTTTATTTGTGTAAAATGAGATTTTTTTTAATATATTTATAATCTTTCTTACGTTGAGTCACTCTCATTCGTCACATATAATAAAAATTAAACATAATGAAGATATTAAACACACGGGGAATTTTTCTTTTCTTTAAAAAGTGAAGAATTTATTCAATTATAATGAAATTTTAATAGAATCTTTTCTATAAAGCATTACCTAAAATTTCATTTTAACTCAATACTTACATCACAATAACATTCAAACCACATGTGACTTAACCTTGAAAGGTGTAACTTGTCAGACTCTAGATTTGTTTTTTAGAAATTACCAGTTCGAGTTCTACAAATCTCATAATCACTAGAGGCTTACATGATCGTAAACTTCAGAACCCGTGAGATTAATCAATATTCATGCAAGTTGACCCAAACACTCACATTAAAAAAAAAAAAAAAACCATATTTGGCTCATACAACCAACATTCACGTAGAAATAGCCTCTGGGTCACCATTTCATTCTTGTTTACAAAATCTGATAGTGTTCTATTTCCAATGCCAGTAAATACATTACATTGGATTGTTTTACAGCTTTGAGAGGGTAAAACTAAAAATTATGGTATGACACGTGTACGTTGCTTAAAGATTATTTTCTATTTGTACTGTCTATTACCCTCCTCCGGTTTCCTAATCTCTAGTTTCGCCCAATAATGCTATCGGTGCGCATCCAACTAGAGTTGACTGCACAAAATGCCTTCGTTGTCAAAGTAACTTCGCACGAGTTTATCCATCGCTAAATTTTTCACTGCTAGGACAAGCTGTTTATACGGCCATGTTTGTTTTTGTATTATAAAAATATATTCAAAAAAATTTAAAATTTAAAATTTTGTTATTTTTTTATTTTAAATTAATATTATTTTAATGCATTAATATTAAAAATAATTTTTTTAAAATAAAAAAATATTATTTTAATATATTTATAAATAAAAAACATTTTAAAAAATAACCACAATTATATTCTCAAACAGCATCTACATCTGCGAAGAGAATCCAAAGTGTGTGGTGTGCGGCAGAGACCAACGATAAGATTTGCAAAAATTGTATCATTAACAGTCGTTTTATTATTTTGCTGGTTTATAATAATTGTGCAATGTTACAGGACACTTTTCAAGATATATTTTTATTTAATTGTATATATATTCATAAAAAATATACATTCATAAAAAATATGAATGAGATTATGGAGGAAAAGTGTGTTTTTGTACTCAAAATATTCATTTGAATTAAAGAGTAAATAATGTATCTTTTATATACAAAAAAAATATTTCTTATTCATATATTTCTTTTTTGTCTTCACAAAAGAAATTATCAGAAAAAATATTTTTTAAATAAAAACTTATTATGTTATTGAAAGTAATTTTTGATTTGAAAATAAAAAAAATCATGATCTATAATTTTTATGCACTTATATGAAAAACAAATATAAGATTAATAAACATGAAAAGATTATATAAAGAAATTTAAACTACAAAAATAAAAAAATAAATATTTTATTCTTATTAATGAGCAAAAATTTTCAAAATATCTAAATATTAGATTAATACGTAATTATTTATAAAGTAATTGTTAATGTTACCATAAAAATGCTCAAATCTTCTTAAAAACTATGTCATGATAGGGTAATTATTTAAATAAATTTATTTAAAGATAAATTTATTATAATTTTTTTAAAAAAAATGTTAAGGGTTATTTAACAAAAAAGTTAGGTGCGTCTGGTTTTAAAAAAACAGATATAAGACACGCATAGACCTCGAAGCCAGGTTTGTCCACCTGGGTTGATAACGTGTTATCTTATCTTACGGTTCAAATTTTAGCTTGGCTGGAAAGTAAGAGTTAAAGTTTTTTGACATAAAAATCTTAAATTTCAACTCGTTTTAACAAGAAAAAACACCTAAAAATACCCTGAAAATCTCTATAAAATCATTACAACCTTAAAACATAATTTCATATGAGATTAAAAATTGTAAACCAAACCAAATGAAAATAAAATTAATGGATATTGATCTATTATTTTTGGTAAGTTGAAGGATAAAATCACTTCCATTTAAATTACTCTCTTTAAAACCAACTAATTAACAACAAGAACATTTTAATTGGTGAAATATGGTCAACCGAGCACTTTCTCTTTCTCCTAACATCTAGAAATCAAAACATGATAAAAATAAAGTTTAAGGTCGAAAAGAAAAAAAAATAGAGACCATACTGAAGTTTCTCTCCTAACATTTGTGTTTTTTTTGGTTAATTGTTGTTTTAATTTTTTAATTATAATCTAAAACATTATCGTTGTAAATTGCATTATAGGAATCTACATTTTATATGTATCTTATATAAGTGTCTTGTGTTATAGTAAAAAATCAATGTCTTTTATTTTTTTTTTAAATTTAACGTATATATCTTGAACAATCCTACTACACGGGGAAACAAAACAAGAGAAGTTTGTTTGTTAATGTTGTGAGTTGCGATTGAAACTGTGTTTTAACTCAATTACAATTTTAAAAATGAATGTGTTTTACCTCTATAAAAAGAGCTGGTATTGTTGGTATTGTAGTATTTTTTGTAGTTGTGGTTTGAAAAAAATTATTTTTACAAAAGGTATTTTTAGTTGAGGTTGGCTTGGTATTTATATAGGTTTGGTTAACACTATGGTTGAAATTGAAGTAGAACAAAAGGTAGTTTAATGTGTTTGATTAAAAAAATACTTTTTAAATTGAGGTTATATATATTGATGGTTTTAAATTTAAATATTGTAGATTTAACTACTGCTATTATATCATGAAATAAATAATACTTATATCAAATATTTTTTATTGTTCCATTAAACTATCTACAATTTCATCACATACGAAATCCATCCGACAAGGACTATAGTTTCCTTGGTTTTTTAAACGCGCAACAACATCAGGTAAAATATCACCATGAACAAAATTGGGATTGCGATCAAATTCTGCAAATGCTACGTCATCAAGTGATCTCCTTCTAATTTTTCAAATAAAACACAATTAAAAATAAAAATAAATTTTTTTTTAACTAGGTCGGATCTGGTTTAGTGCATTTAACTTTAGGCTGACTTCACTGTTCACTTAAGTGAACAGTGAATTATAATTCACTTTCCACCGTGTCCACAAGTTTGCGGAAAACAACTGAGTTAAAGCAGAGAGCTGTTTTCCGCAAGCCTGCGGTTTTAATAAAATTTAAATGGGTCTCACGTGAATAGTTAACTGTGGTTCTTCGCTACCAAATATTTAACATATACGATTTGCTTTAAAAGTAGCCGCGTAAACAAACATACATTTAATTAATAAATAAACACCACTGTTTTGCATAGATTCCAAAGAAAAATCTCTCTCGAAATCTTTATTATAAAAAGCTATAATTTTTTTTTTTTAAGCCTATTTTTTAAACCACAGATGCAAATATAGAAGCTATTTCGTTTTCCTATAGCTAATCTTTACCATCGCAATGGTGCATGTAAATATTTTCTTCCAAGATCATGTACCTAGGATTGCGGATTGCAATAAGAGAAGGAAAAGAAAAGAACATTGAAATCTTTCCCGGCGATCCTTCTCTTTCTTTTCCCAGAAAGTT
Source organism: Populus deltoides (assembly GCA_015852605.2). Lineage (NCBI taxonomy): Eukaryota > Viridiplantae > Streptophyta > Magnoliopsida > Malpighiales > Salicaceae > Populus > Populus deltoides. Next base: position 8,239,415 of record CM027571.2, read on the forward strand.
TAAAAGTGCAATCGATCCTGCGTACGTCAAAAGGTTAAAAGGGGCTCTAAAATCAGAAATATTGTGGTGCATCTTTTGTAAACACTAGCACGTACGCCCATTTCATGAGGAATTCCTGCCCCTATCAACATATAAAAATTCACACACACGTCCCTCTCTAGCTACGGAATCAAACAAACTCACGATCCCATTGTGCTTTTTAGTCACAAACTAGGAGAAACCATTGCTTTGCATTGATAGCTGTGTTATTTGCTATGGAGAAGTCACATTTTAAGTGAGGCTCGTCCAGCAAAGCAGGCTTTAGAATGGTCCAGTCCCTAACAAGTGACATGACCACGCCTCCAACTCAAAAGATTACGAGAGATTGTATTTGAAATAGAGTAATCAATTTACAAGCACTGGAAAACAGACAATAAAACGTTTTAAGATCAGAGGATTGGTATTTACTTCGATTTACATTAGTCAACAAATTTATAAATTGAATTTCTTTTATAGATTGATTCATATATATATATATATATATATATATATATAGAGAGAGAGAGAGAGACACGACTTTGCCCCCTCCTGTTGATCTAGTTTTGCTAGCTTGCTCGCCTTCACCGTTGGAGAAGTTAAATTCTGATTGATGATGGTGGGCCGTTTCCTGAGACTTGGACCAGACCACGAGTCCTTATTTTGATGCAGCCATAGACTAGGAGAGAGTGATGCAACACTTCAAAGAAATGACTAAAAGTTGTCCTAAAGAACTGGTATTAGAACAGCCAAATTTAGAATAAGGGATGCAACATTACACAGACAGCTACAAATTGATTGATGGGCAAGAGCGAGGCTATGACAGAAACGCGGTAATATGAGGATACTGATTGTCAGAATAAATCATAAATCCGAGGAAATTCATGTGAACATCTCTAATGATTGTCTTAGCCGCTAATTAGATCATAAACATATTTCAAAACGTAGTGGGATACAAGATCAACTGCATTTGAAATCAAGAAATTGTTCAAATTACACAGAAGAGGTCGGGCCAAAATGATGCATGGAACAGAAAAAAATATAAAAGCAAAACATTACATGGGGGACCTAAGCCCATCAATATCACCCCACTCTCAAAGGGGTCCAAGGCACTTTCCTCTTCTTTTTTTCCCTTAAAAAAAGAGAAAGAAAAACAGCAAGGAATCATAACAACAAAATGATTCAATCATCATTTCAAGCCCCCAGCAACCTCAATGATTCTGTCCTATTACCATTGATTCCAAATACACATGACACGGTCCTAAAACTAGCCCACTTATTCGTTAAAGTCCTAAAACGATATGATTGTTAACTAGGAACAACAACCATAAACAAAAAACAAAAAATAAAAAGCTCCATTATCCTAACATTTACACCTTTTTGTTGAAGAGATGATGATGATGATCTCCTACAAATACAATACAAATTCTCTCTCAACAAGAGCTGTGGATTGAGTTTTTGAAAAGGAAAAAAAAGCACAAAACAAAAGACAAGCTTCGAGCACCCACCCAATCAATTCCTGTGGGGTATCGATCTCTCTAATGTTATCACTCCCCCCCTGCAGAAAAGACCGCGCCGTCTGCTACCAGCTTGTCCCCCTTTTAAATAGAACTATGCTTCCAAATCCAAAGTTTTCTAATATTTTTCTCCCATGAATTTTTAACAAAATCAATTATTTCACCCTATTTTTTCCACCCGTTAAAATCTAGCATTTTCAAAGCCGTGCAAGTCACTGACTCTATTCAACGACTTTTTCATTGTGGCTACTTTAGCCAGCTTCTCAGCCGCCCTCCAAGCTGAAGTGGGGGTAAGTGGCTCGCCATTCTCATCCATCGTAACCATTTCTCTCCGCCGTTGCATCATCATTTGCTGCTGCTGCTGCTGCTGCTGCTGCTGCTGCAATTGATGATGCTGCTTCCGCCATTGCACCTCTGCCAATTCAGCCTCCAACCTCCTAACATACTCGTCAGCTGATATTAAATTAGACTGCAATATCAAAGCTCGAGATGATACGAGCAAGTGATGTGCACTTGTAAACTCATTATGCTCCACGAGCCGCCTAGCCTCGGCCAAGGCTCGAGTTGTGATAAACAAATTACTCAGACGTTGGATCTTAGGGCCTGTTGACGGGAGAGCGTGGGGCCGTGGGACTAGTAGAGACTGATCACGGTCATACACGACCTCTTGCGTGGCGGGATCTTTGTAAAGGCATCGAGCAGACATCACATGGTGGGACCCAACAGCCGATTGTGGAACTCTCAGCTCCACTAACAGCTCCCTCTCTTCTTCGGCGTACAAATCGCCAAGCCGAACGGAACCCGAACCGAGCACATTTGGTCTAGAATTGCAAGGATAAACCGCTACAATTTCAGCAGGAGCGGAGTTGGAGGCGAATCCAAGCTGAATTCTTAAATCCTGCACCACAACACTCAATAAACCACCAACACATTTAGCAAAGGCATCCTCAGCCGGCTCCTGGCTGTTGCCACCGCTTTGACCAAACCCAAATGAATGAACCGGGATCTCGATATGTGCAAAGCGGGTAGACGACTTGTGGATAGACGTGTGCCTATGATTTGAGTTATTATCCGATACCCTCTCGTCCTGACCGTCTGATAATAACATGATACTGGCCACAGGATTTCTCTCCCTCCTGTCTTCAAGAACCTTGGTCGCTTTCCTCAAAGCTTCACCAACACTACTGCCTTGACCACAAACAAGTCGGTCAATAATGCGCCGAGCTGACCGCTGTCCATTAGGCGTCATTCTCTTCAAAGGCAATAGCCTTTTAGGACTACTCGAAAAGGCCACAATAGAAAGTCGATCAGCAGAGCCAAGAGAAGAAATAACCAGACGCATGGCGCGTTTCAGCATTTGCAACTTCGCCCCGGTCATGCTGGCACTAACATCAAGAACCGTTATCAAATCAATGGGTGCTCGACGGGAAGGGTCTAAAAGAGATGCTGTTGAATTTGAACTGTTGCGTGTGGTTAGTGATGGCAATGGTGGTGGAGCTTTCACTCTCAGAGCCACTGCATAAGTTTCATACCCGCGGCCTACAGATATGACAGCTACTTCTGGCAATAATCTGACCTGAACATTCCTCGAAAAATCTCGGTCATTGATTGAAACTTCATCCGATTTGACGACTGAAGTAGAATGGGTGGGGAAGAATCCTTGAAATTCTTCAACACCGTCATCATCGTCATCCACACTTTCGTCAGCTTCAGGAATTGGGTTGAATCTGGCACCGGCAGTTGGAGATAATAATGGTTCATCGTCATCATAGGATCTTGAATCGGAATATTTTGGTGTTCTTGGTTGTGGTTGTTGTGGGGTGGGTGTGGTTGTGGTTTTTATGGGTCTTGGTGATGATTCTACAATGACAACCTTTTTCTCTTCAACTTTGGTGATGGTGTTGGTGCTGGGGTCTTCTTCTAAATTATTGTCATTTTGGTGGAGGTTTTTGTGGATGGCAAGTAAAGGAACATCTTTCCAGGTAGAGTTGCAGACAGGGCACACAAGACTGCCATGCTTACGAACATAGGAAGCTATGCAAGGGAAGTGGAAGGCATGTGCACACTCTGCTGTGTAAATTGCTGTGCCTTGACCTCTTTTTACGCTATTCAAGCAGATTCCGCAGCTACTCTGCAACAACAATAAAACAAAACCCATCAATTGTCAATAAAGTCAAATCTCTTTATGATAAGTAGCAATGAGATCTCAATCACACCGAAAATCAGCCTTCTTGAAATTAAAGATAAAACTGAGAGAGAAATAAGAATCTTTTTTCATAGTTGGAAATGGAGAAATCTTACTCTGAATTTGAAGCTATTCTTGAAGAGAGACAATTTAAGAGGAGATCTAGGAGAAGATGGATTTGAGCTCAGTAGTGATTTGGGGTTTTTAGTAGTGGTGGTTATTTTCGGTGCGGTTTTGCAATGGAAGGCGGGGCTCTCGTTTGTTGAAGGAGAGTCTACAGTATTTGTGCGGCAACGCAGGTTGGGATTTTGAGACGGCAAACGAGGCGTACTGGGGTTGCTTGCACTGGAGAAAAATCCTAGCTTTGCACACCTTCTGGGGCTAGGACTTGGACTTGGACTTGTGGTTTGTTGCTTATCAGAGATTGTGGTTTCTCGGTCTCTAGGAATTGTTGTGCAAAAAGCTCTTCTCCAACCGGTACCCATTTTTCAGCTAGGGGCCAGAGCAAGAATCAAAGAAATCCCCACCTTTCTTTTACCTTTATAGAGAGATGAGGAAGAAGATAACAGAAGGGAGTTTTGTTTTGAAGGATCAAAGGCTGACACTGAAGACAAAAAGAGTGCAGGATTGAATTCAGAAATACAACAGCAGCGTGGGATCAAATGAAAAAACAAAATAAAGGCGATGAGACAAAGTAGTGAGATTTATAGATTGATAGTATAATATGAATAGAACCCCAAGTCTGTATCTCTCTCTCTTGCTCTTCCCGTCTTTTTTATTGCTCTATACCATCGATAGCCCCGAAAAGATATCTGGCAGAAGGCAAAAGGCTTTGATGAGATCTACAGCTCTCTCTATCTCTATATGTTCGATGCACAGAGAGAAGTTTAGCTGTCTATATATCCATCTTGGAAATGGTTAAATAATGAATTTACCACGGTGACTGACATCTGCTGGTTATATTTACTTCTCCGGTCAACGAAAGCTAGCCACATGGTTTAGCTACGTGTATCTCTTTTTTTAAAAAAAAAATAATTTTTTTATATTTAAAATTGTTTTCACAACCTATTAAAAAATAATTTTAAAAAATATAAAATATATTATTTTAATATATTTTTAAATAAAAAATAATTTTAAAAATATCATTTTAATATATAGCTTTAATAAAATCATATTTTCAAACAAAAAAATATTGATAAAAAACCGTTATTTCATCTCTAAACTCTCGAAAATACAAAAATATAGCTAATTGAAATTCACATGACTCATGCGAGGGGAACACAAACCCAAAGAAACAAGGTTTTTTGGCATTGAACTAGGAGATTGCATGGCCGACTAAGGAATTGGCAGAAGACAATCAATCGTATATGATTTAACTCAAAATATTCTTTGCTTTTTTTTTTTAGTTCAACCGAACCAAAAACCAGAGAGACCAGCTTTACTGTCAAGGGTTTGTTCTTCTAACCATCGAAGTTCAAATCTTGAATTACTATTCAGATTTAAAACAATATCAATCAGAGCTCGATGACAAGTCAAAAAACAAATCTTAAAAATGGTTTTTCTTTAACAAGGCGCGCGATCCTATTGCAAGATCCATGTAAGAATGCGTAGCCTTCAACATCGTAAGAATGCTAGCAGAACCATAACTGGAACTACTTAGAGCTCGCCCGTCTCTCCTGCATGATTCACAAATGGTAGTTGTTCTTGTTCTCTCCTGCACGGCTCTGGAAGAAGCAACATCAGCCGTTGATCTCTTTTTGTCATTTTAGCATGATTGCATTGATCAATTAAAAAAAGAATCTCTTAAACGTGGGACCGTATAGGAGGGGTAGTTGTACGAGATATAGGTACCTAGGATTGGAGGCAGGCTACCGAAGTAAAAATGTTTTTAGTAGGGAGATAGGAAGGCTTTTGATATACACATGTCAGGAACTAACAATGCATATTTTGAAATTTAATTGCTGTGGCGCAGTAGAAAGTAAAGACATTAAATGCGTCAATAGAAGTCAGATTTTCTCCAGTGGCTCATACGCCCACTGGACTGGTCCTTTCTAGGGGTGTCGGTAGTTTGCAGGGCTCTTTCAAATCCTTTATGTCCTACTTAACATGTCAAAATACTTGCCCCGAGAGGGTCCGTGTTTACCACTTATCGGGGTCCAATTTTTACCTCGCTGGGGTGGTAAATTTCTGTTTAAAAAAAAAAAATGCAAGGAGAATCCACTGTGCATTTAAATGCATGTTTACTAGTATAATTACTATTATGCTCCTTCAAGCAAAATCATTACAAGATTAACTGTGCGACCATTTATTCTTTTTACCTTTTAAAAACACAGTGCAATAGCTATACTGCTTGAAAAACAAAATGTTTTAAGAAATTACACAGGGATAATTAGGTCTTTTTAACAAGGGGGCTATTTTATCTTTTAAATAACATAACTATTATTAAAAAAAATTATTCATGCGTGTGGTGTCACTCATCACTAAACATTTGATTTTTTTATTTAATTTGATTTTTTAATATTTCATTTATTAAAAATTAATTTTTATACCTCTCTTTTCAATATTACTTTTATAAAGTTATCTAAATCTTGTATTCATAATTGCATGGTTAGCGGCTTAATTCATGTTGATTAAGATATTTTTTCGTTGCTTTTTCATAATTTATTTTTTTTTAAATTATACCCTTCAATATTAAATTGTTTAATAACTTAGTTTCATGATTTTATTCCATTTGTTTTTTATAGAGTTATTTTGGTATCACGACCAAGTCATATATATGGCTCATTAACATGTATGAACTTGAGTCAGATTATTTTGGCTTTTTTTATTTTTATCAATTTTATTTTTATTTTATTTTTCGTTTTTGTATTTTTTTTTCTATTCATTTGAATTAGTTAATTTTATTAAACACAATCTAGTCAGTAATTTTTTCAAAAAAGATATATTTTCATCAACTTAGCATTTATTTTTATATTGGAAAAATCTGGGCTGGCCCGCGGTATATCACGTCCCTGTCTAGTAATTAGCGATGGTGAGATTGTGGTGTAAATGCATATGGAAGATGCTGTCATGCCGAGAAAGAATCTGTGCTTGCTTGCATCCATAATGAAGACAATACAGCAGAGAAGGTCGAAAAAACGAGCAGCCAACTAGAAGGGGTAAATATTATCCTCCATGACGACAGGAGATAATGTTAGCTTACTGGAGATAGCAGCAATTCACTTTCCTTATCTGAGATATGGCGATTGAATCTACACATTCTAACTGTCTCGGCCTCATCTCTTGTTCATTTTCATTATCCAAGTACCAGTACTGGTTTTGATAGAGATCCTAAAATGGGACGTATGATGGTAGATGCTTAACCAAATACTAAAATCTTCGTCAAACATGCACTGCCCCTGGTTTCTATATTTGTTCTCGACAAGGGATCTGGTGGTCAGTAGTGATCATGGCTTCAAGAGATCAGGGAGGGGGGGGATTGCCCTCCAACTTTAACTACCATGGTAGATATTCTAGTTAGTCAATTTTCTTAAGAAGTTTTCAATTCGATCCCTTCGAATAAAAACTTCATTTCTCTTTCTTGGCCACTTGAACATTTATCTTATTAACTCTCATAAGCAAGGAAACCTCCCCCTTTCCCCTTCAATAATATGCATTTTATTTTAATGTTCAAAGATATTTAATTGACATAAGAATATTTATTTACTTTCTTGTCTAGTAAATTAAAAAAAAAAGGATATTGAGAACAAGTAAAATGAAAAAAAAATCAACAACAATTCAATACAAGCGATGAATGCTTGCAATATTATGGAAATATATCACTACGATATTCCTTAAACGTCTCAATGATCATATTTGTTAACAAAAAAAAAACAAGAATGAAATCATTTCATAGAAAGAGAAGTAAAAAAAAAAAATGAATCTTAATTGCTAACAAATAAAATAACAACGACGAAATCGAGAAGAAAAAAATTTAAAAAAACAAAAAAGAAAATTACCCAATTCTGTTTAAGTCAGTATATAAGTGAATTCTTAAAGAAAAAAACATCATTCGAAGGTTCTGGACATGATAATTTTTTATCACATGTGGCTTGAGCAAAAATCAAACAAAATCTATAATCTAGTCTTGGGATCGAGATAACCCCATGAAAAGCAAATAGAATAAAATGACGAAACGAAACTATCAAACCAACCTAATATTGATGAGCGAAGTTGAAAAAAAATGAAAAGCAATGAAAAAAAAACTCAAGTCAAACCTAGTTAACATGCTGAATCAATGACCTAAAACATGATATCGTGATAACTCTATATAAAGAAAAGTTAGAAAAATAACGCGTACCAATTTTCAATGAACCTGGTGATGAGGGATGAAATAAAAAAAATTAAAAACGACTAAAACTAACCCAATTTAATCTTCAAAACTTGTAACATGGATCATGAGGTTAGATTACAACATAAAATGCAAACCAAAAAAATATTAATGGCAAATTCTCACCCAACCATAATAATTAAGGATAAAATTGAAAAAATAAATTCAACAAAAAAAAGAATCAAAAAGAAAAAAAATATAGATTTGAAAAGAATGATGACCAAATTTAACACAAAAAGAAAATCAAATCAAATCATAAGGGATGAAATTGAAAAATAATTTCAATTAAAATAATAATAAGAAAAAATAAAAATAATAATTAAAAGAAAGTGAACCAGATTTTATATAAAAATCAAATGTCAATAGATAAATTGAAAAAAAATAATTTAATAAAGGATTCAAGATAAAATACATTATAATTAAAAGAATGAAGACTTCATCTGATTCAATAAACAAATAACCAGATTTTGTTTTTTTCAATAGCCAATCTGTTTTTCTAGGAAGGGAGAGAGGAAATAGAGAGGGAAGAAAAAACCACCAATCTTCTTGTGACACATGCCCCTTCACCATAACGGGGGTAGCAAGGTGCATTGAATACCGCCCTAAAAATAGACGTTCTGAGTTTTTATGGTACCGTATGCGCCACCAGAAAGGTGCGAGCGGCATTCACTTGTCGACACGTGTGATTTATTTAAATTATATTTTTTATATATTAAAATACCTAATTACCCATGACCTTACATGAGAATAATAAAAAAACATAACAAAATTATGAAAGTGCCCTTGCATCCAAGGCAAAAAAAAAAAAATTTTATGGGAAATTTAAGTCATTATACCATACACAAAAAAAAATTGAAAAGCCCAAAATACACATTGAATGAGGCAGTTTGTTTTTTTTTTTTTAAAGATAATTTAGTAATTATATTGTGGAACAAAGTAGAAATTATTGTTTATTAAGATGTTATGTCATTACATTGATATTATTATTCATAACATGAATGATAACATCACATATAATGATGAGAATAATTTGTCATTAAATGGTAATTTAAACATGTCATATGAGAAAATGAAATTAATTATTTACCATGAAAACTCTGGCTGAATTTTGTTCAAATTTAAATTTTTTTTACTCTTTGAAATCAATTACTAAATTAAATTTCAGATCAACAAAGTAAATAATAAATCTCATAAAAATTATTTTTTGTTATATATAGTTATTGGGAAATTTGTTAATAAACTTTTCTTAAAATAACCGGGAAGGCTTTTAAATTTTAATTGATATGATAATTCAGAATCATCTATTCTAAAATATGTTATTTCATCAAATTTCTCTGCTGCTGTGTTAATTCCCCGTTTCTTTTTAATTTGAATTCTAATTGCCTAATTCACGCCTTAATTTTTTTTAATAGCTGATCTCTCCGAATGTAAAACCTTGACCATATGAAATCTAGTTGTCTCCCTTACTCAAATGTTTTTTTGGGTAAAGGGCCCCTCTAAATCTCGAAACTTGGAAAGCATAGAACTAGTAAACAAACCAGGCAGCTCCTCCCCTAACTCTAATTCATAGAGGCATCCAAAATTAACTACTCGCAGTTAATTGCTCATTAAAGTTAGCGAAAACCAAAAAGGTCAAGAAAACGGAGTCACGGTTCTGGGACCTTCCCAAAAAGAGTGATTTGACAGTGGTAAGTTAGAGTGCATGTCATCAAATAGTCAATTATTCAGACACTCACGTGGGTCCCTTTTTCTTAAGATCCGTAAACTTAAGACTAAAGCCACGAGATAACCCATGCTGTATAGCTTGGCTAATGTCTTTCCTCCTCATTGCTGACGTTTTTTTTTTTTTTTTAATTATCTCGGGGAATACCAAAGCTGGATTGGTGAAATGTCAACTCCTTCCAGGAATAAAGTATTAAAATTAGTGTATAATTTCAGTCTTAACCAATCATGTTGGAGTTACAAGGTTTATTAGTTATTTTTAGGAGGAGTTAGGCAAAGTAAAGATACCTTTTTACTTCCTTTTACACTTCCGTGTCCTTGATGATGCTCTGGAAGTAGCTAGGTTAGCCTGCCTTGTTTGTTTTGGATGAAGCTACAAGGTAGGTTTCAGTAGCGTTTGGCCAGTTTTTTGATGCTTATGTTTTTGGAGACAACACTCAAGCCCTGGTAAGACGTATCCTTTCACTGCAATGGAGGAATTAGGAAACAGTGCGTGCATGATCACTACGTCTGAACTTGCAATTGTCGGGTTTAGTACTACTGGTACTTTTAATCTACTGCTGTATGATTGGCTAATCAACTTCATCGTTGAAGAGATGTCTCGTGCTACAAAAGAAGGTTGATTTTCAAGATATACGGTGTCTATATATGCCATTTTCATTTTCTCTCTCGCATTTACGAGCTCTCTTCGGGCCTCCGCTTGTGATCTTAAATCCACCGCCCCTGCAGCTAGCTAGGTGGAATCCAATGTTAATTTCTAGGTCTGGTGTCACTTACTTTAAGCTTGATGCTAACATCCATTATAATATATAAAAATGGTTATATATATATATATATATATATATATATATACTAAGACACACACACACATACATGTGAAGAAGCAAAGTAACAAGATATGGCCGGAATCAAAATCTGTGAAAGTCATAAATCTCAGCTCAATCTTTTGAAATACAGTACCACTTTTTTAAAACCATGAATTATATATATTTGGAAACTCATTATCGATACATATGTTGACGAAACATGAAACCGTTAAAAGTTCATGGAGTTCTGGACCCGACCCAACTTTAGAATTATAAGACATGTCTTTAATTGTATTTAATATTATCATAACAGTTTTTTTTAAAAAAAAAATTATTTAAAAATATATTAAAATAATATAGATTTTTTATTTTTTTAAATTTAATTTTTATACGAGTGTATCAAAATAATTTGAAAAAGCAAAAAAAATAATTTTAAGAGAGGAAGAAAGCAATTTTTTTATTTTTTTAAATATCTTTAAAATACAAAAACAAACAAACACTATATGAGGGAAAAAAAAACTGAAAACAGTGAGAAGGATCATCGAGTTTCGAACACAAGAAAGGGGAGTCTCCATTGATTTTCTTATTTTGTGGTGTATATCCAAAGAAATACGAGTTTTAATCTGAAATTTAATTTTTTATATTTTTTTTTGGTAATGAAATTAAGTTGAGGATTTCGAGTTCATACAACACGAGAAGGTATCTCATCAGAAACAAACGCGAATATAATTAAGCGAACGACGGGTTTGTTGTTGCTTATAATGTCCAAAAGCGGGCGGCACTAAAACGTGTTTCTGGTCAACGTACAAGTACTTTTAGAGGCAAAGTCAGTGTGTAATTGCAATTTGCGAGTCGTTAGTTAATTAAAATATTATTTTCTTCGCGGGGAACCTAGTTTGTGATCCCCAGTGGCCTCCTAGCATACCATGTGGGCTGTCCAGGTGATCATCACGCTCCTTGTCCTGCATCTACGTGGCATCCATTATTTTTAAATAAATGTCATGTATTTTTCAGCTAATCATTGTTGACTATAAATTTCACAAAACGATAATCGATGTTGTTGGCTCCAAATTTACAAAAGAAATAAATTGCTGTTGGCTACAAAACCTCCTCCTCCTCTTCTTCTCTCATTATTTCGTTTCTGAAAGAAAATCTTAGAGCTATAATATTCCGAGCACGAACTGCTTTATAAAATAGTTTTTGTTGTTATATTTGTTTTTCTAACACTTTTTTATAATAAATATTTAGAAAATTATTCGTAATTGAAAGGACGCAAAATACGTAAAAACTAAAAATTAAAATTTTATAAAAAAAATATTTTTGGAAGATTAAAAAATAAATTAAAGGTAAAACTTTAATATACATACCTAGTTTATTTTTTAAAATTCCAGGTTTTTTTCTCTTTCAATTGCATAATTTTACAAATCTATTTACTGTTTTTTTAAGGCACTGACATGATGAATCAGAGTTTGGTATGATTTATTATTATTATTATTATACAATTAAAAAAATGTTACTAAACCTGTTAGAGTTCACAACCTAGGTCATAAGTTTAGAAAGTTAACTAAAATTAAATTGAATCGATCCAATATGTCATTTTCTCAATGTTTTTTAATATAAACTTTAGTTTTTTTTAAAAAAAAAATTCAAACTACTTCTTATTGATTGTTCAGAATGCCTATAATCTTGCGCATCTGGTCTTGAATTATTTTTTTATCATGTTTTATGTTATTTTTTTTTATACCCGTCAAGTCGAATGAGTCACATCAAAATAATTTTCACGTGATTTAATTTAAAACTCGAATCTGATAAGAAATCAAGTCAAAAGTTTTTAAATTTGACTTACTAAATTGGATTTAATGATTATATCAAAAAAAAATTCCATGACTTGAATATTTTTTTAAATTAAAAAAGAAATAATCCAACTCGTAATCGTAATGAAAATGAGATGTATGTGTGTAAAGATTTTTTTTTTAATTTTTATTTTAGTTTAACGTGGGTGTCCGGGGCAGTTTGCGCGTATCTCAACTAATTCCACGGGTCCTGAAATTAATGACCATGTAAGCCTCCAGTGACTATCATATAATATATGCGTGTAAAGATTAGTAGAGAAAGAAGTGTTTCGGCTTGCAACATGTTAGCGTTGGCCTGAAATCCCCTAAAGAAAAAAAAATGTTTCACCATTACTTTAGATGGGGTTCAAATATAACATATAAAATTGGGAGTGGTAAATGCTATATTCTCCATCATTTTCACTAAAAAAAAATGAATCAAAATCATCTCAAGAGCTCATAGAATATAATTTAAATCTCAAAGAGAAAGTCAATGACATCAGTCTTGATGGTTTTAATGGTCGGCAGAAGTTTTCTCTATTTTTTCTGTATCTAGAAATGGAATGTGAAAGAAATGAAGGTGGGGATTGAAATGAAAATATTGAAAATACGGGGATCTAATGACACATGAATAGTAAACAAATGGCGATTTACGAACGCGTGAGCTGTGAGGATGAGTGAATAATTGTAGTTATAGTGATTTCATATAATATTTCAATATTATTATAAAAAAAATAAGCAATTTCCATTCGCCCTCTAACTCTTAAAATTGAAATAGAATGAAGAAAACAATCAAAACCAATTCAAAAAAGGTGCACAACATTCCATGAAGATTTGGAACAAATGTTTGGAATGCAGTGCAAAACGTGTTTTTAAAAAAATTAAACTTTTTATAAAAGATTAATTTTTTTTTATATTTTGGATTGTTTTGATGTGCTGATCTCAAAAATAATTTTTAAAAAATAAAAAAATATATCTTTTTGATGCATTTCGATATGAAAAATACTTTGAAAAGCAACCATAACCACACTCTTAAATAAACTGGCATCGATGTTCCATGTTAGAGATGGGAAACAAATTAAAAAAAAATAATAAAAAGATTGTGAAAATTCAGTCATTTTTTTTCATAATAAAACCCAGGGAACAAAATTAATATTGTAAAACCAAGTTTTCTAAAAGGTATCCCAATACCAACACGGGCATCGAAGGAAAAAAAGAGAGTTTAATCACAATTTAGAGATTTTTTTTCTTAAATTCATGGAACTCCCTTCCATCCATACAAGAGCAAGAAGGGCATTAATTGAGACACGTCTAAATCTAAGAAACAGTCCTTGTTTAGAAACAGCAACTAAAGCCATCTACAACTATATTTCTAGGCTGAAAGACACAGTAGAAGACTGAAAAAGCAACAAAAAGAAAAAAGAAACAAAATGATTTAGTGAACCGGAGGCAAATAAACGACAAATAATGAAAGGGGCACAAAAAAAAGGGACATAGTAGCTTAAAATTGAGAAAACATGCACATAAAAAAGGGAAAAACGAAGCTAATGATGCATATGAACAGAGAAAGCAACGCACAACTGAGTATAAAAAAAAACACAAATGGGAATAAATTAACAAAGAAATCCTTGGCATGACAGTAAAACAATACACAACCGAGATTTTCAGAGGAAGAGAGGCACAAAACATGTACAAACCAAGCACAACAACACAGATTAAGACAACAACAATCAATCAATGGATATTAGTAAGAAAACGACACAATCAAGATCGATCATCGTCATAGACATAGAGCCAGGGACAGGGAAAAGCAGTGAAAAAAATTCTTTTATAAAAGGGAGCTCGTCAACCAACCTCGAAATCTAACCTAGCTAGTTAAAAGCAATAACAACAAAATAATAAGGCACAGATGGCAGAGTCGGCGAGCAAAAGAGAGAAATAAAGAAGGAAGGCATAGCATGAAAAATAAAACAATTAAGAACCAACAAAAAGGTGAAATAATAATTTTTTATTTTTTAAAATTTATTTTTAATTTTAATATATTAAAACAATCCATAAACATAAAAAAAACAATTTAACCTTCCGAAATTGATTTCAGCCCTCCATCGGCCAGCCAATCATAAAATGATTAGTCGAGCGAGCTTCTCGAGTCTTGAAAACTCCGTGGCAACACACTGCATTTCTCTCTTGTAATTTGGTGCTTAGGTTTCGGAAGAGACAGGTGCATCTGCTTGTGGATGTTCCATATAATCAAAGGGCTGTACATCTCGATTATTAAGAATTTAATTATTAATTGATGAAAAAGAAATGAGACTAGGTGAGCTAACATGATGAACCCTAATCAAACACCCTTCCGATGGATACCAATACAAAATTTGGTTCCGCGTATCTTGAGAAGTTGGTAGTTATTACGGGCACCATTTTTAAAAGAAATAAAGCAATCACTGCTGCTAAGTGTATATTTAAAGCCATGCTCTCGAACCTACTCACCGGCACGTGAATGGGGGGTCAAGTTTAGGTTTAGCCCATTTATCAGGTGGCTAATTAACAAGAAGATCAAGTTTTATGTTAAATTGTAATTAATAGGTGAATTATTTAATCAAGTTGCACCATCAATCCAGAATGTAGAAGACGCTGTTCTCGAGACGAAAGAACCCATGTAGAAAACCCCCACATTCCACGTGATCGAGTTGGACAACCATATGAAAGAAGATCCCATCATTTAGCCGACTCTAATTTCCACATGCCTTTTTTATTACTTGATCAAGACCATGCTACTAAAAAATTACTTCTTCTTTATAACAATCTGAAAAGTGTTATAAATTTAAGATATATTTAAGACCAAGCAATATACCCATTAAATAGAATAAATAAGAAGAATCGAGATTACAAAAACGAGAGCTTTTTATTTCATATTATCTTGTAAATGTAGTTGTAAACTAACATCATCTCAACGATACTTCTATTTGTAATCTAATATACATTAATACGTGTAAGCCTAGATGTCATAAGAAGATATAGAGTTCAAATGAATTTGGAGATGAGGAATGAAGATAGAGAGGTGAAAGAAGGCAAATAGATATCCAGATATAATGTATGGTTTCATGACACTCCTGCTTGGATTTTTTTGTACAACCTTACGCATTGAAAACCGTCTCATTAAAAACCTTACCAAGAGAAAACCCAATGAAAAAAAAACATGATCAAGGAAAAAAGAGTTTAGTACATATTAACTTCTCCTCATGAATATATCACCTTAAATCGTTAAGTTGTCGCATTCTAATACAGCGTTGCAATCTTTAAAACATTGTAGTTGGTAATGTTTTACTAAACAAGTTTACTAGATTATCTTTCGAGCAAATCTGCTTAACCTCAATATCACCATACTTATCAAGGTCATGTGTGAATTTTTTTTTTATGAAATGTTTTTTATTCTATCTCATTTGATGTATCCTCCTTTTAATTGAGTTATTCATGCAGTATTGTCTTCATACAATATGGTTAGAGTTTCTCTGCTGAAGAAGTATAAACCATATATTCCGCAAATATGTTAAGTCATTGATCTCAGTCGCACACACTCTCAACTTGCTTCATGGATTGCAGGTATTTCAGCATGATTAGATGAAGTAACAACTAATGTTTACCTTGTAAATCTTCATGATATAGTAGTATTACAACCCATACAGAGATAAAATGTTTGAGACCAACTTTCATGCTGATCAAATAAATATCTAGCATCATCATACCTAATTAATCCATGATTAACATTTTTTAAATAAAATAAGCTCATATCTATAGTTGCGGTAGGTAATGAAAAATATGTTTAACTTCATTCCTATATCTCCGGGTAGGAAAAGAACTATATCTTGCTAGTAAATTTACACAGAATGTTATATTAAGTCGTATATTATTAGCAAGATATATTAATGCATCAATTGCACTCAGGTATGATACTTAGAGACTAAGTAATTTTTCATTATCCTCATCCATGCAAGTTGATTAGTGACTGAAAATTCCATTTACTAAATGCTTAATCTCTAAGCCAAGAAAAAAAATTGTTTTTCTTAAATTTTTTGTCTCAATCTCTTTCTTTAAATAATTTATTGTCTTTGATATCTCTCCAATAGTTCCAATAATATTTAAATATCAATATACACAACAATAATAGTAAAGTTAAATTTTGACTTCTTTATAAGAACACGTGTGCATATAGGATCATTATTATACCCTTGTTGTAATAAATATTCACAAGATAATTATACCACATGCATCCTAATTGCTTTAATGCATACAAAGATCTTTACAGCTTGATTGAGTTAATTTTTTAATGATTTGAATTATATGCTTCACACATTTTGAATCCTTTAGGGATTTGTGTATATAAACATCATTATCAATTAACTTACATTAATAGGTCTAACTACATCCATCATACAAATTTAGTCTTTCATGAGTTGCCAAATGAGATACATAAATGCAATTGCATATACTACAGAAGAATATGTTTTAATAGGTTCTAACTACATTCATCAAACACATATTTATTTTTTCATGAGTTGTTAGGCTAATAAGATACCGAAATATAATTGCATCTACTACAAGAAAATATGTTTTATTGTAATTAATGCCAGATCTTTGTGAAAAACCTTGTGCCACTAGCCTTATATGTTATGATTTCATTTTTCTCATTTTGTTTTCATATAAATACTCATTTGTATCCAGTTGGCTTTACACCTTCATGTGTTTTGCAAGTGAATTTTATTTTGTCTGGATTGTTTCTTTTCATTTTTGTCAGTCATTTCCATGTCGACATTCTTTGAAAGATTTAGGCTCAAGTTTCTCGTTTTCGCTAATGATAACAAACGATATATTATATGAAAAATGATGTCGACAACTATCTCATTTCGATTTCATCTTTATTTCATAGAGACATAACTTATCGAGATCTCCTCATTTTCATTGTGTTACCTAAGCCTCTTCTGGGTTTTGTGATTAGTTATCTTTATATCATTATGAATGTTTGCCTCTTCGATAATGCCAACTTGATAATATGTTTTTTTTTTTTAGGATTTTTGTCTTTTGTTGGTTAGTCCACCACGCTTCTAGCGTGCCTTAGATTCATTTGCTATAATTTTAGTGGATTGTTCTATTAGAACTTCAATTTGGGCTGGAGCATTTGCAACTAGTATATGAGATTCAGTTACTTCTTTTGAGTCAGTGGATGCATCTAGTAGATGATTTGCTATGTATTGCAATGAAATATCTTTTGAACTTCTTGTTCACATTATTTTGTATGAGGATCAAAATTCAATAATGATTATGCATTCCATGTAATATCTTTATCCAGTTGTTTAATTTATCCTTTTAATATTGAAAATATAGTCTTATCAAAATAATAATTGGAAAATCATGATGTAAATGCATTAAATCAATATGAAAAGGCAATCCTATTTTTAAGGAAGAACATTGAACCTTTAAAAATTATAAATCTTTCAAAATAGGAAAGTTTTAAACACATGATGTGCAATCATTAGATTTTTCACTTCCATTGATATAGCCAAAAATCGATATTGTTTGGAATCTCAAGTCTTTGATTGTGTTTGATATGAGGTGAAAATTTGGAGAGAAACTATTAAATTTAAAGAATGTAAGAAAAATATTTTTTTAAAAAAAGTTTTAAGTATGTTTGGTAAGAGTTGAAGAAATTATTGATAATGATAGAATCTAGCTCATATAAATAAGATTAATCTAAATTAAATAATATTATAAAAGTTTAAAATCATATATATTTGTTGTTTAAAGTATAAATGAAAGAATAAATAAGAGTGGAATAATATTGAATTAAAACAAAAAAGATGAGAAAAGGCACAAAAACTAAGAGTTTTCACCCTTGAAAATTACTTTATCCTTCCCTCCCCAAGGTCACACTTAACCATATTTTTGGGGTTAAATGTTAGCTTTTCTTAAATTCTTGTCTTCTTTAAAAATCAACCCAGTGAAAAATTACAAGGATAATTTCTCATCTCTTTACTCTCGTACCATACATCACCTTTCACTAAAGAAATCGTAAACTTTTATATCGAATGGATATCCATAGATCTTTTTAACAGCAAAAATCTTCGACGATTTTTTAGATTTTTTTCGAGAGTAGATTCCTCGTTTTCAATCAAACAGATCCCACGGTTTCATTCCCCATGCCTCTTTATATTTTCCTTTTTTTTTCCCATCAGAAGCCCATATTCCAAGGGAAAAAAAGAGTACCCCCACTTGTTCAAAATTGAGACTTTAATTATTTAACGTAATTGCGAAAGAATTTTGGTGTGCGTGTTTAAGCTTCGGATTTACAGATGCAAAATGGGCGATGCGGGGTCTCATCGGAATCAAATTCTTTCAATGTAGAGGCTAAACCTTCAAATAGCTAACGGCAGTCGTTCCAATTAGAGATTGAGAGTGCTATTATGGCCTTGTAAGAGGGACTGCCAGCCCCAGTTGCTTAAATCTTAATCCAACTAGAAAAAAAGCTAGCTAATTGCGAAGAACTGCATGCGGGCACCATGTGTCACATACCACGGCTGCATATGGGAATGTGAATGCAAGAATGATGGAACCCTGATTTACAAGGCAGCTGACCTTTTTATTATCTTTCCATTGCATAAAGTGTTGTATTTTTTTATTTAGGGTTTCCTGGTCATGAGATCTCAAATCACTTGAAGCCATTAGATAATTAACATTACTCGGATTCGATCATGTCATTAGGATTTGAATAAGGCGACATCCCCCTAATCCCCCACTGACCATTCTGAAACTAGTAGACTTCGGTGCGCTGGCGGCGGCGTGGGCTAGCTAGCCATAAGTGCTTTCGGCATCTATATGTTGTAAATTGATAATACATTTTGGGCTCCTTAATTAATCTTAACTAACCTCCAAAACTATCGACGATTATATTAAGCATACAATAACTAGCATGACACCCAAGAAAACAGTCTCATTGGAGGCTTTTGTGAGAGAACCGAGAGTTATTTAACATTAAAGAAAAATGAAAAACGAACAAGAAAAGGGAATGAAAGAAAAAGGGAAGAGATGTAGTTGAACTAGTCACATGGATGGTAAGTTTAATAAGGAAATAAATGGCGTTGGTCACTCGAAGAGAAAACCCTTGAATTCATTAATTTAAGACCTGAGGAGAAGACATGGATCGATGAGATTGACAATGAAAGCTTTCCTCCATGCTGGTTGTTGAGATTTTTCAACAAATGGGGCACATGTCATGAACTATATACAACCGTTTGAAACCCTAACAACCATATCGCATTCCAATTATAAATCATGAGCATACCCATCGTGGCTATTATCTTTAACCGATCCCCAATCTATTTTTCCTGCTGTCTTCCAAACAAGATATGTTTATTATAAAGAGCCCTCCACATGACAACACCAATTAGCAGTCTTTTTATTTTATTTTCTGTCTCCGATATCCGGTATTCCTGTTTCGGTTGAAAATGGAAGACTTAAGCAATAACCTCTCTCTATTTTTCTTCTTCTCACTCCATATCCAAAGAACTGTTAAGAAGCAAATTTGATTTTCCATGATACTACTTGTAGCTAGCAACGAAATGGCGTTAAACTTATAATAAGAGCCTAGCTCGGGGACACCATGATGAGTCGACTCGAATCATAACATACACGATCGATCTCCTCATTCAATATGGTAATGATATGTTACTTTAATAATAACACAGAAGAGCCGGTAATAACTACAAATTAAGCTAATGAAGGATGGATTGCATAAGAGATGACAAAACTCAATTTTATGACCGAATGCAAAGCCCCATTCCCTTTGAGATGCGCGTTTTTATCCAGCTAATATGGAAGTGGATGTAAGCATGGCTTGTTTCTAGCATTATTAAAGGGTTCTGAAAATGATGAAAAACACAAGGAGCCGTGTCGTGGAAAGGGACACTGAATTTTGATAAAGCATCAATCATTGACATGAATGTGGCCAATTTCATGGTATAGGGTCAAATTGGCATTGATCATCAAAGACAACATGTATCTGTCCAAGCTTGGCACCTAACCTAAGGGTTGAAGTGGTCATGATGTCAAACGAAGATGCCATTAATTTGGCAAATTCGACGCACAAATCTTTCTATCATCAAGAAGGTTGAGCTTGGCCGTCTTTCATGCATGAGATTCTTGACCTGAAAGCGTACGTACGGTTGAAAAAAAAATTGAGTCGTCCAAAGAATATTTCAGTTTAGTGTTTTTTTTTCAAAGTATTTTCACATCATCTTATATGTCATTTAAGATTAAATTCCTTTCTCCATAAATCTTAAAAATGCATGTATATAAGCTTAGTGCATCATAGAAATAGTTTTCTTAAATCGTAGTCCTATAATCTTATAAAAAAAAAACAGAAAAAAAAATTAAAAGATAAAATTAAAATAAATCAATTTTAAAAAAGTATATAAAAAAATCAGCCCGCATTCACCTTTAAAACCAAAATTTCTAGTCATGCACTCGATCGAGGCTAACTTTATAGAAGGCAAACTATAAGAAATAAAAAAAAAGATAAAATACAAAAAAAACATCGGCTTACAAAAGAGAAACAAACCAAGCAAACCCGGACAAATCTCATGAACCTGGTCTAATCTCTAAAACTCGCAACTCATAAAATCTTGGATTCGGGTTCAACCAAAAATTTTTATTCCCAAGTAATTTATTTTGAAGGATGAAATTGTAAAAAAGATATTAATCAAAAAACTTGCAAAAGCAAAAAAGATAGTAACAAAAAGAGTAAGGATAAAATTTGATAGAAAAAAAATCCGAGGATGAAATTGTAAAAAAAAAATTAAACTGATCCCAAACAAAATAAATAGCAATCAAAAGAATAGTGATCAAATTTGAAATATTAAAAAAATCATAGGAGATGCATTTATAATTTGATACATTATTTAGAGATTAAAAAATGGCAATGGGTTAAATTAAAAAATATTTTTAATTTTATAGATTATTCAAAATTAAAAAATAATAATCAAAAGAACATGGACCAGATATAAATGAGAAATAAATTGCAGAGGCTGGTCTAAATTCTTAAAGGGGCTGGCACTAAATTTGAGATGAAAAAAAGAAACGGCATCAACACCAAACCCGAGGCGCTTTAGGAGCATGCGTCACTCAATTTCATCTGGAGCACCAAGACCTTCCAAATGTCATCTCAGAAGGCAACGTATGATAATCGGATGGCACCGTACATACCACCCGAATGGCACGAGGGTTGTCCACATGTTGGTGCACAGGTTATTTTTTTAATAATATTTAATATATGTCAATTACAATAATATTGCTAAGTAATCTTTAGATTTACAAGCAAAACCAATGTGAAATGGTAAAAAAAAAAAATATCTGTTAGAGAGTTATGTTGGTTTTGTCTTTAAATATATCAAAGTAATCTTTGTATTTTGAAAAAAAAAAATCAAAATAGCCTTGAGTTATATGCATTGTATCATGGAAAATATCTTGTCTATAATTTCTAATTCAAAGCTTTTATGGCTTAGGTACTGTAATTTTATCATTACATATTACAATGATTAATATTAAGAGTTTGGTGTACAATAATGATTTTCTTAGGAAAGTTAGTTTTTTTTAATATAAAAAATAGAAATTTATTTGACCATCAATCAACCCCTTGTTTTTTGCTTTCCCTAAATTTTGTCAACAATTGACATGCCATGTTCATTGGGAAATGTTCTTGAAATCATGGTAAGGTAGATTTTGGTTGTATGTGTTTGCGTTTTTAAATGGAAAAGATTTTTTAAACTCACAAGCATTTAAACCCTATAAAGACACATAAATTTGAGAATTTCTGGTTTTTAGATTCAAATTTCTGAATAATTTCTCAAGAACCAAACATTGAGAAGCCCTTCCCGATGTTAAAATTGAGAATTTTCAATATGGAATTTTCAGATTCAAGATTTTTGGGTATGGTCACGAGAGAGGGCTCAAGCTATGTAGGAGGATAGAGGCATCAACCTATGGGAGGGAGGGCATTAACACCCTGAGGCCTTTTCCCCGTTTTATTACAACTGTCAAGATGGCAGCTGGGATCCTAATCATTTGGATCTGAGATGGCCCAGCCAGATTCTAGTAATTACGACCCTACCAGCATGTCCTGCTATGATTGGAGCTGGGATCTAGGATGGTGATTCATTCCCTTGAGCTCTGATGCGTTCACTCTATGGCCCTATATCATACTGGCTAAGAAAAATTGTGAGCCTTTAACTCTGGCTGATGGGTTTTTTTTTTTTTTTATTTGTGATTTTGTGAGGTTTAATTTAATTTATTAAAATGTGATATTGAAAGGTTTGTGAAAGAACACGTTCATTTCTCATTAAATAGGAATGGAGCAAGTAGCAGTAGTGATTGTGTGGTAGTTTCGATATTAATGTAATTATCCAAAGCCCCCACCACAGCTGAACACGAGTAAAATCACCCACCACAAATCCCTTTGACAAGACATAGCTATGTTACTTGTTTGGAAGCAAAGTTTAAACAGTATTTTTTTAAATTTTAAATTTTATTTTATTTAAAATTTTATATATATATATATATATATATATATATATATGTTTACATCGTTTTATTATATTGATATAAAATATATTTTAAAAAACAACTCTTACCATCTAAAAAAACAAAACAACCGTTATCATCTAACAAAGAACTTAATTCATATCCATCCATATTTTGTCGGAGTCATTGAATTTAAACAATGGATCAGAACTAATTAAATGGTACCACACTAGGACATCCTAGAATGGAGAAGCTACTTAGGCCTACATTTTGCCCCTTTTCAGACCAGGGAAATCAATAAAACTCCCTCCTCCCTATAATGTGTTGTCATAATCTTCTCGGAGTTAAGGAAAAAAACCGGGGCCAAAGTCCATAGCCTATCATCATCAATTGGGTTCGGTTTCATGGGGTCATTGAGAAGCAATTCTCTCCTTCGCTAACTAGGTGGCTGTAGGCAATTATGAATAGCACATAATGCATGCAAATAGGTATAATACTAGAAACTATCGTACCTCCATTGATACTTTGACAGTGATTTGATTCACTAATAGCTTCACTTTGTTGTTATCCAATGTTCTCTCTCTCTCTCTTTATTGACATATCTCCTAAGGGTACTTTTTTTGGGTTGCGTCTCCATTATACAAATGGCTCAACAAAATCAGAACTTGGTGGTCAATTATTTTTGCTACATGGAGCGCAGCGTTCTATTTTTTTCCTTTTTTTTTTTTTCTTCTGGGGGTGGAACTCTCTACCTTGTTGAAGATGCCCTAAATACAAAGAACAAGCCATGTGGGCATGTTTGGTTGACTAAAGCTTAATTTTAATGCTAAACCTGCTCTCGTGTATCTCAGCTAAACGACTCGTTGATCCTTCAAGCCAAGGGGAGACGGGATGATTTGCATGTGTTGTGTCCATGTATACCTTTGCATTAAGAATTTATGCATCGAATCCATAGCTAAGATCGCGGGCTTGAAGCTCAGCCAAGTTCAATGTCATTTAAACAGAAGCAGAACATGCCCTGAACAGCAACTGCTTGCATGATTGATTGCGTATCGATTATCTTAGTCATTTGTTGAAAATATCACTCATTAGGGTCAAGGCACCCATTATGGAAGTGGATGGTGGGAATTAAAAAATCATGATTAGACCAAGAATTTCTCTAACCAATCTCTTTATCAGAACTTTAATTGCAACCAACATTGCTAACCACTCCACTCCCTAGCTACACGCTGAATACTTTATGCCATGTAGAATAATTATTATACATCTGCCTAACTACCAATACATGCCACTCAGTGAAGAGAAGTTGTCTTCGCTTCTTGATAACTTTGCCATCCTTCTGCTTCTAAATTTGCAAACATAATTGCAGAAGGATGGTGTGTTTTAACTCTTTCAGATAAGTAATTCAAGGAATGGGCTCTGCATTTGGAGCCAGGCGATGGGTTTTGAACAGATAAATGTCGTCGTCATTGATACGGGCAAATCTGCACCTCATGAATGATAGGATTTTTATTTTAGTGTCTCGGTGTCACTTCGCTAATGGAACCGTTCTTCAAAGTAAATGTTTCTAAGAGAAAATTTTGATCCGATGAATGCATATCCGTGTTTGAGATATTTGCAGGTCATGGGTTTCGATCAGAAAATGCCCATACTGATCAGACGTCATGAAGTCTAAAAAATATCCAGTTTAGAAATAAAGCTTTCAAGTTGGACAGTTGGATTAATTAATTAATCCTAATAATCTCATGAATTCTTTCTAGTTTTAATAATTGATAGTTTATATTTGATGTTTAGCAGATAAAGATAATCTACTTACAAAACATCATCCTCTCTGATAAAGATAAAAAATACTCAATATATTTTTATTAGGGTGTGTTTGTATTCTAAAAAATTCATAACCATAAATTTTTTTTTTTATCGAATAATTTTTTTGGTAAAGATAATTCATCAATATAAAAAAGGATACACACCAGTTAAACATACAATATTTCCTTCCAAGTAAAGGTTTGGTGACATGCCATAAGATGCATGCACAATGTTAAATGAAGAGAAGTTAAGAGATCACTAGACACTGCTCAAATCACCAGCATGTTGCCCTAAGATTCATCTGTCGATTTTAAGAAAATTCAAAACGTTTCTGATATTATCATCAATGTCGCCAAGTGGTTCACACGTGACATAACCAGTTGAAAAGAGAGCACTTGTCACCATATTATGACCCTAAGATCAAATTATAGATGATTAGAGATTTGATCCAACTAGTTTAATCAGTATCGAGTCTAATGGTGACTTATGACTTGTACTAACTGCAGAGTGATTGAGAAGGCTACTACTTTATCAGAAGACAAAAGCGAGGTCTGTGCAAGGTGAATAAATGTCAAAAGACTCGTATTATAATAGAATATTATCCACATTATCTTCTAAATGCAAACAATAAGGGTAGGGTCCTACCGTAAAGGATGTTGAAATTAACATTGTTTATGATAGACTAGTATTCAGTGAACAGATACACTTTCAGGTTTCATGTTATGATCTTGGATGACCAGGCACTTCTTGAGATTGAAAAGGAAAGGTGGTGCTGTAGCTCTTCTGGTGCTAATAATGCATCCCACTGATCTAGATAAAAAAAATTGTTGACAATGTTACTCAAGCAATGAAAAGAAGTGGAGCACAAAGATTCCCAGCTATAATTAGTCATGTTACTTGATTATAGTAGATTTTTAACCTGATTAGTTCCCCTGTAGAGAGGATAAAGTAACAGATTCTTCGAAGAGTTGAGTTGCTTTCTAAGCTCTTAATGTTTTCGTCTCTGCACTTTAGGAAAATGGATTTTATGTCTCATCTCAACTTTCTTCCAAGGAAGAGGGCAGCACTGGGAACAAAAGTTGCAGCAGAGGTCTGACTGCCATTTAAATTTCCAGGCATTGCAGTCAGACTGTAGAAAACTTCATACACGAGGAGACCTAGCACTTGCCAAAAGGAGAATTGAACTATGAGCGATTTCAGTTTTGCATGTCAAGTAGAATTAGGCAGACTAGCACCTACTACCAGAGTTTGAAGCCCGAATCGGAATTCATGTTTCTACGACTGGTTAAGGCTTTCTACAAGACAAGGTTGTCGGGCTAATTACCCAGTTTGTTCAAAGCTGTTAAGGAAGATTTTTTAGAGTCGAAGATGGTGAGATATATATGTAAAACAGCTCCCTGATAATTTGGCACTGATGCTGGAATATCTTAGACTCCCTTACGATCATTGTTTACAATTTCTATGGAGTGAATTATTGTCTCAATTAGCAACTGACACGCGTTACTTGCCCAATTCCCCATCAAACAGCCTAAATGTAATTCTGTTCAAGTAGCCATTTCACTTGATTTGAGAGGAGAGCGTGCCTCTGGGAAAAGGCTACCTTTTCCATGAATTTAGACGGAATCTGCTTCCCTCCTAGCTTTTCATCACTGACAGATTTCCCCAACTCATCTTGGGCCCTTGTATGAAAAACATTGTGCATGCTATGGTGTCATTAATCGTATTACAGAGACAACTATTATTGGATCTTGTCCAATTTTGTTTCATCCCATCACTTCCAGTCCTCGGTACAACTTCTCTCCATGAACATGAAGATAATGAAATTATTTTGGGAATCTTTTTGTACTGCCGTTGTAGCTGAATTCACCACACATATAATAGATTTGGCTTTATCTGGATCTTCATTTTCAGCGTCACCTTCATAGGCTTGTTCATCTATCATGTGGGTAGACAAAGAAACCATGCAAGCAACTAGTTATCTCAGTAGGTTAAGGTCAGTAACTTCCATGCACCAACACTCTTCTTATTCTACGAGCAAGTTTTGTACATGCCCAGTAAAATGAGGCACCAGCCCCTTTCCTCAGGTCAATGACTTGCATCTCGTGCTCCCTACCATCCAATGCCTCTCCACTATTCTTGCTGTCACACATGCATTATTCTGATCAAAAACATCAATAATGCAGCCCTGTCAACTGACAATCACATGCCTATAACGAGTAGTCTCCGACAAACGAATCTACAGGACAGACTATCTCATTTGTTTATACACACTACTAATGAAACCCACCACTGAAATTATATTTGACATCATCATAAGGGGTGATTTCCTCCCCCATCATCTCCAACTATTAGAGAACCTAGTGAAAAGATAATCATTCCTCTAGCACACTAAATTCTTGTTTTCCAGTGCGCGTTGATAAGAATGACAGAGAATATCACTCAGGCAGCTATTAACGAATATAAAAGCAAACTCAGTGGCCAGATTACTTGGATAAGGTCTTTTACCATACTCCATTCAACACAAACAGACAGTAGAGATTGACAAATCCAGTTCAAATAAAATTAAAAAAAAGATCAACAAACAATGCACTTTACAAACTAAAGTCCTGTACGAAACAGGAAACGATCCAGACTCTCAACGCATAGAATTGCAGTTGCACTCCCAAATGCAGGTCTTTGGAGATTTATAATTTTAACAGACTAGACAGATATTATAATTTTCTTGAAACAGAGACATAAAGGTACTAAGATAAAAACCGCAGGTACTCATGATCTTTCTACCCTTTCCAGCACTTTATCATCCCTTCCACCCCCACCTGAAACCTGACTCGTGCTCCCCTTACTAATTTCCCAAATT
Organism: Populus deltoides; assembly: GCA_015852605.2. Lineage (NCBI taxonomy): Eukaryota > Viridiplantae > Streptophyta > Magnoliopsida > Malpighiales > Salicaceae > Populus > Populus deltoides. The sequence continues at coordinate 8,267,093 of CM027571.2, forward strand.
CAACACTCAAAGGCTGCTGGATGGATAGCAACAATCATGCCAACAGCTGGCTAATTCCTGTTTTTGCATTTCTCCATGGCCCTTGGGGCTGCAATAAAAATAAACACTTGTATGCAATTAGCTTGAGAAAAGAAATTTTATACGACATAATTGGTAGGGATTAACACTCAAGTCCTTAACAAGAATCACAGCAAATTACAAGCAAGCATAATAATAGGCTCAGCCAGCACAAGCTAGGATCCACTTCAAAAACTTTGGTTCACAAAAACATTCTAGGGCATCTAAAAAATGAATCGGGTGGGTTTGTATAGCACAATTTCAGAATATTTAAAAAGTAAAATTCGTACCTGTAAAGCAAAAATCTGTTTTGTGACATTTTACATATATACCAGCATAGTATAAAGCAAAAAATGATCTTCAAAGGTTGATAAAAGGTGCATAAGCAATCACAATTTTAAAAGTTACTAATAATATTGATTTCAGAAATATGGACAACATTGTGAACTGAGACCAACAGCTAGTATTTGTGCTACCAATGTAATAAAATTCCTTGTGGTCAACAGTTCGCCTTTTTAAGGGTGCTCCAAGTCTTAATTTTCTAGAATTAATTTCAACATACTTTCGGCATAACATTTAATGCAGAAATTACAAGGTCAAAATCAATGTTAATAATGAGTCATGTCTGACCCCTTGCACTCACCCCACCAAAACAAGTACATACAGATACATGTTCATCCAAAATAACAAAGGTAGATCAGACAACCTAAACCTTTTCATCTCATGTCCTAGATATACCAAGATTCTAGATACAAAACACAAAGACCAGACTGTATTGTTGAATTACATCCACAACAAAACATAAGGATCTATAGGATCATAAGACGAGCCCAGTATTACAACTTTTCCACCAATATGTGTTTTGTCCTCTTTTGTTTCTTGTTGAGCGACTTTCTACTAGGTGAGATTTGAAAAAACAAATTTCATCAGATAAGTATTTTTTGAAGCACACTTGATTTGTCTAGGACAAGTTCTACTGTCACAAATCATGAATAGCTAATATAATTCTCAAGACAAACATTTCAATGGTTCTTATACACTCTATTAGTCAGAACAGTAGTAAAATTGGCTTGAGATACATAACAAACGCACCTAGGCCAATGGCATCAGAGCTCTTCATGATCCTCAGCCTCTTGCATGTTTCAATAAACATCCTGAACAGGTAGATACACAGAATTAGAATGCAGGTTTATCACGCAACTTACATTAAGAATATTTCTTGCTATTACATGATCATGGATTGTGTTTGTTAATATTGCTAGGCAGATGAACACTGAAAGAAGTTATATTCTAATTTCATCCTTTAATATATGATCCAGTCAAATTTTTGCAAATATAAAGAGAAGTTCAAATGAAACCACAGTTTATGACCATGAATGTAGATCAAGGAAGATCGGTTCATGTCAATTCGCAATCTTTACTCACTCAAGTTCCCAGTTGTTCCCTGATTTGATTTCAAAATTGAAGTACAACAGGGACATGGCAAAGGTATAAACAGTTTTGACCAAGGTCAATATCACAACTAGGGAAAAAAATTGCATTAACCCTCATGCAAGTGTCATCATGGTGGGGGCAGGGGCTGGGTAGTTTGGGTGGCTATACAGAATAGAGTTTCTGTTTCCTTGCACTAAATCCCAGCTACTTCCTAGAGCTATTAAATATGAAAGATCAGTTCATTCTTGTTCATATAAAAATAATATGGTTAGCAATGGCTAAAGATTTCAGATATTATTGAAGTCAACAAGAAGAACCAATTACGATTGACACAAACAAGCAAAACCGGTCAGCACTTACTCCCAGGGAACATCGCCAACAAGCATCCAGTCTCCGTCTTTATCCTCATAAGTGAGAACATATTCTGAGCCATGCAGCAGATCCTTCAGCTTGCTCTCGCTCAGCATCTCCCTTCCTGGAGCTCCATGGGATCCATATTGGCCTGACATCATAACAAGGTAGCAGTAACTCGATCCATAAACAAACATAACACGTGTCCACTGTAAAATACTAGTTCAACACTTAATATAATAACAATGTCCACCAACCACATTCTACATATCAAATCAAAAATTTTATTTTGGCTCACCTATGGTGAAACAGCTGAACATCTTCTCGAGGGCAGAAGACAATTCCTGATATGCAGAGTAGTTTCTCAAATCCACTTTTCTAAGATAAGGAGCACCATCCATGCTGACTTTGATAAATAAAGCACCTGGCCCTGCTTTACCATCAACTTCTTCTGTGTTCTTTGAGGTGGTGGCTAGGGAATTCTTCCTAAATGATTTGATGGGTGGCCAACCCACAACTTGTGCCCTGCCAAAAGAAGGGATACCAGAGATCATTCTCAATGTCTTGCAGTTAATCTTAAGACTTGACACAAAAACACTTCATACTTTGGAGCAGGTGCACTGCTGTTGTTTGCGGAGCTGTTATGAAGTGGTCTGGTCTCGTTTGCCGCATGAGGTCTCTCTTGTCCTGCCTTTGGGGCTACTATCTCTTTCACTTTAGCTTGTTGAACTCCAAGGTTCTCCAACATGCCAGGTTTCAATCCCATGTTCGGTGAGGCCCTGGGAGAGAGCATTGCATTTACCTCCGAATTTGACAGAAACTTGCTCTGCACCACAGATGAATACTTTTCAGGTTAGAATCATGAGTAAATATCATCTATTCCCTTCAGTAAATAAAAGGCAGTTTTTTTCACCTCTGAAAACTCATCCATGGCATCAGAGAACACTCTCTTGTTACCCGAAACAACATTTTTCTGCGTGGAGGTGTAGTGACCATCATTTGAGGGATGCAACGGGAAGAAGGGCTTCTCATCAAGTAATGCCGAGCTCAGCAGGGAAAGCTCGTGATTCCTTTCTGGAGACTGAGACCCTGGAAGCCCAAGCCGCAATTCAGTAGCCTTCAGATTTAAACTAGTCTTTCTTTCATCAGATGCTGCAGAGACTGCCGAGCTGTCCACGGAAGAACAATCGGACAAACCCATATAGTTTCGCTCTTTCAATTCCAAACCATTCAGGCATGCACTTTCTGCTGAGGCCGGAGAAGCCAGTAGAGTGACATTACTTTGACCCTCCTCCTCCACAACACCAAGTAGTGGTGGAGACATCAGAAATAAGAATAAAAACAATCGGAATTCTTTTTGTTACCTGCTCAGTTTCACAGCACAAAAACTTCATTAACAAACACCAATGTTTGGATATTCATCAAACAAAATCATATCAGCGAAAACAAAACCTCAAATCTCTTCAAATAGAGAACAAGTAAATAGCAAAAAATTCATCAACCGCTGGCTGCCTGCCCTCAGGAAGCAAACAATATAACAAGCACATGATGGTTGATTAATACTGAAATTTCCCTAATTCAATCAAGCATCCGTTGGAAGATAAATTATTCTTGGTCAAAGGGCCATACTAAAAGCAATAAGCACAAATAAAATCACACAATTTGCAAAGATAAAATAAAACCAGGCGTGATGCTTATGGTCAAAGCAATTTTAGCTACTTTCTAAAACGCATCAAGATCTAAACACAAATTTTTTAAAAAAATAAAAATTGCGAAAGCAAGTATCCAATAACACTAGAAATCTTAATAAATGTAAAAAATATATATTAAAAATTAAACTTGAATTAATTAATTAGCAGCAGAAGTAAAAATACCTTCCTGAGTTAAAACGAGCTAAAATAAAATAAAAGTAAAAACACCTTCCTGAGTCAAAACGAGCTAAAATAAAATAAAAATAAACTTACAGCATGTTATGAACGGGAAAAAAAAAAAAGAGGCTGCATAACCATTTACAACTGCAGAGATCTAATCTGAACGTTAATGAATAGGCCATTTTCCGACTGAATAATTTACTGAAGGAAAAAGATGAGGAATAAAACACATTTTGAACTCGAAATAACTGCAGTCAAGTAAAAGTAGATGCATGCTTAATAAACCACGCCTCAAATAACTCGCTGTTTTTTTTTTAAAGAAAGAACAAAAAGGAAAGATATAACTTGTTTGGATGCCGAGAAAGTATGAAAAAAAAATAGAAACAAAAATTTTAAGCTGCCGAGCGAGACAGTCTCCATGCAACTATTGAGCTGAAAAACCTACTCTTGACATGGGTTTTCCCAGTACGGAAACTAAAAACAGCAAAAAGATTGCAGCATTTGTTTCAGTAACACACAAACAGTGTCCAGCAAAAGCCAGAAGGCAGAAAGATGAAAGCGCAAAAATAAGAGATAAAAAGAAAAAAGGTGTGCAAATTAAAAAAAAAATAATCAGAAACAGATCAAGAAAGGGCACTGAGTAACTTGTTTACCTGTGACTTAGATTTGTGGATTTGTAGCTGGAGAAGAGAAGTGAAGATTTCAATTGTGAGGGTTTTGTTTCTGTTTTAGAAGCAGAGAGAGAGAGAGAGAGTTTGGTAAGAGAAGTAGAGGAGAGAGAGAGAAAGACAGGGAGAGAGAACTAAGGATCCTCCATTTTGGCACAAAGTAACAAAAGCTTATTTGCTGTCTGGTGTGAAACTCTATGCATTAAAATAAGAACCTTTTTGTTTCTTTATTTTTATTTTTATTAAAAGCAAAAACCTTTTTTTAGAAAACAAAAAAAACACCCTTCCTTTTGTTACTACTCTTTTTATATTCTTTTCGCCTTTCTTTCTTTCTTTTTTTTTAATTGGATGAGAACAATGTCTGTTTGTTTATTTATTTATCTGTTCATAAATGTAATAATCGGCCGAATAATAATGAATGAGAGAGAATCGTGTATTTTAATTTTAGAGGCTGGTGATTGGAGATGGTTGAATGGAAGCCGTTGATCCGCTCGAGGGTGGATTTGGTATTTTACTGTGAGTGGATGGAAGCCCTTTTTGTGCCCACTTTGAAGTAAGATTAAACTTGTTTTTTTTTTTTTAAAGCTTTTTAAAAAATTGTTTTAACATTCTTTTATAACTATATGTGTTAAAATTAAAAATAATTTTAAAAATAAAAAAAATATTTTAATATATTAAAAAAAACAATTTCAAAAACAAACTGTCATGCTTGCAGGTAGCCCTGGAATGATGGATTGAGCGAGTGTTTCTCCTTTGGCAACCATTTTCCATTTGGCTGATGGGAGAAAGGTGAAAATTGCAATGCATCAATTTAATATCGTTTATTTGTTAAAAAGTAGTGTTTTGTAGAAAATAAATTCTGAAAGAATTAAATTTCAGAAAAATATTTTCTGATATTTAGTAGTGTAGTGAAAAATAAGTTGGAAAATATTTTCCAGTATTTGGTCATGTTATGTAAAATGAGCTGGAAAATAACTTATTAATGTTTTATTTTTTTCAAGTTTATTAAAATAATAAGGAACAAATCTTACAAATTAAAAAGTTGAATGGGAATGAAATTGAAAAAAAAATATAATTTCATAAATTATCTCAGATAAAATAAATAATAATCAAAATAATAGAGATCAAATAAAAAATAAAAAAAATTGAAAGATGAAGAAATTAAAATAATAATAAATAAAATTTCATAAATTATTTCAAATAAAATAAGTAACAATCAAAAGAATAAGGATCAAATTTGATAGATAAAAAATTTTAATAAAAAAATAATAAGGAAAAAGCAATAATAATTGTAAAAATAAGGACCAAAGTTAATATAAAAATTAAATTTTAAGAGATGAAATTAAAAAATAAATATTCAAAACAAAAAATATATATATATATATATAGCAGTCAAAAGTTTGAGGATCAAATTTGATATAATCAGCAAATAATGACATTTCTAAATTTTTCATAATTTCCGGAAAGTGTTTTCCACCCAAATTTTTTAGGAAAACACTTTCCTGAAAATCAAGCAAAATTTTTTTTAACTGAAAAGTGTTTTCGTTGACCAACTTTTCTAATAGCAAACAAACACATGAAAGTTTGGAAAATGATTTTCAAAAAAAACAAAACAGAAGCCAAAAATTTTTCTTTAAGGAAATTATTTTCCGTGACAGACAACACATGAAAGTTTGAGTAGTTTCTGGAAAAAAGGAAAAACACTTTTCTGAAAACCAAGTTAAATTATTTTTAATTAGAAAGTATTTTTCATTGACTAGAAAATACTTTTTTATTAAAAAGTATTTTTTATTGACTAAAAAATATATAAAAATTTAAAAAATAATTTTTTAAAAACTAATTTTCAAAAAACATGACATCAGTTGTCATCTTTTTTCCTTCCGTTGCCAAATGACTCGTACTATTGTATTTTGACGCAGCCATTGAAATTTAAGAAGGATATATTTAACAAATAAGGTGAATGGGCGTAATAAAATGGTTTTTTTTTTTCTTGACAATTGATACACAGCTGGCAGTTTTATTTTTACATTAAAAAAATGAAAAAAAATGTTAGGAAGTAAAAAAAGTTGATGCTGGCTAAATGTTTTTAAAATATTTAATTGATGAGATGTTGAATGAAATATTTAAAATAAAAATATTAAGATATTAAATTAATACGGGTCAATTATGGTTAATATATTAAACCAATAATATAGAATATAAGACAATAATAAAACTATAGAACTTGTAAAAAAAAAATTAAAGTCAAATTACAACGAGTCAAATATTAAAATTTAAAATTGAATAAAACCATAGAATAAAAGAACAATTAAAAATAAGTAATTCTAATAAACTTACATTGATGACAGGCACAACAACGCAGGCTGAGGCAAATATTTTTGGACGTATGAAGAAAATGTTAAGGAGATGCTAGGATAATGTTTCAAAATAACATGAATTAAACAAAAGATAAGTTCACTTATTTTAATAATATAAAAAAATGTTAAACAGATGTTAGGATAATATTTCAAAATAACATGAAATAAACAAAAGATAAGTTCAGTTATTTTAATAATATAAAAAAAACAACTTTAATTTAACAGTGTAAAAAAATAGCTAGATAAATCTTTTAAATTTAAGTTAATATTTTAATATCACGGTCTATAAAATATTGTACTCATGCTCAATCAAGAATGTCATTTCTCAATTAATTTCATGTTGAGGTATAAAATTATAAGAGAAATAATATTATAATCAATAAAATATCATACCCAGGTTTAACATGTTTGTCTGTTTCAATTATCATTTGATTGAATAAAAAATATTTTTAATAAATAAAATTTAGTGAACATAACAGGTTAAATGACTCATATTGTGAGATTAAATATATTGATCTACACTTATTTTTTGATTTTTCTAATTTTATTTTTAGTTGTTTAATAATGTTATTTATTTATTTACTAGCCTATATAATTTTTGATTTATTTGATTATATATATGTGTAAAATTTTCAATTCCATAAACTTAAAAGAATTTAACTACAAAAACGTATAGAAAAAATTTACATGTATATATATATATTTTTTTTTTGACGAGGGAGAGAGTTTTTATGTCTTCTATGCCCAGGTCTGACCATATGTTGATTTTTCTGATATGAAACCATTCCTGACATCGTCTCTATTGAAATGTAACCATACCTGACAATTTATTTTTTTTCCGACTCCATTTATATCACAGGATGCCACTAAAATCTTCCATATCGTATACAAATAATAAAGCACGCGCACATAATGCCACTAAAATCTTCCATATTTACAGTAAAACCTAGAATCACAGGATCGATTATATGCTGCTGGCGAGAATGGACAGATGGATTTGATTCTGATATGTTTTTAAATTTGAATTGGTGATATTACGAGGCCAAAATAAAAACTTTGACAGTATTTTGAAAGAAAAAAAATATACTAATTATTTTGTTTTTCATGAACGGAATTTACTTGAATGGGTTCCTTTCCCGTGTGCTGTTGTGGCATTGTAAATAAATCTGGCTTGCCTCGGACTGTTACACCTGGAAACTCATGATTTAGAGTGTGTTTGAAGTGTGGTAGTGGTTGGTAGTGGTTGCTTTTCAAATAGTTTTTTGTACCGAAATATATACCAATAATTTTTTTTATTTTTTAAAAATCATAATTTAGGTTGAGTTTTAAAAAAAAAATTTTAAATTTAATGAAACACAGATTGAAACGCACAACCAAACAACCTCTTTAAATTAAATTACAAGGAACTTGAGTCATCACGACCTGGGTGAGTCCAGTAATCTCGTTAAATTTGGTTTATTTTTCTTTTTATTCAAAACAGCCCTATTAACATTTGTTTTTAATATTTAAATAATATTTGTTTTAAATAAACTCAGGTTAATAATAATTAACTCGCCCAGCAACGATCTTAGCCATGTGCTTGGCCAAAATTTAAAACTTTAATATTTACTTTGTTGAAATTAATTGTTTGATGATAAAGAAAAAAAATTCACAACAAAGATGACAGATAATAAAGAAAAAAAAAACAGATAATTTAACCCACAAGATTTTGTCTTACCGTGTGTTTAATATTGTGGTGGAGGGTGTTGTTTAAAAGTGATTTTCTCCTAAAAATACATTAAAATAATTTGTTTTTTAATTTCTTTTCTATATAAACATATCAAAATTATTAAAAAAACATTAAAAAAATTAATTAAATGTATTTTCAAGCCAATTGCACTTTTAAAATACACCTAATAATGCATGTTTGGTAATGTGTTTTCAATTGCTCTTGAGTACATTTTAAAAGTATGTTTGCCTTGAAAAATTATGAAATTAATTGTTTTTAGTGTTTTTAATCATTTTAATATACTAATATAAAAAATAATAATAAAACACTTTAATTTACTTACAAGTAAAATATAATTTTAAAAATTATTATACATCACAATGCTAAAATACATAATAATAAAACGCAGTTCCATTCATAAAAATAAACGTTATCTCAGAATGCCGTGAAAAAGTGGTGTCTTTTATGTTTCCGACGCTATCACCACCCTCTCATAAGTGCTCACTCTTTATTTATTTATTTATTTATTTTTGGGTACAATTGCAAACTACCGGTAATTACTTGCAGGACATTGAAAGGTTGTTCACAGATTTGAATTACGGTGAAAAATCATAAAGACAACGGGGCATTGCCAATCATGTCACCTGCAGCAGGTGCCAAATTTGATGTCTCTCAAGATCGTCCCTCCCGGTGGCAAATTTGTCTTTTGACAGTAATCTTATCGATCACAACTAACCAGGACGTGTCCAAATCACAGCCCCTCAGTGTCGTTTTCCCAACTTTTTAGCTTAAAGATAATCCGATAAGACTCACAAATGTCTTAAACTTTTTGGGCAATTGATTCCTCTATTCTCATGTGAAATGTGGATACCCGCATAAAGACCACCTTACCCCCAATCATATCTTGGTTTGACTTTATCCTGGTGCAAATGAGCAGATACTCTACATGATCATGATGCTTTCCAATTTCCAAACACTAACAGCCAGCTAGCCTTATTCACTTTCTACGCCGCACAACATACACGGTATCATGATTATTTTTATGTTTTAAATTTTTAAAAAAATAATAATTTTTTTTTACATTCAATTAATATTTTTTATTATTTTTATTTGTTGATATGAAAAATAATTTTTAAAAATAATAAAAAATATTATTTTAATATATTTTCATGTAAAAACACTTTTAAAAATAATTACTACCGCACTTTCAAATATTATTTTAACAAACTACATTTGTTAATATATATATACACACATATTTATTTATTACGGTGGGCTGGTTTATATTTTGCCTCCACTTTGTATTTAGAAATATTTGAGTAATTTACATGTATTTTTTCTAAAACTTATTTTTTAAAAATTTTAGTTAAAAAAAATATATTTTTTAAAACTGCAACAACAAAAATTATTATAATATCAAATACGCATTAACTCATCTTAACAACACCGAAAATGTTAAACACAAATTTATATATAAGTTTACAAATTTATATGTTAAACATAAATAATTAATTAAAATATTTTATTTATAAGTTTATAATTTCAGCATTCGAATTTATATTATATATTACTCGTCCTTCGGAGGGGTAAAGATGGGAATAAAAAGGGAGGGAATAGAGTGTATGCTACGTAGAAAGAGGACGCATTTAGTGGAGGAGTGAGGCTGAGAGGGGACAGGGAAAGACAGGGTGAAGCGAAATGATGTGTTGGGGGACAAGAAAGCGGCTTTTAATTTTGGCTTGCCGGCTACTGAAGGCGACATATAACCTCCTCCACCATTTTCTCTTCACCAGTCGGACCTAGCTTAGCGTGGTTTTCACGTTCCAATAGCTGATTCAATTTCTGCCCCTCGTGTTCTGTGATCGCCATTGTTTATTAAGTACCGCAGTTCAATCCCTAAAATTAAAGTATTTTAATGACAATTTCTTGGAAAGACAAAAACAAAACAAAAAAAAACACACCCCCTTTTATCTTCTTCCTTTTTTTCCAAGACATCCTTGGACTTTTTTTTTTTTTTTTTAATATTGAGATTAAGTTTGCTTCCATTTAAAATCATCATAATAATTATATAAAAAATTAAAACAATTGTTCGAACGGTTGCTTTAAAATCATCACTGGTTTAAATTAATATTGTTTAGGAAAAATCATTTTATTAAGACAGATAAGATACGGTAGTGTTCAGTATTATAATAATTACTGTTTTTTTAGAATGTTTTTTTTTTAATATATTAAAATAATAAATTTTTATTTTATAAATTTATCTTTGATATTAATACATCAAAATAATATAAAAATAAAAATTTTATTTAAAAAAAACAGTATTGTCACATAAACAAACACCATTTAAGTTGTTTTTTTTAAATTAATATGTTTAAAACAGTTAAAATTGATTGATTATGTCAACACTGTCACGAAGTCTTTTCTAGGTGGACTTAACAAGATAAACGATAAGGAGAGGATTAAATCCACTGATAATCCTAATTGGTGAATAAATTTTTTTTAAAAAATTAATATTATATATATATATATATATATATATATATTCTTATAAAAAATATAATTTTAATATATTTTCAAATAAAAAAACATTACAACAAGTATTGTATTGTTGCATGTATAGACTCCGTCTAAAAAACCATTTCTGATATCAAGGGTGTATAAGTATGTAGTTGTGGTTTTTTTTAAAATGTTTTTTACTCAGAAATGTATTAAAATAATATATTTTTTATTTTTAAAAAATTATTTTTAATATCAACACATTAAAATAATTTAAAAATACTAAAAATATATTAATTTTATATATAAAAAAATAAAATTACACGATTTACACCCGTTTCGCAGACGGTGCCGTCATGGTGATCCTGGATAAGAGCGGTGCAAAATAGACAAACCACAGGTGACAAAACAAACATGATTCGTAATGTGAGATTTTATCAGTTGACATTATACAGAACCTCTTCTTATCTACAACTGCTACAATACCACGATTTTATATACCGGGCCCATCACTGTCTTTTTATAGGTACTCGTTTTTATTGAAAACAAAGTGATTGACTTGAAGCTTGAAAGCTTACCAGAACAGAGTTTCTTCTAGGTCTAAACGAGAATAAATAAATAAAACACAACCCGCTGTTACTGTTGGTTCTGTCTGTAAACATTGTACATGGCATTATTCATCCTCCAATGGTTTTTTTTTTTTTGCACTGGAACTTTATTTCTTTGCTATTTCATACTTTCACTTGATGTCTGCATCAATTTATGTGTAATAATTATCTTTAATTTGTGTTTTATCGTATTTTTGAGGTCTTTGAGAGTGTTTCCTCTGTTAATTAACCATCCATTTCATGAGAAAGAGTTTTGATTTGTTGCCGCGGAAAAATCAAAAGAACTAGAATTGAGATTAAGAAAAAAAAACATTTCATTTTTACTTTTCAAAAATGTGAAAAATATCAGTTTGATTCGTACAATTTCAATTTCTTTATATTTGTTTTGTTTGAGGATTTCATGTTTAAGTTCTAAAATTCATCTTGTCTGCGTTTTGATCCCCGGGAAGGAAAGAGAAAATTGATAAGAAAAAAATAAAAGGACTGAGAAAAAAATTATCGATTTTTATATCATCATTTTATCATATTTTTAGATAAGATTGTATTTTTTATAATGTTATTAACAATTAATTTTTGAATTATAAAAAATGCTCATAAACCTTAATTAAAAATAAATTATATATTTTATTATTTTTTATTGTAATCTTTCACATATTTTTTCATTTTTTATTTTTTATTTTTTTTCTTTTATCATGTACACGTTATAGGATCCCGATTTTTTATCTATTGACTCATGTTTTTTTGTTTTAATCATGATGAGTTTTCGTATTAAAAAACAATAATTATCATTAAATAACATTTTTTTTCAAAATAAAAGGAAATAGATAAACAAGAAAATAAAATTTTGATTAAAGAGATTCATTTTCCCCTCATTAATCCAAATGATTGAGATTTTTATGAATATTTATTTTAAATAGTCTTTGATTTTTTATTTTTTAAAAATGCTATCAGTAAAAGGTATATTTTAAAATAAAAAATAACAATTTATATAATAAAATATATTTTTTTATTAACCTACAACACTAAAGGAATTAGGGTTTTTTATGGTATTTTTACTATAACAATAAAAAATCTTAATATACCTTTTTAAAAGTATGTTAATACGTGAGAGAAACATGATGTCACAAGTTTGAGAGTTACGGAGCACTCTTATTTTCTAGAATGTGACCTGTCATTTTTTTAAAGAAAATAAGTGGTGAAAAACAGGGCCAAGCGCGCGGGGCTGCCCTTTGCCGACCTTTTCTTTTATGTTTTTTTTTTCTTTTTTTTTTAACACTCCAAAAGATTTTTCTGTATTCACTTACTATTTAGTTTTAATATTTTTTTAATACCATTATAATTTTTTATTTGAATTTTAATATATATATATATATATATATATTATTATTATGTATTTATTATGAAAAAATAATACTAATAATAAATTATTTTTAAAAATTTTATTGAAATTATTTTTATTAAAATATTTAAATAAATTTGAAATATGATTTCATCACATATATTTATGATGTTTTTAGTTTTCAATCACATAAAATATAAATATATTATTTTATCTTTTTAAAACTTGTTTTAATGATTATATTTTTTTAATAAGATATGACTAAGATAAATAAAAGATATACAGTATTTGATAAAAATATTATTTTTATAAAAGAAATTAAAAAAAACTTAAAACCAAGTTAAAAAACAACGCTAAAAAAATTTTTCAAGAACTCGAAATTTTTTCCGCGGAAGTGGTAACAGAGACACAAACAATTAGTTTAGAACTAAAATTATTACATTTCTTATAAATATTTATTTTTATTATAACAGAACTAAATAAAAATCGATTTAAAAAACTGATCAAGATCTGGAAGAGGTAATAATTATGTCTGAATGCGAATGGAAAATAGTAGAACACGCGCGTTGATTTTCATTATGAAAGGAGAAGGTCACCCGCAGTGCTTATATATATATATATATCTTTTGAAGGAGGGAGATTTTAAGAAACCCATCATTAACTGCAGCCACCTTTGCACGCTTTGCCCATAAACCATGTATACATGCATTATTCAAAGAGCAGCACTTTGTTCATGTTTGATTTGGCATATCATCATCATCATCATCATCATCTTCTTCATCCTCCGTATTTCACTCTCCTCTGCCCACGTCACTCAAACGCCATTATCATATGCAAGCATGTATATGGGCCACCCATTGAAGCCTTCTGGGCCTCCATTTCCATTATAATGAACCATTCACTCATTCGTCCAGATTTGATCTGAGATCATAATTAAAAAGGGCTCAAGAATGTGCTATAAACTATAAAGAGCTTGAGCTGAACAAACAATGGCGTTAAAAAAAAAAAAAAAGAGAAAAGAAGAAGAAGCAATGTTTCATGAGTAGTGAACAGTGATGCAAGCCTTCGCCTTTATATTTTATTGCTCAGCTTTACCTGATCAAAAGGCCTTCAATAATGTTGTTTTAGAGCTAAATATTCAAGCATACACATTATAAATATTAATATATATTATTTTAATATATTTTCAAACCGAATTCATTTTGAAAAGTAATTGTCACCGTACTTCTACACACACACAAAATCAAAGTACATGAATATTATAGATTATAGATTGAATCAATGACCCGAAAATTACTAGAAATTACCACCGTTGCCATTGTTGTAGCGTTACTCTATGAATCATGGTAAAATGTCCTCCATGAAAACAGATAGTGCGGGATGCTGTCACCGCTTCGGGCTCCATTACGTAAGTACCTTCTTGGTTTTTAAGGTAAAAACTCTATCTGTAGCATCAAGTACTGGTCAAGTGAACTTGCATTTCAGCAGGTTACAATTTTCAAGTCAAAAGTGGGCCATGGTGACCTTTAAAACTTGAGAGAGACCACCACGATGTTGGGCCTTTTTTCAAGTCCTGCGGGCCTCAATTTTCAAGACCATATACATAGTCAATGGTCAAATACTGGAACTTCACGTGCGGTCTCGCCATGATTGCCAGGGAGGGCAAGATTGCTATCACATTAAATGCTTCTTTCTTGATAAATTCTTCTTTAATTTAGCTTGGTTTTTTCAACGAAAACCTGACACTCTAACAACAAAGCATGTGATGGATAGACCAAAACAATGTAGAGTCGAATGTGACATGCCTGGCTAGAAACGATAAAGCGAGTGATGAGTTATGTAGAGGTCTCTATCATCCGAGCATGCACACGAGTGAATTATGAGATACTGAAAACTACGTTGTAAATTATTAGTATTGTTGTGTAGTTCTACCGCAACTTTGACGGACTTTATAGCAGGAGACGTTTTCTTTTTGCGTGTTTCAACGCATGGTGGTTGCACTTTGAACATTGAAATTGAATATTTTGAAAGGCAGTTCATCATCCATCACGAGCTTTCTCTCTTTTGCTCGAACTTCCCGTATGTATACAGCAGGACTTCGTGGTCGAACCAGCTTTGGATGCTTGTTCCTGTACGGCTGAGATAGATGCCAAAATTCCCAGTCAATCCCTTTCATGCCACTGTCAAACCCTAATATGACACTGTCGCATTTTGCACGACACGCTTGGTAAGAAAGGTCTGTCCACCGAACGATGAGGGGTTCGGTCTTGGTGAAACAAAGCCGCTCCAAGATAAAAATAGGAAAAGAAAACATGATGTGAATATGTCTTGAACTGAAACATATTTTCAAGACTTATTTAGAGTCCATTTCCTGCCCGAAACCCAAAGTTACACAATTACAAGGCAAGCCAAGTGCAAATGCTAGACTCTGTTTGGTTTATAGTTCGAACTGAATTTGCGTCTTTTGGGCAGGAAATGGACTTTGAGCTCTAGCTCAGCCCCGCTCCGATCTGAGTTTGGGCGTGTTCAGTTAATCATTAGAACGGAACTGGCCTCGGTGAGTGTACTTTTGTTGCGGGGTTGAATTGTTTTTTTATATAAAAATTGATGTTTAGCTATCATAAATGTGTAAAAAAAAAAAAAACATAATTTAGGTCATAGACCTGATTAAATTTAATAAACTGATTTTATTTTAATTAGATAAAAAAATATTATAGTAGATGAATCAAATTAAAAAAATAATAATTAGGATAATTTGATAAAAAAAATATTTTTTTAAAAAAACAAACTATGTGTCTCAAATTATAACTTATTAGACACGGAAAAATTTTAAAGTTCAATTCATAATTAATCACATATTAAAAGACCACATTGAAAAAAAATTATAAAAAAGTATTTAAAAAATAACAATTAAAAAAATAAGAATCAAAATTGAAAAAATAAAATAAATTTTATTTTTAATATTTGAAGAGTGCAATAAAAAATTTTAATTTAGTAAAAGAACCGAAAAATATAAAATAATAAAGATCAAACCTCTACAAGATATTTAAAAATCAAAAGAATAAGAATTGAAGTTGAAATGCTATTAACAAAGAGGGCTAAACTGTAGTTCCAGGGGGAGCAGGGAGAAAAGACGAGAAAAAAACAGAGAGATAAAGAAAGGCCTTTCAGCAACAAACTAGACAACTATCAGAAACACGCTCCGCATCGACAAGTAAAGGGCATAAAAACACTTTGAATGACACAATGCAATGACATTTTAGTCTTGTCATTATGCTTTATATATGTTTATTTATTTTATACGCCCGCTGAAATAACAAAGTATCCTTCATCGAACATGATAATTACATGAAAATCATTGTGAAAATACAAAAATATCCTTTGACTTTAGTTTAACGATTTTACTCCACTGGTGCTTTAGTCGTTTCATTATGCAATTGAAATGGAAAAAGACTTGTTTGCCCTGCAATTAATTTGATAATAATTAATGGATCTTATGAATCGATAAAACCATTAAATCATTGTTCAGTGACTATTGATTTTACTCGTAAGTTAAAGTAAAAATGCCTTTCTAATAAACTTTTGTTAATTTGCAAAACTTTAACTAGAACTTGAAATTTGTTAAATATCAATGTAAATTATTAAAATTTTATTTCCTTTTGTTTTGGTATTTTTGAGTTATGTTGTCATGATTTTATGTGTTATGTTTTATTTTTGCATTGCATGATCTTACATATGTATTGTGACAAAAATAACTCTCACATTACATTAAATATTCACATTATCATATGCAATTACAGGGTGAAATTAAAAAAGAATGTAAGAACATGGACTAATATTGACAAAAAAACCCCTTTCTTTCATTCATATTTCAATTGTAAAATCTGATGTATTTTGCATTTCAATTCCTAGTTGTTGAGAAAAAAAAGAAAAGGTCATTAAAAAAAACATGATAGAGAAAACTCTCAAGTGATCAAATTTTAACAGCATTAACTATGATTTTAGTATTTATAAATTCATTTGCAATATAATTGCTCAATAAAGGCAATTTCTACCTTTACCGATGCAAAAAAAAAAATAGATCAGTGTTTCAAATATTTGTTTGATTTAATTTTAAGTGTTTATGAAAAAATAATTGTGTTTTGTTATTTGAAATGAGGTTTTGAAGTTTCATAAAATATTTTTTTCATGTTTTGATTGGAAAAAGGTTAAAATTATAATTTTTGGGATAAAAAAACTGAGATTTTAATTTTTCACCCATCTCCAATGATCAAAAAGGGTTGCATTAGTAGACAGGTCACGGGCCTAAACAAACCATGCATCGTCGACTATCTTTGAAATAATATTTTTCAGGCCTGGGCTCTAAAATTGACTTGCACCTGGGCCATCCTAACAGCACACATGGGCAATAATTACAACAATTTGTAAGAATTATTCGATCATGCCATGTTTTTAAATAAAGTTTAGTTCTTTACTGTAATATTTTCCTTTTATTATTATTATATATATGAAGCTAATAATTCACAAGTTTTTTTTAAAAAACAAATTACATGAATATTCAATGAGAACACACACTATTGATAACCTTTTGTATTCGTTTTTTATTTTTTTATACAGTCATATAAAAATAATAAAAATATTTTTTATCGGTTTAAAATATTTTTACAACTCATGATAATTTTTATTTATTTATAAAACCGCACTTCTGATAAAAAAACATATTTCCACTAAAAATTAATTAAAATAAATGAATAACAGAAGAGAGGATCTGGTTAAAAAATAGTTTTTTTCTTTCAAAAATTTAAAAACATACCTGGGCATCACTCACTTTAACTCTAAAAATATTATAATAAATAGAAAGATATCCCAATAAATGACATGTTGTCTACTCAAGTGGAGTGGACAACATGTCAACCTTTCTATCTAAGAAAAAAGGACACATCTTTCACTCTTTTCTTTTTGAAAAAAATATAAGAAAATCAGGCGTCCAATCCTAACTTTCCAGGCCCAATCACCTGGATTTCCTCTTATATCGGGCTGGTTGTGCATTCGCTGAGCGAGCGTTCATGTATGCTGCAGAGCAGATCCCAAAAGACTGGCTAGAGAACTGCCTCCTGGTACTGGATTCAATGTGATTATTTAGCCCACAGCCATGCACTCTGAGAAGGGAACTGCGGCTCATGTGCTCATACTTCATACTGTTCATAGTTCTGGAGATGCTTTGCCTACTTTCCCATGTAACCTGGAATGTACTCCGAGTTGAAATTCTTTTGTGGATGAAGTATTCCTCGTTTACCCAATTAAAGCTTGCAAAGTTTGAGGAGACAACTTGAGAGGAGCTAGACTTGTTAGAAAGGTAGCATCAATAGGTTTTTTTGTTTGCTTAAATATAACTTTTTTTGGTCGTTATTTTAATTGAATGTTTTTTATTTTTTAACCTTCAGAATTTGATTGATTATAATTGGACTCTTTATTTTATTTTGATTTGAATTTTATAACATTATCACGGTTTCATAATATAGATCGTGAATTAACCATGATTGACCTGAATCAAGCTAATATTTCATTATTTTAATTTTTTAAAATGTCATTTAGTATATTATCATCCCAATATTTTAAAAGTGTTTTAATCTAGTGTGCATTAATTTTTTTACTTCTTAACATCTTTATAATTTCTTTTGAGGTTAAAAAACACGATAATACATGCCAAAAATCTAGTAAAGATACTAAAAGAAAACATTATTTCCTTGTAGAAATGACAATTTCATAAAGTTGTCATATTTTACTATAGCAGGCGTGACAAATATGTAATTTTTTTATTTTTTTTTCTTTACACCTGACATGCTTATCACTTATATTTGGCTTATTTATCATAGTTTTTTTTCTCATCTTTATTATTTTGTAATTTTTTTTGCTTTTCCTATTTTTTTCTTTACTTTTTTTTGAAAAAAAATTATTATTTTTTATTCTTTACGTTTGATGGACTTATTTGCAACATTATTTTTGTTCATTTCATAATATTTCCTTTTTTATTCTTTACATTTTTTTTTTTGTAAAATTATCGTCCAAAAAAAAGTGTTCACTGTAGTGTACTTTTAGCATTGTTTTATTTTTCTATTACATTAATAATTAACTTAAGATATATATTTTTATTAATACATATAATTTTTGTTTTATTTATAATTATTTTTTTTGTATTCGATGTTACTATACCTACATATTTATTTTTTTTGCGAAAAAAATTTTCCAACTCATGACATAACATGACAAGTCGAATAAAGGTATTAACACCTTTTATTTTTATATTTATTGGTTGACAAATGGTTGTCGATTAATTAATTAAATACATGCTGTCCTTTAGACATTCCATTACCTAGAGCGCACGATGGAAGGGATTAGATATGCGTGGGCCTTCTATCTCCTCTCGATTCCCATTGCTCGTTAAAGCCAGGCCCGTACACAAGTTTAAGAGAAACCAGAGTGCATTCATTGCAAACTGGAGAATCTATCAGCACAGAGAATGTGGAGGAAAGCATGGATTTTGCTCAAAATATGAATGGTGCTGCTTCTAGCTGGTAAAATAAAGGTGCCAATATACTATTCTCGCTCTTGCTTGATTCAACTTTACTCTTCCTTAAAAAACTGAGAGCTTTATCATCTCCCCAAAGCATCACTGAAAAGAGAACTCGGGGCTTAAAAAAAGTCCAGAAATTCTGTTCATTCTTTATCGTTGATTCAACTAACAATTTGCTAATCATAATTGAAAATGATCTTAATATAAATACAAACCAACACCTAATTTATGCTAATTCACCATTGGGCAACCTGCACGTCTCATATTTTTTGAGTTCTTCTGTTCAAGTTCAAAGTCTTTGTAACCTTCGTAGCATTGATTTGCCAATTTACTCTTTTCAATCCAAAAGTAAAAACCATCTCGAAAATATGTCAGCACTTGTTAGTGCATAATTTCAAGCAAGAGGAATAGCCAAAAAATAAGAAATTTGAACTAATTAATTGATACATCCTAGTCTGTCTATTATACACACACACACAAAATGATCGCGCAGTACTGCGAAGTCATTAATCAGTATAAAGGTACTGGAAAAGAAGGTGGCTTCTGAATTTGCACTGTTATCTTCTCAGGTCGGGGAGGCTCACATGGACATGCCATTGCTATAAACTTTGGAACTTGATCCCCTGGCATCAAAACTGGAAGGCTCTGGCCTTGATTTCTCTTCAAGTTCTGTTTGAATGTTCAAATACATACATGAGCACTTCAGTACTTCAAAATTAAGCAACGATATGATCATGTTATCATCAAAAGAAACCTGAGATTTCCTTTTCTCCTTGTCAAAAAATAATATTCTCATCAATTAATCAACACCCAAAAAAAAAGATGATGTTATTAGATCCCCTGAGATGCTTTACATATATGGGAAGATAAGATCAAGTACAAGAATTCCCCTTGTTTAGTTTTTAATCTTGTCTCTTCTTTTTCTTTTCTATCTCTTTCCTTCCACAGAAATTAAATATCAAAAATTAATTCAAGAAAAAAACATCGAGATGCGAGAGAGAAAGAGAGATATACCACATGAGGGGGTGCAGATTTCTGGGGCAAATGTTCTACATCTTCTTCGATGTGGGAATGATTGTCCTCGCTTGAAACTCCAAGTAGGGAAAGTACCTTTTCCCAGTGGAGGCAGCAACTGAACAAGCCACTCATGGTAAACAACATAAACAATAGAAGAACTAAACCTACCGGGAACCCTAGTGATGGTCGATTTGTATCTCCCTCCTCCATTGATGATTTTTGCTAAATCTCTCTTTTTTATCTTCTCATGCAAGAGAAATAGAAGGGCATAACAATAGGGGCACTGAGGTTGGTGGTGCCAATTTATTGAGATCTGAGTTGTTCATCTAGTGGGTTTGGGTACATTTTTGGTACACTCTTCAGTACGGAAGTGGAGGGTCCTACATTGCTTGGCTATTCCAAGTTGTTGTCTATATTTATTGCTTCTTTACACAGAAATTTCAAGAAAGAAAGAGAGGCGCGGGACCGCTTGCTAAGTGCAGAGTGTTAATCTATATAATTAGCAGAAGCAGAGCAGCAGCAGCAGCGGAAGAGAGGGATGAGGATTGAAATGTCGTCACTATCTATCTGTAGATATCTCGTTTACAAAAACAAAATAGCTTTATATGAGAAATAGGAGAACTATCTATATATCTCATTTATAAAATATTTAGCTTAATATTTTTAAATTGTTTTGATAAGTTATTATTAAAAATAAATTTCAAAAAATAAAATATATTATTTAAAAAATGTTTTTTAAAACAACCTTTATTATATATAAGCGCTGTTAAAACGAAAAGACAGCCTTGAAAAAAACCTTCCATCGACGATTTTCAGACAATGGATCAATAATCTTACAGAGCTGGGTTGCTTAATTGATTGAAAAGGGCCAGGCAAAGTTACGTATCATAAGGAACTCAGACCCAGATGCCACGTGCTTGGTGCCCTTCGCTTTCAGATTTGAAATTTGCGTGAAGTTTTAGTAGGCTGCGTGAATGGAAAACATTAGAAAAACAAGAAACAGTGCCGCTCGTTTCACATCACCAGAAGGGGCGGTAGAAATGTACGGGTTCATGACCACAAATGGATCTGGGTGGAACACACCCCATCAATCAATTTTCCTCTGCCATCCTTCTGCTTACGTGTAAAACAGTTTGTGACCTAACCGCACTGTACTTTTACATGCCCTACCACCATCTACCAGCTACATAATTCTTCAAGTACTCCTGATATGCTGTGACTTCTGTGAACCCGGGGTTGGGTTACTGTCTCTTTTCTGCACTTATCTTGTCGTGAAATTTTGATATTAAAAAATAATATAGATAATATTTTAAAGTTTTTTCAATAACTTAAATTTTTAAATTAAATTAATTATTTAATAAATAATTTTAAAATTTTAATCTCCAAGTAACTAGTTATGAATTTGAATTTTATTATTTTTATTTATTTTTTAAAAAATCAAGTACAATATAAATTTTAAATTTAAAAAGATTTATTAAAAAATAATATATATCATATTTTAGTATTTTATTTAATGATTTAAATTTTTAAATTAAATTATTTCTTAAATATATAAATATGACTATAAAGCTCTTCCATGGGACTGAATCTTACAGCCATCTCTTCAGTCATGTATTATTATTACAAGAGTGGTAAGATTACCTCGTACAGAAGCATGATCTTCCCCGAGGAATTGCAAGGCACAGGCGGCCATGTTTGAGTTCTTGTGGTTAAATTTTAACTTTTAGGCTTAATATATCTGCATATTAAAAAAATAATATAAATTATATTTTAAAATTTTATTTGATGAATTAAATTATTAAATTAAAATAATTATTTAATATAATATTAAAATCTTGATAATCAAGTAATTATAAGTTTGAATCTCACCATCTTCATTTATATAATAAAAATTAAGCATAAATTAATATAAATCTGTATAAATTTCAAACACAAAAAACTTTCATTTCAAGAAATATATTAAAAATCAATATAAATTATATTTTAAAACCAAAAACTTAAAATATTAAATTAAAATGATTTTTTTACACTAAGAGTCCACCTAAACATCTACGTGGAATTAATCTCGCCAACATGATGTTTTAGTCTTGGATCATCTTTACGAGCATTAATGGTCTGCCACTGGTTGTTTTCGGATAGGAGATGGTGCAGTTTGCTGTGTGCTTTTTATCTCAAAAGATTCACGATGAACATGATTCCTAATCTTATTTAATAACTGATCCTTTGAATATCAGGAGTCTCTTGCAAATATTAGGTCTTAGTCAATTCCAGCATCGTATATCCATCAACTAGCGGCTGCTGATTCCACTTTCAACTCGAAGTGGGAAGTGCTATGATTCATAACCTAATATAGATTTAAAATATTGCCGGTGGAAAGATCCAATGGACGTCAGTTGGTTTGGATCTTCTACAGGTACTATAACGCCATGTACTCCGATTACTTTTTGACACAGATATTGCTCTCTGACAGATTAAAGACAAACCCACAGTTTATAGCACGCTTGTTCTCATTTGCATTTTTTAAATGTACATATATAAACTCTCCAATGGTTTCCGAATTTAACAATGAGTACATAAAATATTAATATTTATATAATATATAAGATTAATAGGTGCGATGAAGAAACATTTTAAATTTTCTATTATTTATTTAATATTGTATTGAATTTAATAATAGAAAAATTCATTCTGCTTTTTCTTTTTTTAACAAATAACATATATAAAATAAAATTAATAAAAAAAATTTGAAGTGTTTTTCGTGCTTTGACCTGTCAAAGGACGGGGTTTTCTTTTCATTTAAAGATAATTCTTTGTATAGATGTTGGGGCGGGCGGGCACTAAGATGTAATAGGCTTGCTAATATATCTAATGTCCCTGCTGCAATATGATGAGAGGCTATTCATCTCGGAATAAAAGGATTAAAACCTTCCACATCCCACCTTGTAAATACACCTTGGATTTACAGATTATAAAAGTTTTTAAAATTTTTGAGCAACGAGTGAGAAATTTTAAGGTTTTTTGGTAATAATTAGTGATATCTTATTAATTACTTATTGGATTAATTTTTTTTTTAAATACATACAAATAGGATAAAAAATTTATGGGCCATGGATTTTAATTTGTCTCTTTTTTTATGTATATATTTTTAAAATTAATTAAAAAAATATATAATATAATGTCACTAATTATTTTTTGAATACTATAGACATTTTTATCACTCCCAAATGATTGGGTTTGACTAGAAACCCAACTGTTTGGGTATATGATTAAAAAACAACTGTTACATCGTATAGACATCCGATTTTTCCCTTGCTTTTACTGTTTTGGCACACAAAACAGTACACAATTTTAAACCATTCATAAAATATTCCTATGCTATTACAGACAATAAGAGCAGAAGGAGGATCTGCAAGCATGAATGTTTTGTGCCCATCAAAGGCATGTCGTGAGAGACTTTCCACTAGGTGATGGTATAAATGCTGCAATTAACTTAGAGAGTGACGAGGAGGAAAAGGAGGATCCAGTCGAGCCATCCACTTTGGAGTGACCTAACCGGTTTCTAGGCTGTGTTTCATCTTCTGGTGCAACCATTTCATACATCTATTTCATGCGCTTTAATGACATTTGAACTTATGGATTTAATGCTTGATAGTGTAATATGGTGTATTTATAGCCTCCCTTTTTAACATGCTTAGGTAAGAGAAAAATATGATTGTGATGTGTCCTAACCTAATTTTTAAATCTAAAAAAAAAAAATAACAAAAAAAAATGAATGAATAAAAAATAATTTGAGAATTGGTTTAAGAGAACACAAATTGAAAGTTTAAGAACTAAAAAATTATTCTGCAAATATATGATAATGAAGAATAATTACTTTTACCACACAAGTAACCTATAAAAAAAACAAGATGTTTTTGTAGGCGTTGCCATGTCATTTTATGAGATAGGGCTTTCAGGTAAATGTCATATAGACAATTCATGTGTATGCACTAATAACTAGTAAAACATAGAATCAGTTGCGAGTTGTGTACATAGAATACTGGTAAGTGGTTATGGTAACCTGAGCATGCTTAAACATTGTTTAATATGCCAATGTATTTTTTATTTCTCTTTTTTTCATTTCTTTTCCTCATCCTTTTCCTCTTACTCTGTTCCTTGCTAGGTTTGATTAGGCCATTTTTTCCTTCTCTTTTCACTTCTCTTCTTCTCTTCTTGGTTAGGCCTTCATGGAGCTGAATTAGGCTAAATTGTGAATTGAAATGAAGAATTATTAAAGAGTTGGGGACTAAAATGAGAAAATGAAGCAAAATTGCTTGGTGTGCCAACGAGTGAACAAGGTTGCAACCATGTGGCAACATATGTGATGATACGCACCCTTTGATGATGACGTTTATTGGTGTCGAGACATGACAGAATCAATCCTTATCTTGCGCAAAATTGATCATTATTTTTCCCCGGACACTGATCTTCATGTTGACATAGAACTTGAGACTCCGTGTTTTGGTTGGATTGGAACACCAACAGTCTTGCCATTGCTGGACTGTTGGTGGTGGTGGTCTCCTCCACGCCTCAATAGCTTGTTAAGGCGGCGAAGGAAACGGCAACGAATTGAGAAATTGCTGATGGAAGTTGTGGGAATTGCCCGGCCTTAATATTTCCTGTTTTTTTTAAGCTGGGTCCAGCTCAACCCATTCATACTAGGTGGCCCAGCCCAATCACTGGCCCAAGTCAGTGAACCTGCTGGCCATGGTCAGCAGTCGTGCGTGAAATGTGCTTGCTACAAGAGATGTTAATTAAAATTCAAGGTAACAGTGCCAAGTGAATTGAATTGAGAGCGGGGGAAGAAAGAAGACTTACATGTGGGACGTTCTGGACGAAGACGCTGCGGGCTTTTGCTGGGATTCTGAAATTCCCACCTCTCTTCTTCTGCCCTGTCGTCTTTCTTTTCTGTTCCTTTTATTTTTTGTGTTTTCCTCTTCGTCCCCTTCTCTCTCTGCTGGTTTTTTTCGTGTTCTCTCCCCTCTCTGTATCTTCTCTGTGTTTTCTCTTTTTGTTCGTCCCTCAGTTTTTTTTGCTTTTCCGTTCTCTCTGTCCTCTGGTTTCTGGTCTCCTGTTCTCGTGTTTGTTCCTTCTCTTTCGTCTCTCTCTTCTGTTCTTTTTTTTTTCCTTCTCGATGTTCGTGGCCCTTCCTCTGGCTTTCATAAAGCCAGAGGATGCCATGCGGTCGCCTCCAGATAATGAGGCGACCTTGTAGGAATTTTATTGCAGGAGTAACGGCCGGCGACGCATCGTGGGGACGAGCTAGCAGGCGAGGCGTCCGCTTTTCTTCCTGGCCTGATGAGACGAAGAAGATGAATAGTGTTCTTTGAAACGGGCACCGTTTCGTTCCTTAGCTGATATGGCGAATTTCAATTGGCCCCCTGAATTTCTGATGTTTTGTAATTGGACCCTTATTCATGAAAAACCTACCTTTTCTAAGTTTGCCCCTGGATCAATTGCAATTAGACCCCTGTATTTTAACGTCATTTACAAATAATAATAAAAATATCATTGATTTCTGATTTACTTCAAAAATTTAAATTTTTTGCTAAAATAATGGTTGACGCTTTTGACTTTTGATGTAAAATGTTTTAAAAAAAAAAATCATTGGCATTTGACCTGGAAAAGTTATCCGGAACCCCAAACACGCTCTTATTCAATTCAATTCTTAATTGACTCTTCAACTTTTAATTTTTTTAAAATTACACCTGGAAAAATCAATTAAACTACCTCTAGTATCACCGACTATTCACTTTGATCATTGTACTTTAATTTCTTGCAAATATGACCCACATCAGCCCCAAACTTTGGTATTAAGCCCCTGATTTTATTAATTAAACTAGTTACAAGTTCAATTAAGTCCGTAAATTTATCAATGTTTCAATTAAGCTCTTGATTTCATTAATTGAACTAATCTAAAGTTTAATTAAGTCCTCAAACTTATCAATGCTTTTAAGTTTTTATCAATTGACTCTCACATTTATAATTCAATCATTGTTAGTCCTTAAACTTTCAATTTGTCCTCTCTTAAACCAATTCTCAAATTATTTTTTATTCATTCATTTTTTTTTGTTATTTTTTCTTAGATTTAAAAATTAGGTTAGGACACATCACAATCATATTTTTCTCTTACTTTAGCATGTTAAAAAGGGAGGCTATAAATACACCATATTACACTATCAAGCATTAAATCCATAAGTTCAAATGTCATTAAAGCGCATGAAATAGATGTATGAAATGGTTGCACCAGAAGATGAAACACAGCCTAGAAACCGGTTAGGTCACTCCAAAGTGGATGGCTCGACTGGATCCTCCTTTTCCTCCTCATCACTCTCTAAATTAATTGCAGCGTTTATACCATCACCTAGTGGAAAGTCTCTCACGACATGCCTTTGATAGACTGGAAAACTG
This sequence comes from Populus deltoides, assembly GCA_015852605.2. Classification (NCBI taxonomy): domain Eukaryota; kingdom Viridiplantae; phylum Streptophyta; class Magnoliopsida; order Malpighiales; family Salicaceae; genus Populus; species Populus deltoides. The sequence goes on from CM027571.2 coordinate 8,294,023, forward strand.
AGTAAATACAAAGTTACTACTTATTACCTATAATTTGTATAAACAATGATGTCAACAGACATGAAAATTAATCGCAGTATCTACAACTTTCACGAGCAAGCAATCTTTCATCAGCCCTGCATAATTTAATCTCATGGTAAGGGCACTTTCCAAGTTCCAGTCATCTGTAGCATCCTACATATGTATGATAACAGCATCTCCCATCGTTTCCCTGTCAATTTATGCACAGGATTCTGCTTGCGACTTTTTCACAAATGCCGACCAGACTTTGGTGCTGCCTTCTGCATTTGATTTGCGGTTGTGCCCCAAACACAAACAGACGAGTGAGCAAGACAGAGTTGGTACCTGTCCATGAAGACTCAGACGAAGACCTGTAATTCTTAAGAATCATCTGGGTTCTTATTTTAACAGAAGATGATCCATTTTGATTGGTAGTGGCTTCCCCAGGTATCTGTAACAGCTTAGAATAAGAAGCACCACGGTTTTGGTCCTTATAATTAAATGCTTTCCAGTCTATCAACGGGCACGTCATCACGGAGTCTCAGTTATTTTTTACACTTGGTGGACTTTTTTGATCTGTAGTGAGATCAACATCTGTTTAAATGCTAGGCCCGTGCTTCATTTCACTTGACCTGGTTTTCTTATTAAATTTCCTCATGGTGTTTTCTTAAGACAAAGTCACCAGCAAAAGCTAAATTAGCATTTGGAGAATTGGCATGCAAGATAGCCTCCCTTCATACAAATCCTTAGATTTCACCAAATCTCTATGTTCTTTTTCAAAAACAAAACGGAACACTTAATTTCACTCACGGGATAGGCAATAATATTTTGCAATTTTATTCTTAAGAAAATAATTAGCTTCATTTCATTTTGCTTATTGCCAAGATTGATGGTTTTCGAAATCACGCCTTTATTTTTTTAGTCACACTATCTTCATTATTTTTGGCACAATTAATTTTATTATTTTATTTTCTTAGTTGTTAAGATTTTTTAGATGTTGATTATTTTCAAAAGAGTTTAACATACAGTCCAATGAAAACATACATAATATTTTATCTAACAGTTATATTAAACTACAATTTGGCCAGATTGAGAAAGATTAAAGTTGTGAAGGGCTTAAGAGGCAACGGAAATAACCTAATCATAGAAGCTAGATCATTAAGAGTAAGAAATGATAGCAATGTTAAATTGCTTGGAACATGTAATTTGGCTAGTGGGAGGCAAGAAAAGAGGATCACGAAGAGTAGAAGAACATGTTTAAAGAGTTATTTTAAAGCACGCCTAACCCCAAACCTATTTATGAAGATCCACCTTTCTATGTGGAGGGTGTTGGTAAACACAAGGTTGATAGGGATCATGGGGGTTTGGTAGATTATGACAAACCACCACATCGCAAGAGATAACAAATGAACAAATTATAGATAAAAGTAAAAACCTATACCATCAATTGATATATGAACATAAAAAAGTTCCTTGATTGGATCATTGAATGTGATAGGGTTAAAAAATATGTGAGTATTATAGAAAAGAAGATGACAAAACTTGTCTTGTTTAAGCTAAAGAGAGGGAAGACAACCTATTATGTTATATATATATATGTATGTATGTATGTATGTATGTATGAGGTAGATGATTCACAAAAAGGTTCATTCCTTTTGATTACAAGCAATATTTATTTAAATGGTATCAAGGTTAATTGTAAAGAAATAAATCCATCAACAAATATAACACCAAGTTTCAATGGCTAGCATAACATAATTGACTTCAGGAGAAAAAGAATTAGTAGGTGGTGAGTTTTTTAGGGGGATAAAGCTAGCAATCCAAGGAAGGATGTGAGTACATATGTTATTTACACTTACCAAGGCAAGCAATATAACATTAATGGTCGAGATACTAATGAAAAAAAAAGGCTGCCAATAGTGAAAGATTCAATTCTTTTAGGATGTTGTAGAGCAAAGTGAGTAAATTTAGTGTTATTGACAAGAAAAAAAACAATTTAAACTTCGTAGCAACCTCTTACTAGATAAGATGTTGGTAAAGGTAACAAAACTCTAAAAGGACAACTTGAAGTCACTAAACATGTTGAAAAACCAAAAACACATAAAGGATAAGATTTGAGGAACAAATTAAAGTTAGTGAATAGATTGAGATGAAACCGGTAGATAAAAAGTCTTAACAATTTGTTGAAATTGCTCAAGATATTGAAATTGATGTCAAAGAGGATTTAAGTATAGATGTGTCATCCAAATCAAACATATTATTAAGAGGTTGGATCAATCTCCTAAAATTACCAATACAAATACTGGTTAAGACATTATTGTTGGGGATGCCCATACACATAAATTAAAGTTGCCATCATCTTAAAAGATATTTAAATATGACCTTGACATTTTAGTTTTTAAAAAGTTTTGCGTAAATTAAAAAAATTATATAAAATTATATTTGCTAAAATAGTGTTTAAGATATTGGGAGTGAGCTATTTCGTGCATAAATTGATAACAACACTATATTAGAAGTATAAATTTTTTTGGGATGAAAGAGTTAATTTTTTTACAATTAAATCGAGGATGAATTTTTCATAAGGGGATGGGACATTGTCTTCATTATCCTTGACAAAACTATTTTTATTATGTTACTTTTTTAATTGTCAAGATTTTCTAGGTTTTGAGGAGCTTCGAACAAGTTCGGTGCATAGTCTAATACAAATAAGCATAACTTTTAATTTAATTGTTGGATTGAATTTAAATTTAAACGGATTATTCTAAAGACCTAACTATACAGGGGCAATTAGTTTACAACTATTTTTGTTTTCAGGTCCAAATTAGTTTCGTAAGCTATTGTTTCATAATTTTATTTATTTATTTTCTTGTTCTTTTTAATTCTTTTTTTCATGTAGTTTTTTAATTTAAATTTAATCAGGATTTTTTTTTGTATTAAAAAAAATAGAAGAGAATTGATGGTACGAAGGCCTTTAAGAATACATCAAAGTTTTGTTTGTAATTTTCTCTACAATAAAGGGAATTAATCTTAATGCTTGAAAACTCTAGTTTTTTTCTCTAATGTAAAAAACTTTAGGAATCGATAAACTCTATCACCGCTAAATGTGGTGTCTGAGAGTCATGTAAAAACTGTACGTCACACTAGAAAACAATGTTTTTATTTTTATTTTTATTTTTTTGCCCCCTAAAGATTCTTAAAGGTCCGAAATTACGTCGTTATCTCTTGCAACATGTAAAGTTTCAGCCTGGCTTTGGAAAAGGCACCACTGCAGCATCCAATAGGGGACCAAAGTATGGTTGGAGATCTTGACCATTGGTTTCTTAGGACTAAAGAGACCCCTTTCTTATGTGTCCTCTAGCAAGGAAAGATCTCCATTAACAAAAGATAGGCTTTATATTGTTACTTCAATATAGCGACTAGTCACCAATGAAACTCACCTGGTTCTTTATGGAACGCACATGGTTCGACATGGTGTCCAGGACAAGCCTACAGTGTCTAGTTCATGAGATTTATGATATGCATGTCAGGTTGAATCATCTTTTTCAATCCTCAGCATGGTCTAATAAACCAAGAATACAGATATGTAAGAGGTACATGTATTTATTGCTCTTTGCATGGAAATATCCCAGCATCTTCCTTCTTCTGTTGGGAATTGTCTCAGTTTCTTCTTGCTGCGAGGGACTTTATGCAGCACAGAGATTCATCATTGGGGCTTCACTGAAAAAGTCGGGCCATTTCCCGGGTCATTTCAAAGAATCTTCAACAGTTAAAGTCGGCACAGCGAGTCCATGGCCATGTTTGGGGTCAATCAGATACATATCCCTCATGAGAGCATAAACCAGCTAAAAGTATGGGAGGACAAGACAAACTGATTTTACGAAATAGGAGAAAAGGCAAGTTTATTATATTGTCAGAATCTATTTTATATGGCAATGGCACATCAATAAGCTTTATGATGGCCTACTAATTGCATAATTTAGTTCCATTTGTAGATGGTCCTCTTTTTTGGTGCTCTTTGGAGATGAAGTTTAAGCTTCCACAACACACATTTGAATTTAATCAAATTGTCTTTATAAATGAGTTTGATTGCAATGTGTCTTATCAGCTATTGGTGATGAAAATGTAGAATCTTAGAGTCGGTTGTCTTATACTTCCTCCCCGAATTGGTTACAGGTACCCGAGAAATCTGCTCAGCAATACTAATCAAGATCCCTTTGGATTTTATTCTATTCTTTGTTCTATCTCTGTAATCTACAAACTACCAAGTATAACATGCTGATAAAGTTGGGAACAGATTACTTCAGTGCACATGCTGTTCTCTAATTGTAACATTTGAATTCTGTTTTGAATGATAAATTCTGAAAATCCTGGAAATTATCCTAGCTTGCATACGAGTCTTCTGTTTTATCTAAGATGGAAAGTTGTTAGTTAATATTCTAGCACTAGATAAGTAATCAAGTAGGGTTACTGGCATGTTTGGAAAAAACAAGGCAAAAAGATTGCAATCATCGTATACTTTGTGTTGGAAAATCCCATTTCCAAGTGATTGCTTCATCCTAAATTCGTTCACAGAAGATTCGGGGGGCGGCAACTGAATATTCCATACATTATTAGCAAACACTCACAGTGATATGTTATTCCACTATAACTGCCGGGAAATTCCACATCCACAAAATAGAAATCGGCAAGAAGAAATCCTTACTTGCGTAAGCTTCCAATTACTGATAAGCTCTGAATCCCACACACACACACACACACACACAAAAGAGAGAGAAAAGAAATAACAATCTCATGATATTAAAGCAATTGGATTAATAAAGATCTCACATTGAAGTAGATAATGCATAGCTCTGATGAGCAGACGCAACTTATTTTAAAAAGTGAAGTTAACAACTCCCTCACTTGAAATCCTCTTTGAAATAAAAGAGATTTGAAAATGTCTCTTAAAAGACTTCACTGCAATTTCCTCCCTTTTCTACTCCTTTACTGTCTACAGGCATCTCCCTCCATATCCTGCATTTTTAAACAATGCCTGTTTTATGTGTTCAGAACTTATTAGTGTTCTCTGCTCCAATTCCTGTTATCATCACAAGAAAGAATACAAATTAGCTATACTTCTTAATCTTAAAAAAGAAGAATTAACCCATATAGCAACGAATTGAATTTGTACCTCTGAGCAAGAAGCTTGCATTGTAAAGTCATTGAAACAACTAATCACACACTGCTGAATCTCAAGGCCTAATGTTTCTAATGTTGTTACTGATGATAGCAGTAACCCTGGCTTTGTTGCACAGCAAATATCAATCCTTGTATCCTCATTTCTTCTTTCCACTTCAAACTGCAAGGCAAATATTGAAAGAAATGTCTGTTCAGCGATGCTCAGCCTTTTAGTGGGAGTCTTATACATGGATTAGTGCAGGCCGCAGAGTGCATACCTTTGGTGAATTTCTCACAACAATTTCATTAGGTTTTGTGTCCTTGAAAATGCTAATCATCTTCAACTCCTCTGAACCCACTTCAATCTCTTGTTGCAAGTTGTTGATTCTCTCCAATAGTTCCTTCATATAATCTATTGTGTCTCCAAGTATTGATGTTCTGTCCATCTATTGACAAATTGCATTGAAACAACCAAATTAGCCTTTAAATGAACATGAATTTTTCACACAGTCACTATTGAATCAATCTTTACCTTGCTGATTTTAGGAACAATTGATCTTAGCATTGAAAGCCGGTCATTTAACCTCTTTCTTCGCCTTCTCTCTGCCATTAGGTTCTTTGATGGTTGCCCCTCCATCTTCTTGCCTCTAATCTTTCTTTCTGGACAGATACCAGCATTGAAAGCCGACACCTCCGGGGACTGAATGGGCTCAACTTTGCAAGCACCCTGCATCTGCAAATTCTGTTGATCATTAGCAAGCAGACCCAGCTCCTCATCTTCCATCATGGACATTGGAGTATCGTCTTGAACAGGAAATGGTGGTGTGTCAAGCGTGTTATAGGAAGAATCGGTGAATTGCGGGGCTGAAGAGAACTCATCTGTGAACTGTGGTGCTGAGAACTCATCACCAAATGGGCAAAAGACTTCATTAAAGTAGTAGTTGTTGAAGTCTTGTTTAAGAGGCGATGAAATTAATCCTTCAGGACAGAAAGAAGTTTGTGGGAGTGTAGCTGGGATTTCTTCAAAGCAACCATGGTTGAAGCTACCAGAGAAAAGCTCATTCATTTCTGTTGGATAATTTGGAGTGGGTTGCCAAGATTCCCTACTTAGAGCTATTAACTCCTCTAAGAAATCATGTCCATTAATTTCCATTGCTCTAACAACAATAATTCTCCCTCCCTCCCTCTCTCTCTCTGTCTCTCTCTCTCTCTTTCTATCTCTCTCTGTCTATCTTGGGAAATGATAAATACCTTGATAATGTGAAGCTGGATCAAGTTGGAGTGTGTGTGTGTGTATATATACAAGTAAATGTTTTATACAAGATTAAAATATGGATTATGGCATGTACTATGTTGTATTTATTAGCACTAAGAGCCTAAGATTAAAATGGAATCTGCTTTTTCCTTCTCTCTCACTCTATAGGGGTGATTTTATGTCTTTTTCACCGAAATCTCAAATCAAACAAACTAAATATTAAATTTTTGTTGTCCTGAAAGCTTTGACCCGCCATGTCCGTCTGAACCGAAAAGGATGGAGTTAACGTCACAAACCAGCTGACAGGTTCTTTGTATGTTTGAGCTTATGTAATACTATTATTTGGCCATGAATACAACAGAAACCCTTGTCCCTCTCCCTCTCCCTCTCCCTCTCCCTCTCCCTGAAAAAATTGCTAAGCTGGGTCCCATCCCCTGTGCCTCAGGCTCTGGAATTTTGGGTTAGCTCACAATTTCAATGGGGGTAGGCTGGCAGGCCCCCTTTTCTTTTGCTTCTTCCCTTTTCCACTGTTCCTAGACTTGGAAGTTTTGCGTCTAATAAATTATTCAATTTATGAAATCTGAAGTAGTTTTATATTAGAAAGACGATGGCTTGTATACCGAAATCATTCTTATAACACCTATGAGATAAATTTACTATGAGGCAGGCCATGAGGAGTATGGAAAACATATTCGTGTTACTTGATCAGAATTCATACCCTGAATAAAATAATGCAACTTAACATTACTTAAAAGGCCCCTTTTTGGCTGATGTATATGACCTTAGCGAATACAAGAATATGCAGACATTATTATTAGTAATAACATTTTCAAAGGTTGTTTTGGCATTATCGATCTGATCAACGAGCACTGGCATTCCCCGTTAGGGGCATTTGTGCATGCAGCTGGGTTCTTCACTCTTGTCCATAATCAATAGAGGTCTCGTGCCCCTATCCTAGCTAATTGATTTTCCAAGATGACAAAAATGCTTCTCATCATTGTTATTTACTATTATTCCTGTTGTTTGTATTCTAGTTTTTTCCGATGGTTAGTCATATAGAAAATGATCAATTAATTAGCTCTATGATTCGCTTCTGAAGGCAAATGGCCACTCATGTATGAGGCTAGAGCTAGAATTATCCAAAGTGAAGGTACAGGTTGACTTCTCGGTAATTATAATGATAAGGGATACTTCCATTTTCTTTGTTTGAAATGAAACAGATTGAAGGTTTATTTGGAAGAAAATGAGTCTTTTTATGACTCTTTCTCATACAAGCACGAATTGATCATTACCTACAATGGACAGTGATGAAGCCTCTGTTTCGGGCTTCAAAAGATTAATAGGTCCTTTCTGGCAGGTTGATAGGTTTGAAATCTACATAACAAAGTCTGACACTAGCCCGCTCGGGTCTTGAGTGAGAACGCATTAAAAAATAAGTCTTTTACTGGTGCTGATGGATAAGCATAGCAGCAATGATAATTGGAAATATTTGGGAACGAAATACTTGCAAAATAAGTTTTTTTTAGTGTCATAATTCATATGTTTAAAAATAAGATTAATGTGTTTGATAATTGATTAATTTTTAAGTACAAGCAATTTAATTTATTTTTTTCAGCTAAGATGTTTGATGACTTGAAATGAAAAGTCTATGTGGTTGGAAGTTGATAGCAAATGATGCATGGTACGTCAATATAATTGGTACTTGCAAAAAGCTTATTTTAATGGATATAAGAACTCTTCGATGCATAAGCTAATAACTTTGTAAAGAGAAAAAATATAATAATATTTTAAAGAGATAGACTTCAAAAATATATATCCTGAAAGTGTTTAGAATGAAGAGATTGTAAACCTTAAGTTTGAAGGATTCACGGTGTATTTATAACCCATGAGTTTTGTCATTTTATGGAGAGGAGGGGCTGAAATATAATTTTATCTTTGTGATATTTTGAGCTGTATTCTACTCAAAATAATATGTATTGAATCAATATAAAATATTAAAAGACCCGCCTGGGGTTGTGAAAAAAATTCTCAAGAGAGTATTAGGCTCAGCCAAGGTGCTTAAGGTGAAAAACGGGTCTAAATGTGCTGTCTGAACCCAATCATATTGAGCTCAAACGTGGTAACCCAAGTTTACATGGGAGTTGAGGTGCATGCCCAACACTAGCTAGATAACATGCCCAACAAGGCTAGGCGTGTCAGGTTCAGCATGTTGGGTGTTTGCTCGGCATGGGCTCAAACTACCATGCCTAAGCTTGGGTTTTTTTTTTTGGGGTTTTGGGTTCGTTAAATTTAGACCCATCATTTGTGGAGTAGAACTCTCCAATACTTAAATTAATACTCATTTATAAGAGAAATACACGAGGGAACAATATATAATCAATGTAGCCATTAGAAAAATGACCCTTCTTTAATACTCTTCTTCTGAGGTTTATGTACACATCTTCCTTCACCTTCCTGCATGGGAATAAAGGTAAATAATGAAAAGATTTTATGCTTTATTCTAGGAATAATCATGTAAGATAATTTTCTTAATCTTGAAAGTTTACGATATTACGTATAAAAATATGTGATTGGTGGATGAGATTTGGGCAAAACGTGCCTTAAAGTTGTCAAATAGGCCCCACTTTGGTGGGGTCCTTAAGCATCTAACAAAAAATGGTAGTTATGCAAGGACTTAGAATTATGCAGGGGGTTAGAGTTCTTAGGCAGGATGATCTATGAGCATAAAGATACTAAACTCGACTTTAAGGGACTCATCTAAAATGGATCATTTAGAAGATCATATCGATAGGCTAAACGAACTTCTTAGAAAGGGATCTCATGCAGGATCTAACTTGAGGTCGAGTGAGGAGTGTTCTTGGACTCATTCAGTAGAATCCTCAACCTCAAGTTTGTGTGCAAAGATATGGGGCTTATTTAAGCCTAACATCACACTCATGGGTTTAAAGTTGTTAAGCTTAGGCATGCTAGTTGCCTTTCCAAAAATTTATGATTGAAACGACTTGAAGACTTAAGTATTGATGTTTGGTTCCTGGTTCCTAGGTCTTGTTTCTTCATATTCCTATATGTGGATATGACATAACACATGAAAAAATCAAAGAGACATAACAAGAGCATGTGAATAAAAGGCTAAAGCCTAAGTCATTTTAAAATTTAAAATTATCTAAGAAGAAAATGTCACGTGTTTGGTTTATGATGTGTGGGTGAAAAGACACATAGCCTTTAATTAATGAGGGTTAAGCCAATATAAGTCCTAAAACAATTTTCTTTAATCATTTTTATAAGTATAGTTTATTTTTTTTCTTTTTGTCTAAGTTTCAAGATATGAATTATGCAATCACATTACTAAAAAAACACCACAAAAAATTATCTAGTTCTAATTGAAATTGAAACTTGGGACATGTTTGATTAATGAAGACTATATTTAAGGCATTAGTATCCAATTATCATGCTAGTAATACGTCTGAGCATTCGTGATAGGGTTAAAAAATTCTTATCATTTCTTTGAGATCTTATGGTGTATAAGAAATTATTGATCTTAGTAGACCAACATATGGGTTCAAGGCTTTTATAAGCAGAGGAACTTAGGAACATCTAGATCTAAGTTGAGGAGTTTAAGAACGTCTAGATCTAGGCCTAGAATGGTTGAAACAAAGGTTAATAGGCTCTTTAAATGAGAGCACGAAGAGATTGTGAAATAGATAAAGGAACCTCAAACACTAGGAACTAAAACTTTGTTATGGGTAGGTAGTCAGAGAATCAATTAAAGGAAACTACAAGCTAATACTCGGTTAGAGAATGGGGATGTAGCTTAAATCCTCTTATTACAGTGAGGATTTGCAAACAAATTAAGAGTGCCTTCATATTAGGGTAAGAGATAACAAGTTTTTTTGCGTGTGTTTAAGTTTTGGTATAAGTTTTTCCTTTATAGCCTCACAAGTAGATTATTCCTTAAGTATTAGATCTGCATAAGCTAACTACACCCAAATAGATGAGTCACACTAATTGTATTTGAGAAACTTATAAGGCATAAAAAAGATAAGCTATCTTGGAATGTGTTAAGGTATTACTATTCCTTGTTGGGGTGTGTTGAAGAGGCTTGAGGTCTTACTGCATTGTAGACAACACACACACGCACACATATAAAATAAAATAGATGAGTGTTTTATCATACTTCGACCTCTTATTCATCATCTCATATTTACATGTTCATGACACTATTTATAGCTATTTTTTTTCTTTTTAAGTCCATGAAATTTTTATTGTTTTGCCCTTCGGTCATTCAAATTAATTTCCTTTTCATTTCATCCTTTTAAGTTATGTTGGCATGGTTTAATGTATTGGGATCTATTTTGATTTGTTTTCTCCTGCTTATTAGATATATCATATAATATTTCAAAGTCAGCTAAAGATATATTTTACAAAATAAAATTCAATTTTGCAGGTAAAAAAAATTTGAAAGAACAAAGGACCAAAAATAACACCAATAAAAAACACATAACTATTTTTTGGTTTAATAATTCATATGTCTAAATATCATAGTAGTTTTAAATTATGCACATTAGATTAGGTTTTTTCATTTTGATCTAAAATTTCATTTTTATCACGTTTCAATTCCTATATATGTAGGGATGAAAATGAGAGATGAAATATTTGAATGACACTCATATTCCAAACACAAAAAAAGCTCATGTTGGTGTCAATGAGTTTGTCTTAGAGAGCGAGTTCAACTGAGGTGGTTCTAAAAAAAATAGACCGAGACCTATAAATTTATTTTGATTTGGTTTAATTTTGAGTTTTTAAACTGATTAGAAAGTGTTTAATGTTGAAAATGTCATTATTAGAGTTTCTAGGAAGTTTTAGAGGTATTTTTTTTGTGAAACATAAAAAATAGGCTTCTAAAGTCCAAAAACACACATTCTAGTTGTTTGGTCATCTAAGGTGATAAGAAACTATGCTATAACATAACATGTTGTTTTTCCATATGGATGATGTGTCGTATATTATATTAAAAAATTGAGTGAATGATATTCTCCCTTTTTTTCTTGAAAATAAATACAAATGAAAGGTCATTTGTCGTATAAAAAATAATATTGTTGTCAACGCAGCTTGAACCCGTGACCTTTGGCTAATTAAAGACACGCGTTTGACAATTAAGTTACAGGACAAAAATGTTATAAAATGATTAACAAAATATATCAACCTAGTTCATTGTTTATATGAATAGTTAAATTAACCCCGCGACATGTATATAGTATGATATTTCATAATAGATAATAGAACCAAAACATCAATTAAATTTCTTGATTGTAAACATGTTTGAAAAGTGTATTTGAGCTTGCTTTTCTATTGCTAGACAAGGCTTCATGTTTGTCAACTCGATGTCAAGTAAATTAAACACATGAGGTTCACTCTATCTATTAAAGATGTTTGAGATTGTGATGTAAGATATTTTTTAACATAGTTTTTTGCTTAAAATACATTAAAATAATTTATTTTTCAAATTTATTTTATTTTTAATATTAGTATATGAAACCATCTAAATATACTAAAAAATTATTTAAATATCTTTTCATTTGAAAAATATTTTTAAAAATTACCTTAAAAAAATAAAGAAAATAGAAGTTGTGCTAGGGATGGGGGGAGCTGGGGTAGAGGTAAAGACTAAAGCACCTTCGCATGATGAAAACAAGAAATTATGATCAAGGCTGGGATGGGATAATTAGGACTTGGGAGAATCTGAATATATTTCTTTATTAGCAGCCTAGTGGTCATTCGATGCACCAAATGATTGAACGTGGAAGATGACTATTGATAACTTCATTTATAAAGAAAAGTAACATTGAAAACTTAGCCATACTCATGAAAAGGCAATTTCCTCTCTTCCGAATAGATTCTGCTTTAGGAGCAGTTTTCAGACTGAGTCACTTGTTCGTGTGGAACTTCGACATGGTCAATGGCTCAAATCAGGAAGAAGAGAATCGATCAGCAAACTTCAAACTTCGAGGACAACATTGCATTATTGGGCCTCGAGAATGTGAACGAGAGTTGTGCATTTCACAAGTGGCTTATGCAAACCCTCCACGCGTCCTCTGTACGGAAATACCAGCGTTAGATGTCGGGTCGGTTTGTCAATCAAACCAAAACCAACGGCGTGCAAGCGCAAAACCGGAAAATGAGAGTTAATAACCTCAGGCTCGGGATTAGATGGCTGATTGAGAGTTTCGACAGAGATTTTTCTCGGAGTATTTTTTTTCTTTTAATTTATTTCTAATATTATCATATTAAAATATCAAAAAAACACAACAAAAAAATTAAACTAAAAAATGTAACTTACGGGAGTGTTATACACCATCTAAATCTCAGATTCCTCCCAAGGAAAAAAAAATATTTCACAGGTCACCGGTCTGTATATTATAGCAAAATGAAAATTGCACAGCAATTGACACAAAAAATTCGTGTCCAATATATACTGCCTTCAATTAATTCGTCGGGCCTTGGAACTCTCAACATTCTGCATATTTCGACAGTTTTATCGAGGAGCAAATGTTCCCTTGCCTTTGTTTCAATGCAAGGAAAGAAAACGAGAAATAACAGGGGTTGTTCTGTCTTTTACTCCTGCATGGCCTGCACGAATCAATACGGCACCGCAGATCTCACGTACCTCATTGGAACTGTACACGGAACATGGCGAAACAAACATGACCGTTGCCTTATTGTTACATACAGTAGTGTATTTTTTTGTACTTTTACGTAAATGACGATTAAAGCTCTTCAGATTGCTTTTCAGAAATACCATTTAATGCTTGTCAAGTTTTGAAGCTTTTTTTTTTTTTCCCTTTTTTTCCCCCAACAAGAAACTCAATGGGTCAGAGGCTGCATAATAGAGGGTGGTGGTGGTGGGTGCCCTCCCGATCCGAAATCCTCACCCATGACCCCTTTCGGAATCTGAACCTAAGTTCCATTTGAGTAAAATACCAAATTTAAGCATGATATTAATTAAATTAGTGAATTTCAGCGGAAATCAAGTGTAAGTTTCCTAACTCGCGGTATGCATTCATTAGGTTTAAAAAACGAAAATGAAAATTAACAAAATCATGAAAGGATCTGACTAAATTATTATAATCATAATAATCACAAACACTTTTTACTGAAATAGAGTTTTATGTTTTCTTTATTTTTTCCTTTCAATTTCATACTTTAACAACAAAAACCTTTTGTATTTTAATTAATTCCAATCTTCAACATTAGATTTTCTTAGAAGTAAGATTTCATAATTTTTTAAAATTTGTTTTTGATTAATTTATATCAACCTCATAATCCAAGTCGTAGGTTTAATAGACTAACTCATATAATTTTTTTACCGTTTTTTCTAATTGATTTTTTTTATCTTTTAATATTAAATTGGTAAAAAATTAGACATCATGATTTTTTTTATTTGCTTTCAATAAATTTGTTCTGATCTGATAGTCTAAGTAGCGAGTTTAGTAGGTTGACTTTGTTTATATATATTTTTTAATTGAATGTTTGTTTAATTGGGCTTCATATTTTTTTTCGATTTGCTTTTTGTATGTTATCCTAATCCTATAACTCGGATTACAGGTTTGACAGGTGTGCCCAAGTTAACTCATTTTATTTTTTTGGATCTTTTTTAAATTGAATATTTCTTTTTTAATCTTACCCCCCCTAACAACTCAATCTTCTTCTTTTCTATTTAATTTTATCATTTAATATTAGGTTGTTTAGAAATTGAGCTTCATATTTTTTCTCAATTTACTTTCTTTTGAATTATTCTAATCTCATGACCCAAAATGTGGGTTTAACAAATTAACTTGAGTTGACTTAAATTCTTTTTTTTTTTAATTAATTATTTTTTACTTTATCTTTCAACATTATCTTAGTTGAAAATTGGACTTTGTAATTTTTTTATTTTTTTATGACGTTATCTTAATCTCATGACTCAGGTCGCGGGTTTGACAGGTTCACTCAAGTTGATTAGGATAGTTTTTTTTGTTTTTTTAATTTAATATTTTTTTTTCAATTTTATCCTTTAATATTGGTTTGATTTTGAATTAAACTTTATAGTTTATTTTTATTTACTTTCTATAGGATTATCAATGTCTTATGATCTTGGTCGTAGATTTGACAGGTTAACCTGGATCGATCCAATATATCACCATCTTAATATTTTAAAAAGATATTATTCAATATGTCATTATCAATAATTAAAAAAGAAATCTTCCAATATGCATTATACTATGGGTTCATGATTAATTTTTTTTTATTAGAAAACAAGTTAATAACACTTAAATATTTTTTTACATTAAAAAAATTGATCTGATTCACAATAAATTATGGGCTAATAATCTAATAAATTCTAAATTTCACAGATAAGGGAGTACCAAGGTTATTATAAATTCATGTCCAAACTGTATTTGAAGGACTGTTTGTTTTTGTGTCAGTTTCTGCGTTTTGAATTGACCACACAAATCAAGTATTTGGTTACCATTTCAACCATAATTTTAGAGTGTGGAGCCTTGTAAAATTAAAGGTCCAACCACGGGCTCACGTGAAGCAGAAGATTTTTGCTTTTATTGAGTTCCAATCACAATTATTCATCTCTCTCAACCGATAACTTTTGTAAAAAAAAAAAGAATAATTGTTACAATGAATGACCAAAATACCCCAATTGTCCTCCCAAACAGCCTCATCTTTTGTAACTTTGAGGGATATGTGGTGATATTTGCTTTATTGCTTTGCTTCTTTGGTGTTATAAGATTGAAATCCTAAGGTCACACCTCTATTTGTTCTTTCCAAAAGGAAATTATTACAAAAAAATAAGTGAGCAAACTTTTGAAGGGTAGAAATTACCTTCATCTTCTTTCAATAACCATAATATCCTTCCACCGTATGTTCTTGGTTTTTCCCTTTTTCCAATCTATTTTCACAAACCACTGTCATTTACATTAATAGATCTTGGTAAGCTAACATTGATAATTTATTACGCTCATTTTCACTTTCTGCATTTCAAATGTTAGATCATTATTTCTGATGCTGAAATCATCACCTTCATCTTTGTTATGTTTAAACTTTTGATTTCGTGCCATTGCATGAATGAAAGTTATTCCTTGTTAATTATTGTGGTACAATAAAAAGAAGAACAACCTAGATAGTGAATATAAATAATAGATAAGGGATTGCTAACTAGTTGGGCAATCCAATTTTTTTCTTATAAAACCCTCAATTAAAAACTATATTTTGAATGGAATCAATTATGTGATGTTGCGAATTGCATGGATCACATATGTTTTCAGCCTTTTTTTATCTTAGACTTCATTCTCTTACAATTATATATTTAGGTTTTCAGGTAATCTATGCTGTTTTTAAACAATCTTGAATTCAAAACTATATGTTAGATGAAATGTATTAGATGAAATGTATTGGAACTTGCTAGTTATTTTATCTTTGATCACCATTGTGATCAACCTTATGTTATTACTTTCTTTGACGTTTGAATGATAAGTTATCAAGGTGATTGTGGTTCAAAAAAAATAAGGTTGTTTCCTTTTTATATTTATCTTATTATACCAAAATATGTAAATAGAAAACAAATATTGCTAAGGTTTGTTTACCTTAAACTTTATTTTTTCATAATTATTTTCCTTATTGAGGCAATTGATACAAGTAGATGTAGATATTGATTGTTTCAATCTTAAATGCTTGTTTATTTTTAATTTTAGAAAACATTTCCTTGATTTTTAGTGGCAGTTATACTTGTGTTTCACACAACATTTGTTTGCTTGTTAATAGACCTTTTGACAACTATTTTTAACAACATCCCTTAGCTTCTCATTGGAAGTTTTAGTAGTTTTTCTTTTTATTGTTTACGGTGCAATATGTATGTTATTTTTAGCTTTTCATTGAGATCATAGTATGATGTTTTTTATGCAGCATTCTGTTTTGAGATACAGAAACAAGTAAGTAGCACTTTAGTTTTTTGAGTTATAGTTGGCATCACATTCATTACATTGCATAACTTTTTTTGTTCATTGTTGGTCAAAGTTATGTCTTAAAGTTATGTTGTGCAAGTCAATACTATGTTTGGAATGATGCGACAATTTAATTGGTAAAGTTCAATGTTGTTTAATGCTAATGTAAGAATCTATGTATACCTAATCGTTTGCTTTACTAGAAGAATCATGCTCCTCTTTCTCTATATTTTATGGTGGATTAAATTGACATATGAGATGGTAAAGATCATTTGATCTGGAACATTACTATTTCTAAAAGGATAAAAACATCTATGTTAGTTGAATTATATAACTTTTTCTATTACCAAAATTCCCCTAGGAGTGGAATTAACAACATAATTCTAAAAGTCGAATGTTGGATCTTTAAACATCATATATTTACATTATCAAATGTTCTGAACATAGATACTAACAATGCATCAATTTTTGTACACTGAAGTATTAGCAATGTGTTTTTCTACTTTAGACATCATTAAACGATTGAGATGTTTAGGAATGAAATTTTGAGTTTCCTTTTTTGTTATTAGATATATGTGTGTGTGTGTGTGTGTGTGTGTGTGTTTGTTCCTTCATTATATTTTACCTGCATCAAATGTCCTTTATATAATGTGGTATTGTGGTAGGTGTAATAAATTATTTTTACATCAAAGTTCATTTGATAAAATAAATTATTTTCCATTGTAAATATATACGCACGATGGTCTAATGATCTATTTGATTAGAATTATGATAATGTAATGAATTGTGCTATTGATTATATTAAGTGTGGTGGTGATGGCGACGGTAATAATGATGGTGGTTGTGATGATGACAACACACATGATGTTGATAATGACGACGACAAAAAAAATGATGTTGATGAAGAAGGTGATGGTGAGTTATTTTGGCTGTGAGAGTTTAATCGTCGTAAATTAGTATTATACACAGTTGGAGCTCTTACTATATACTATAATAATTGCATTTATAAATAACCTTGTATGGTTTCTTGCAACACATGAATGCGATGATTAAATGAAATTATACATATGAATTGAAAATATTATGTTAATATATTTGGGATTAATGCAACAACATTTCAAAGTCTACCCAATAAGGGTTAAAAACATCAAGATGGATGAGTTTTATTGAGAAAGTTGGCATGTTTCTTTATACATTAGCATTAAGTACTTCAAATAGAGAAGTTTATGAGAGATTTCAACATTCCAAAAAATATTCAACCGTGTTCATTCTTCAATACATTGTGTAATAGAATGTATATTTGGAGTGTGGAAGAAAAGGTGGAGAATTTTGCAAAATATGCCTACATTTCCTTACAAAACACAAGTTCAAATTGTAGTGACATTCATGGCACTACATAAATATATTAGAAAGAAGTCGCAGTAAAATGTGGTATTTATAAAATTTGATCTTCATCTCAATTTTGTTTTTGAGGATATTTTAACCGATGTGGTTCCACATTCACAAGCCCATGAAAACCAAAAACTTTCACGTATGATTATATTCATGATGAGATTGTAGCAAATTTAATGGGACAATAAAACTAGTATTGTAATTCATATGATTGTTTTACAATGTATTCATAATTCAATACACATTAATGAATTTGCAAAATAAAAAAATTAATATTTGTTCTTTTGGCCATTTTATTAACAATATTAATTCCAACCACAATTTTAATCAAACATCTTTGACATGTTTTTTTGTTAAACAACAAATTCAATAATAGTTTTAATGAAATAAAATATTTTAATCAAATTAACTACAACTAAAAATAATTTTTTAAAATTTATTGTTTCTCAAACGACAACCATAAAAATTACTGCAATTCCAAACACATTTAAAATTATGTTTTGAAAACTACTGGCAAACTGATGTTATAAAAAAAATCTTGAACAATATTATTATTCTGCATGTAATTTTTTGTTTTATTATTATCAACTAAACATACCTTGCGTGGTATGTTTTATTAACTTCAATTAAATCTTCAAATTAATTTCAATCTTTAAAATATCAATTATTCATGTATTTTTCTCTTCAAAGAAAAAGAAGGATGACTACACAAGAAAACGAAAGCCTATGTCTAAATATTTGTGAATTTATTTATTTTTAAAATAAAATCGATTAAAAGAATTACTTTCTTCTTGTAAACTTACAATTACATCCGGTGGATATTACAATTTTTTAAAAAACAATAATACAATAAATCACGAAAACTATATTTTTTGAGATACAAGAAGTAATATTAGACTTTACAATAAACAATATAGAGAGAATAAGTTGTTTAGTCATTTACTAACGAAGTGTTAATATAACGGTTAAGATAGCATTATATTATTGTAAGGATAAGAATACAAGTTTGATCTCTAGAAAATACATTTTATTAGGAGAGGTAATCACAAAATCCGAATGAAACTAGTTCAACTCTTTAAAAAGAATATTGGGATACCTAGGTCAATGATCAAAAGGATTGTTTAGTCATTTACTAAATAGCTAATTAGTGCTTTTCAATAAAATTATTGATGATTATCCAAAAAAGAAAAAAGAAAAAGCAATGGAGATAGAATAACATTATCAAAAAAGAAAAGCTTGTTTTCTTTATTTTAATACAATGTTATCCAATAAATTTTATTAGGAATTTTGATTTAATCTCGGTTTATATGTTTTTATTAACATTTTATAATTTAAGTGTTAATTGATACAATTAGTTATTTTTATTGAGATTTTAGTTGATAAGTTTATTTACTTTGAATCGGTATCGAGTAGTGATATGAGATTCATTTTTTAAAAAAAAAAAAAACGTAGAAGATATATGAGATATGCTAGTGACTCTATTTCATCCATGTGTCCCTGCTATGAACAGGTTCTAGTCCTTTGAAACCCCTCCTTCGTAAGGAAAAAAAATGTAGTAATTTAATTATTAAGGATTTCAAATAGACAGGACCAGAAATTTAAAGAAACCCTCATTTTGTAACTCAAAATTAATATAAAAAAATAATAATTACGCAACAAATCAAATCAACAAAACATTTAAAGAATCAAGATAATTTTTTTTCTATTTTCTTTCTGCCAAGAATCAAATACCGACGGTGATGGGGTATCCCCTCACCGATATTATTAACGTTGGACCAGTTTTGCACGTATTAGACGACAAATCTACAGATCATAATAGACGATCAATGTGCACCAGAAGCTAAATAGAAGAACGGCAATTTTTTTTTTTTATGGGATTTGGCAAATAATTTTTAGATGACATGACTCACAACCACGAGAACCTCAAGCACAGTTTTGCAAATGGTGGTAAGAGAAAACTGCGGGCTGTTTCTCCCCACCTCCCCGACACAAAGCGGTTTAGAAACGGTGGTTTTCCTTCTCTTTCTCTCTCCCTCTCTTAATACAACTTGACAGCCCACAATATCATCATTAGGGTTATAGTTTTCTACC